>CP106711.1:118583808-119183808 GCA_025503065.1 Gossypium bickii
CTAAAGGTATAGTATGCCCTGTTTGTTTGAAGTACTTTGGCGCATAGGTGTAGGCGTATAGTAACTGTAGTGTAAGCAAGTGAAGATTTTATTTCAGAATGTTTTACTATTTAAAGGAAAAGACAGTGTTAAGTAATAAGGGGTAAGTATGATTTGAGTTATTGCTAAAGGTATAATATGCACTGTTTGTCTGAAGTACTATAGCAGTTAGGTTTTAAAGTTACTTGGTTAAAAATTAACTAGATTGATTAGTCTAATATCTATTACTATAGAATTCTCGTTTATGTTTCTTTCAAAGTTTGTAGGCCATTAGGAAAGACAAATTCTGAAATATTCGACACTTGTTAAGTCCTACTAGGTAGGATGGGTCATATTTATATAGGTGAGAAGGGTTCTAAGGGAGGTTCTTCTTCTTCCTTTGAGAGTACTTTTTGATTTTTTTTCCTAAATCCAATGGTATCTTTTCCTCGTGAAGCTGGAAGTTAAGGATTCTTACTTTAATCAGTGATCATTTCATCTCTGGGTAAGTATTACAACTCTGCATGTTAGATGTTTTTGAAAGAGTGAGTTTGTATGTGGTATATGAACAGTAAGTTGTAAGTATAAAGCTTTTCATGGGGTTATCATATTTAGTGATGATAGTAAATTGTGTGTAAATGAGTTTTAATGGTGGTCCTATGTTCTGTAATCAGTATTTGCTATTGGTTTAAGAAGGATGTCTGAGTTTGGAGCTTAGAATTGTAGTAGGTAAGTTAAGGTGAGTCTCTACCCTAATTCCCTCTCTTATGTAGACTTTTCAAGTAGAAGAAAATGTATACATATAGAAGATAATGATATTTATAATAACCGATAAGCGTACAAGTATAGTAAATAGGAGATAAGTGTTATGATGATATGTAATAAGTTCTATTAAAGAGGAATGTTGATTGTTAAGTACGTAGGTGAAGTTTGAGATATGAAAAGTATGAGTCAGTCTGGAATGAAAATAAATCTATTAAGTAAATGATGAGAAATGTCCTTTTGTGAAGCCTCTGGTAGGACAGTTATATTACTAACTAGATTGACAGATCACGATATAGAAACAAGTGTAAGACTATGAGGTTGAGACCTATGACATCTTGATATGATTTGGAAACACTCATGGTGTAGCCTCTAGTAAGATAAAGAGTGGACTGGCAGATCACGATACATGAATGTGTGTAAGATCATGTGGTTATGACCCATGGAAAGATATGTGAATGTTCATGGTGTAGCTTTCGATGACGTGTAAATTGAATAGGTAGGTCACAATACATGAACCTATATACAAGTCCATAAGGGAGAACCCATGGCACCTTCTGTGAAAGTTCGATCGGGACAATAAATACGTGATTATGTATAATGCCCTCGTGGCATATTTTGTTAGGCCCTTGTGGCATACTCTAATAAATCTATCTGGCAAAATGTACTTATTCGCCCTTATGGTAAGTCTGGGTAAATCCTGATTGTTCTGTAATATGTATTGCTAAGATAAGGTTATGAGATGTTCGAGGTTATTTGATGGAATTAGATCTGTAAAGTAATTTGATAAGTTTTTAAGAAAGTTCTTGAAGAGACATGTGTATTTGTATGTTAAGAAGGGTATCCGTTATGATAATCAGTTAAAGTTGAATATGTGTGTATTCGTAGTTGAGAGACATAATAAATTGTTTATTTGAATTTGATTGTGTTGTATAGTGTTGAAATACAAGTATTTAATATACGTCATATTTAAATAGTATCATACCTTCTTTTGGAATCTTATGGAATCCGAGTTATTGTATTTTCTAAGTTATTTTGGGGTATGTGATAAGATTGTACGAAATTCATCTGGATGATCTGTATAGTACATTATCAGTGAGAGTTTGTATGATATCGAACAAGAGTATGATTTGATTAGAAAATTGATGGTATGCAAATCTGAGTAAGCATCCACCAAACATGTATGTATCTGTCAGGTGTTAGAATCTGTGAACAAGTGTTCTAGAATGAATGTATGTGTAAAGATTTGGTCTGTATAAAGTGAGCTCTGAAGGTATATTCTTTTGAATGGTACATTGGTAAGTTAAGAGTATGAAACTTGGCGTGTAAGTGTATGCCGAGACTGTAACAGTATCCGTCTGGAATGGAAGTAATTGGTTTAGAAAGGTAGTTGGAGCATAGATGTTCTTCAAATAAGATAAAGTATACGCCAAGGTATTTTTGTGATAAAGCTCACTAAGTTCTCTTGCACTTACAAAATTTGTTCTTGTTTCAGGTATTGTGGTAAAAGAATGCGCCATGAGGGACGACTCCAAGAGCACCCCAGGGTAGCGATGAAGCGGGTTGTTATGCATACAGTGGAAAAGTGACATATTGTGGGCTTTCACCTTAAGAGTCTACCTTTAATAATTGTTGCATTGTAAAAGTTTAGAAAAGGTCTGAAGTAATATTTTATACTTTCCTTTATTTTTAGATATTAAGTCTTTCAGTTAAAATAATAAGAAGATTATTTTCGTTAAAGAGTATTTGTCAACTGTTTCAATATTTTGTTAAGTATTGTGTAGTAACACCCGAGATTTAGACCCGGTGAATCGGGTCGGGTTAAAGGCGTTACAGTTCCTAATCATTTACAATAACAATTAAATGAGTATGCTAAGAAATATCATATATTCTTATTCAAAGACAATGTCCTTAATTCTCTCTCACCCTACCAACTTAACATGCTCAAAGAATAAGCCTTATACATCTTAAAAATAGCCTTTAGTAGTGGGATTATAAATTTTGTGACCTTTAGTGTATCAACCTGATTTTTAGTGGTGTCGGAAACAATGCTTTGATACCACCAAATTCGACGAATAAGCTCGCAAATTTATTAATTTATGAATCAAATGTGGTTTTAGGAAGATTTTTGAATTAGTAATTTGTGTTTTATAAAGATTTATTTGATTAAGTAGTTTTGAAAACGAGGTATTGAGACCTCGATTTTGTAAATCGAGCCGTAAATATTTTTAAAAATATTTACAAAGTATCATTAAGGTAGTATTAAAGTTTTGTTAGAAAATTTTAACGTTTTGATAGTTAATTAATTAAAAAGGACTAAATTTAAAAGTATGCAAAACCTACTAATTATAAGAAATAGTGATCAAATGGCTTAAAAATTAAATAAGGGGGACTTAAGAAGCAAATAAGCCTAAAATAAAGGCATGAGGCGGCATAAGCAGGAAAGGAAACAAAATAAGATGATTTAGGGGTAAAATAGTCATTTAGGAAATGAGGATAAAAATAAAACAAATGGCCAATTGTAAGATTTTGAATTTCTAAACATTTCTTCCCCTAATTTCAGTCTAAAAATTCCATTAGAGAGGGTTTCATTAGTTGGTTTCATATTTTGCTACATGTGAGTTCAATTCTTGCCTTTTTCTTGGAATTTTCATGTTTTTAAGACTTTTACAATTAGGTCCAACTATCTATTTCATTAGTTTTTGATTTTATTGGTAATTTTGAACGTTAAAATTGATGAATACTAAGTTTTTTTTGATGAATTAACATGGATTTAGAGCTTTAATTTTGTTGTATGATGATTTTATAAAGTGATTTTGATAGATATTGATTTTGGGACCAAATTATGGAAAGGTTAAATATTAGGGTTTGATATTAAAATTCTGAATATCAAGATTTGTATAATAGCCTAGAATATTTAGATAAAATATTAATTGAGAAAAAATAGCTCATTTGATAGACTAATTAATACGGGACCAAATTGCAAAAGTTGTAAAAGTTGGGTAATTGTGTAATTTCAAAAATTGAGGGGTATTAATTGTGAAGTGAATTGGAACTGAAATATATGCTAATGAATGAATAATTTTATATTTTAGATAAAGAGCCTGTAGATACTCATGAAAAAGCGGAATTAGCAGAATAGTCCCTAAACTTCTACGAATTTTACAGTTTAACCCATGTAAGTTCGTATGGCTAAATTTTATTAATTATATTGAATTGGTGAATGATATTATGTATTTAGTATATTTTTGAAAAATAAAATATTATTAAATTATAAAATTGAAGTGAATATCCGGTTTAAATGGAACGCGGGATTGAGTACAATCATTGTGTGGTGCAAAATAACAAAGGAGGAATTGACGACAAATTACCCAAGTAAACCAAGGTTTAGCATTTGTTGTGAAATTTCGTGTTTACTTTCCGTTTAGCTCTCACGAGCTTCTGTTTAACTCATATGAGTTTCCGTTCAACCCTAATGGGTTTCTGTTAAGCTTTTATGAGCTTCCATTCAACCTGTAACATCCCGATTTAGGGCCTAGTCAGAATAATGGTTGCAAGACCACAAATCTGAAGTAAAAATATATGTTTTATGGTTTTATGAGGTCTATGACATGTTTGCATGATTGTATGAAAATTTCATGAAGAAATTTTATAATTTAGTGATCAATTTATTCATTAGGACTAAATTGCAAAGATTGAAAAATATGAGATTCTAGAAGTTTTAAGTATGAGATAGCATTAGAAAATTTATTAGAGGTCATTATATAGTAATTAGACCATTATATCTTATGATGGACAAAAATGGACATGGAAGGGAAAAATCTCAAGGAAGGGCCTTAAAGGCATTTTGGTCATTAGGTTAATAAGTTAATAAAAAGGGGGAAAAGAAGTCAAAATTGGTGTCCATCTTCCTTCCCCATTGCCGAAAATTTCAAGGAGCCATAGCTAGGGTTTTGTTTCACTTTCAAGCTTGATTATAAGTACCTACTAGCCCCATTTTTTATGTTCTTCGTATTTTTGAGATCCTCGTAGCTTGATTTTGCTATTTCTAGCCATATTTTAAGCTAGAGCTTATGTTCAAAATTTTACCTATTTATGACATGTATGTATTTTGATTTTTAATGGAGGAATATGAAAGTTTGATGTGTGATGAACATCTTTTTCTAAGTGATTTTCATGGAAAACACCTAAAAAGGACCTATTTGTAAAGGTGATAAAATGTGTAGTAAAAATTAGTTTTGAAGGAAAGTGTGAGCTATTATAAGCTTAAGATAGGTTTGGCTAGGCTTGGGTAACCAAGGAAATGAGTACATTTCACTATACGAGCCTAGGGACCATTTTAAAAATATGTAAAAGTTTAGGGGCAAAATTATAATTTTTGCCAAAGTATGGTTCATGGACTATTTTAGTTAATATGATAATTAAAAAAGTGAAATTGCCACAGATCAATAAACATGAAGCCCAGACTGAAACCGAGGAAAGAACAAGGTGGTGGATTAAATTAAACAACTATACATATTTTGGTACCGAGGTAAGTTTGTGTGTACTAAATCAACATCACGTTATTATGTTTTTAAATGCTTGATATTGCATGAGATGTATATTCTTTATATGAAATTGGTTAATGAGGTCTCGATGAAAAACATGATAAAGTTTTACTATGTCGAAGTACCGGTTAAACCTTAGGAATAAAAAAAGATACCCTTGTCACGATATGAGATTAATGAGGTCCCGTATATGACCATATCTGAGATATAACCTTAGCATCGAATCGAGATCCCGTATAAGACCATACCTAGGATATGGTATCGGCATCGAATAATGATTCTGTGTAAGACCATGTTTGGGATATGGCATCGACACACGATCTCGTGTAAGACCACATCTGGGATATGGCATCGACAACGATATGAGATCCTGTATAAGGCCATATCTGGGATATGGCATCGGCATCGACATGTGACCCCATGTAAGACCATATCTGGGATATGTCATTAGCATCGTACTACGTGTATGACAAATTCCGGGTATCTTTCGATATTCCAAGTGGTTCAACATGGTAAAGATTAACGTTATGTTAAAGATGGAAAAAAATGCTAAAGTTATGTGATGGAGTGATACAGGTACATATACAAAACTCATGAGAAATGAGTCTGGTATGTGATTTGTGGTTGGTAAGATTGATCATGAGTAAGCCATGTCAACATTGCTTGAAAATTTGTGTTGCTTCATTATGTGATATGTGGATGTTATTACAAGATTTTATGTTGTTGTCAATTACATGCAAACGTACTAAGCTTTATGCTTACTCCCTCTCTTTTCCTTTTCTTGTAGTATCGCCAAGCTAGCTCGGGGATCGAAGGACGTCAGTGCTCGATTCACACAATCAAGCTATTCTTTTGGGTATAATAAATTTGGATTATTTTGGGTATGGCATGTATAAGAACTTGGTCATTTTGTTATACGTCATATTGGTTAGCCAACGTGTTGGTCATTAATGCTACTCATTCATTTTGTAAATGGCCATTGGAATTGGCCAATACTAGTTAAGTTATATATATTCAATGATGATGATATTCATGAAATACAAGCTTGCGCAATTGAATGAGTTATGTGTGAGGTATATGCATGATGAACGTAATGTGAAGTAAGGTACGAATGTTTTGATTTTTGGATATTAGATGTGCATCATTGTTATGCTATGTATTGCTTGAAAAGGTATGAGTGTGGTTGCTTTTCAGAGTGGCAAATGTCTTGGTAAATAGCCTTGTATTTGTCCACACGGGTAGACACACGGGCGTGTGTCTAGGCCGTGTGTGACACATGGTCAACTCCGTGGGTGTGTTGATAGGCCGTGTGTCCCCTGTATCCAAATTTAGCAAAACAGAATGCCTAGTGGTAAACATACGGGTAGAGACATGGCCGTGTGTCTCAGCCATGTGAAGTCTGCACAAAAATTGCGAAAATTCAGTTTGTCACAAGGGCTAGCACACGGTTGTGTAACCTGGCCATGTGACCCTAAATGTCTGCTGAAGTCATAAACAGAATGTCAAGGTTTTCACACACGGGCAAAGACATGGGCGTGTTATGGCCGTGTGAGGGACGCGACCATAGACACGGGTGTATGCCAGGCCGTGTGAAAACCCCTGTAGGTTCGAAATGAAAAATAAAATCCGCACGGACTAGGGACATGGGCGTGTGTGACCACACAACTTGCCCACATGGGCGTGTTCCTTTCCACACGGGCGTGTAGCCCTGCTTGGGTAAAAATTTTCTAAGTGATCGTAAGTTTCCAGTTCAGCCCCGAACCACTCTTTATGTATGTTTCGGGTCTCGTAGGCCCATAATTGGGATGTTATGAACACGAATGTAAGGTTTTAAGTTAGAATGAAATTTTATGGTCGATATTGTATGGTTAAGTATGTTAACTCTGGTAATGCCTCGTACCCGGTTCCGGCGTCGAATACGGGTAAGGGGAGTTACATTTAGTAGTATCAGAGCTACAGTTTAGTCGATTCTCAGACTAACGTAGCGTATGCACGAGTCTAGCTATACATGTCATAGGTATGTTATAACAGCCTGGTTTAGACCCTAGTTGGAACAGTGGTTTCGGGACCACAAGTCCGAGGTTATAGAAATAATTTAATATTATTTTTGATATTTGTGGTATATATGTGATAAAATATATGTGAAAGTTCTGTGTGAAAATTTTATCATTTAAGTGCTGATTTGTGAAAAAGGACCTAATCGCATAAAATGCAAAAGCTATGTGCTAGTAGTTAAAAGAGCCTAATTGCCATGGCTTATTAAGTGAGAGGTCCTTATGTTGTAAATAGATCATTGATAGTGGGGATGGACATAAATGGGCATATATTAGGTGATTATAAAATGGTTTCATTAAGGTTAAAATTGTAAATTGATAATTAAGTTAATATTAATTAAAACAAAACATGAATTAGTGGCATTTTATGTTCATCTTTGCCGAAAATACAAAGGAAAAAGAAGGGAAAAAGAGTCTTAGGGTTCGGCTACAATTTGGTTTGATTGAGGTACGTGTTTTGATCCGTTTTTGATGATTTTTACGTTTTTGTGATCATTGCTTCGTGCTGTATAAAGCCCGTGCTTGAATTTATGAAATTAATGATGATTTTGAGTTATGCCATTGTTGAATATGTGAGCTTTGTGTTGATAGTTGGTGAAATATGAAAGCTTGATGGATGATAAATATATTTTGTATTTGGAATTTTTAAATAAATTGGTTATTAAGGGCTAATTTGTGAAAATAAAACTTTGAAGGGTTAAAATGTGAAACAAATGAAAGATATGGGCTGCGTGTAATTGTGAAATAGGGACTAAAATGTCAAAATGTGGAATTATGAGGTCTAAAGTGTAAATTTCCCTAACTATGTGTTGTGAATTGTTTTGCATGAAAATGTGATTGAATGAGTTGAATTTGATATTATATAGATCAAGAAAAGAGAGTTTCGGACCGAGATCGAGGCAAAAACAAAGTGCTCGATTGATCGACTAGTGTTATTGTTTCTACGTCTGAGGTAAGTTTGTGTATAATACATATTGTTTAAATGATGTTCATATGTGTTGAAATGAATGGAAATGTGATTTTGGAATTCAGAAATTTGAAATGTGAATTTGAAGATATATAGCACTAAGTGTGCGTAAATAAAATCGATACAATGATGAATGCCACTAAGTATGCGAGATAAAGAAAGCATCAACTATGTTATTTGGCACTATGTGTGCGAGACTGAGACAAATTCGGTTTAATGTAATGGCACTAAGTGTGCAATGATATTATAGCTTCAGCTAAGTAATTGGCACTAAGTGTGCGAGTTCATCAAACGTTTAGAGAAGATCGAATGAGTTATGACATCGAGCATTGCGTGGTAAATGTGATAAATAAATATGTGATGTTTCAAGTATGTACAGAACCTATGTGGTTGATGATATTGTGTATGAAATAGATGGATGATCATGTGAATGATTTATGAAAAGAATTGGATTGAGAAGCATTATAAATGCTTGTACATAAATCTATTGATGTGGTATGAAAGTGAGTAATGGTCATGAGTGAGATTGAATGATGATGCAAATTGATCTATGTGTTAGTTAATTGTGCATACTGAATTTGAAATGTTGAGTTATTTGTGTTATATTACAAACTTACTAAGCTTTAAAGCTTACTGTGTGAAGTTTTTCTCTGTTTTACAGTATCATTAAAGCTAGCTCAGATCCGGGGATCATCAGCGACTCAATCACACTATCGACCATCTATTTTGGTACCTTTTTGGAAGTTGTATATATGGTATATGGCATGTATAGGCTAGCAAGGTTGCGGGATGATTTTGGTACATGTTTTGCTATATGAAAATGGTATAAGTAATGTGTAAATATGGTCTTGTGTGAATGGCCATTAGGGTATGTTTTGGTGATATTGAAATGGTATATTTCATATTTGATTTGGTAGTTGAGAATGGTGATTGAAATGTATGTTAATTGATGTTGGAATTGAGCATGTAGGGTTGACCCAAAATGGGTGGCAAAATGGCCTTGCAAATGGCCTATATTTGCCCACACGGGTCAGCACACGGGCGTGTGTCTCAACTGTGTTCTTCACTGTCCATTTTTGTAGCAAGCCAGACTTGCACACGGGCCAGACAAACGGGCGTGTGACAGGCTGTGTGACCTTAATCAATTTTGCAAATTGGGTGAGACATAGTCTAAGGCATGGCCGTGTGAGGCACACGGTCTAGCCACACGGGCGTGTGCCCTGTTTAAAATGAAAAATTTTCTAAGTTTTGTAAAGTTTCTGTATGAGATCGATTTAGTCTTGAACCCTCTTTAAAGCATGTTTAAGGTCTCGTAGACCTACTAAAGGAACTCTGTGCTATTGATTACTATGATGTGTTGATGTGTGAGCCATAATGGTATAAATATTATGATTTGATCGGTAATACCTTGTAACCCTAGTCCGACGATGGATACAGGTTATGGGTGTTACATATGTGTATATACACAATGATAGTGTGATGACTTTTGACGATTTAACTTATGTTTTCATGTAGTAAATGGATCCTGACAGAGCAGTGGCAGATGATGTAGAAAGTAACGCGCCGGCCCCCGCCCAAGGGACGGTGCCAACTAAAAATGAAAATAGACCAGCGACTGTGAGTTAGAGAGGAGGAGAAGAGACTAGGGAAGCCTTTCTCCATATGATGAACGCTTGGTATACGGAGTTCGTTCGAACGAACCCAAACATTCAACCCCCTCCACCCCACCTATTTCTCAGCCTACTCTTGTAGCTCCCCAAGCTGTAGAAATGGTAAGAAGGGAAAAGCCACCGGTTGTTAGAATATGGAAACAGGGAGCTGAGGAATTCCGAGCTAATAAAGATGTCGATCCAGAAAGAGCAGAATTCTGGCTTGAAAATACCGTCAAGGTATTTGATGAATTATCTTGCACACCCAAAGAGTGCATGAAATGTGTTGTTTCTCTCTTAAGAGATTTGGCTTACCAGTGGTGGAACACCCTTGTACCGGTTGTGCCGAGGGAGAAAGTTAATGGGGAATTTTTCCAAGAAGAGTTCTGAAAAAAGTATATTAGCCAAAGGATTATCGACCAGAAAAGAAATAATTTCCTTGAGCTAAAACAAGGTCGAATGGTGGTAACCGAAAATGAACGTGAGTTTGTAAGGCTTAGTAAATATGCTCGGGAATGTGTATCCATTGAAGCCATCATATGTAAAAGGTTTGAGAACAGATTAAATGAGGACATCTGATTGTTTGTTGGTATTCTAGAACTGAAGGAATTTGTTGTGCTAGTAGAGAGAGCTTGCAAGGCCGAAGAATTGGCCAACAAGAAAAGAAAGGCAGAAATTGAGTCCCGTAACTCGAGGAAGAGACAATTGGGTAAGTCATTTCAATCCTCATCCAAGAAATCAAGAGAGTTCACTACTCGATCAGCCGCTTCAGCTGGGTTCTCAAACAGAAGTAAAGGTAAACAGTACTCAGCTTTTAAAGCTCAAATCACTTCGATTGCTAGTGTTGGTAATGTTCGACCAAGTAGACTGAAATGTTTAGAGTGTGGTAGACATCACCCCAGTGAGTGCCGAGCAAATGAGAGAGCTTGTTTCAAATGTGGATCCCATGATCACTTTATTAGAGAATGCCCCGAGATGGTTGAAAAAGATAGAGACCAGAGTGTGAGATCAGGCAACACTGCTAGTAAAGGGAGATCATGGAGGAATCCTGGAAATGGAACGAGTAGTAAGAATACACCTAGAGAGCAGATTGCAAGATCTGAGGGTAGACTGCCTACGAGGACTTATGCTATTCGCACTCGTGAAGAAGCGTCATCCCCTGATGTGATTATGAGTACATTTTCTCTCTATGATATTCATGTTGTTGCTTTAATTGATCTGGGATCTACCCACTCGTATGTTTGTATGAAATTAGTATCAAGTATGAACATGCTTGTAGAGTCTACAAAATGTAACGCCCTAAATTTTTATTTAATTTTGGCTTTTGTATTTTTGTAATACAATGTCTATCTGCTTCACTGGTTATGTGCTATAGGTGTGTGTGAAAGGTCCCAAGTTCAAGCCTTGACTTGGGAAAATTTATGTATTTTTATGAATAAAGCCCTATCTTTGGTTAGTAGGATTATAAGTAAAAGTGTGTAAGTAATTGAAAGAATGGGCCTGCTGGTCTGGTGGTTGAGTGGAGTGTTAATTGGTTGGAGGTTTTGAGTTCGAATCACTGCATGGGAAAGGGAGATTATTTTTGCTCGTTTTGTGATGAAGAGTTTGAGTTGTATTTGATAACTGAGTAGTGGAATTAATTGAGAGATTTGGGGGAAAATTGTGATGTTATCTTATTTTATTTTCCCAAATTTTTTCCTTTTCTTTTTGACGTGTGCTGCGTTTTCCCTGCCGAAATTTCTTTGTTTTCCCATTCTTCTTTGGTTTTTCAATTTGTTTCCTCATTGTTCAACGGTGGTGTGTTCATACGGTAAGTCCTATTCTGCTTAATCTTTTTGCTTTGGGTTAGGCGTCTGATGAGGGGTCTGTTGTAGTCTTTTCTGATTAGGTGAACGACAATAAGTGATTGGTGTTGCTGTAGAGAATTAGGGTTGCGATTTCGGTTGTTAACGGTAAGGGATCATTAGATTACCGGTGATAGATTTTGATAGACTTTTGACTGAATGACGAAACAAGTGTTTAATTAAGTGTTACGTTTGCCGATTTTTAGGTTCTGGAGGCTTAGGGGAGCTTACGGGTCGAAAACAAAACATGTGTGTACCCAAAAATACAGAAAACGAGGTTTCAACAAAAGTCAAAAACCTTTCTGTCGATGCCACACGGGCGTGTGGTCGCCCATGTGGTAGGTCGTGTGCAAGACTGTAAGTCACCACATGGCCGTGTGATCAACGAGCCAGGTCGTGCGCTGTCGACATGGTCGTGTGACGGACGAGTGAGGCTATGTGCGAGACACAGGCTCGATCAATTGAGCCGTGTGGGCCACACGGACGTGTGGGAGTCTGGGCCAGGCCGTGTGATTCATAATGCCAAGGCCAATTTGAGTTGTGTGGGCTACACGGGTGAGCCACATGGGCATGTGAGCCCATTTTTTCTGAAATGTTCTGTAAAGTTGCACAGGTCGCCCAAGTCGACTGTGGACCTACTGAAGGGTCGATAAGCCGTACTTAGACCTGTAGTTATCTGATTTGAATGTACTAAGCATGTTAGACTTAGCATGTATACTGATTTGAATGTATGAACTGTTATCTGCATTATAGCATGACATTCTCTGTATGTTGCATTGCATCGGGGTAGGTTTATGATTTATTGGAGGAAGTGTCTGAAAGGCTCTTAAGCCTGATCTCTAGTAACTCAGCTGCAAATTTCTGATTATGTGCCACATTCGGTACAACATGGTGTGTAGGGATGGGTGGGTTGATTTTATTCCCAACATGGTGTGTAGGGTTGGACGAAGTTAGTGTGTAGAGGCTGGTGGGTAGGGCTTTGCTATTTTTTTTTGATCTGCATATTGTGACTGAAATGGGCAAAGGCCCTAGATTATATCTGATTCTGTATCTGAGTGGGCTAAAGTCCACACCGTTTCTGTAATGGGCTTAGACCCGAACTGTAAATGCATGACTATTTTCTAATATTATGCTATGTGCGTGTTTTCTGTGGGGATTACACACTGAGTTGAGAAAACTCTTTCTTTTTTTGTTTAATCTGTTCAGGTAATCCCCAGCATTAGACGGATTGGTGCGGCGGAGGACTCGGCGGTGACTACGGTTCTGGACTTTTACGGTTTCTTATTTTTATTTATGGTTTTGATTTTATCCAGGAAGAGTTTTACTGCAAATGGCCTTTATGGGTTTTTACTTTAATTTGGTATTTTTATTTTGATTAATAGCTACTAGTAGCAGGATAAAATGCGAGTTTTCACAAAGATAAATGTTTTAGCAAAAAGACCCCGAATACATAACTTATGCAAAAGCTTTCGCAATGAATGACATTTTGACAAAATTAATGATGTTTTAAAAGTGAATAACTTTCTGATAACGACTCACATTTTGAAAATGAATAACACATCTTTGAATTGTCATAAAACAACACAAGTGGTGATACAAAAAAGGGGGTTTTCATCGATATATTACTTTACGAAAAGCACTTTAATGTGACATCACCTGATTCAACCGTAACGTTTAGGCCGGGTTTGGGGTGTTACATTTTGTTGTATGGGAGCCAGGTTAAAAAACTCAGCTGTGGATTTGGGTTTTAAAAATTGGTTTTTTGAAAGAAATGTTTTTAAGTGATTTAAAATATTTTTGGAATAAGTATGTGGTACATTGAGTTTCCGGCGCCGATCCTGTAAGTGTTCTGAAATCCTATTTAAATTTGTCTGAAAATATTACTAGCATGGTTGAAACAGCCGATAGGTAGTATACTGTACCGAGAACACTCTAGGTAGTGTAAACTGAAAATCATAGTGAGACTACGATTCGCGATAGCGAACTCTAAACTTTTGATACTATTCTGTATAAAACATTTGTTAACAAATATTGGAACTGTAACTAATGCTAAAACTGTTAATCTAGATAAACTCCAATTTACGATGAGTGCACGAGGTATTCGTGGACGGGGTACTAGAGGCCATGGTAGAGGCCGTAGGGAGGCTCAAGCTGGGTCCTTAACATCTGAAAATCTACCTAATCTGGATACAAGTGAGTAGCTGATCTCACCTGCTACAGAGACTGGGTCTCATGATTCTGCAGCTGGGGATAACGTACTGTCCCAAACCATGTTACGGATTCTGGAGAGGGTCGCTGGGCCTAACACCGGATCTGGGGGCCGAAGGTCGGTTACGGAACGACTCCGGTCCAATGGGGCTAAATTATTTAGGGGTGTCACTGAAGTCGCCCCTAATGTGGCCGAATATTGGATGGAGGCCACGGAAATAATTATGGGTGATCTGGATTTTACCGCGGAGTAGAAGCTTAAGGGGGCTATCTCTCTGCTTCGCGGTGAAGCTTACCAGTGGTGGCTGACGGTTAAGGAGGGCACTTAGCCCGACCAATTGACTTGGGACTACTTTAAGACGGCTTTATAGAGCAAGTATGTGGGGGCCAGCTACATCGATGCCAGGAGGCGTGAGTTTCTTAATCTCACACAGGGGGATCATTCAGTGGCCGAGTATGAGGCTGAGTTCCGGAGATTGAGCCGTTATGCCCGGGGCATGGTGGAGACCGTGTATGAGCGATGCGTCCATTTTGAGGACAAAATTAAAGACAGTTTACGAGTTCTAATAGCCTCGCAGAGGGAGCGTGAGTTTGCTACACTGGTTGAGAAGGCGAATATCGCCGAGGTGGTTAAGCGCTCTGAGTGGCGAAACCGCGAGAAAGGAAAGAATAAGAGGGAATCGGAGCCCTCGAATTCTATGATGAGGCCTAAGAAAAAGGCCAGATCTGATGGGCTAGGGAGAGTTGGGCCTCCTGTTGCTCCTACTAGGGTGGCGCTTTGTGGGTACTATGGTACACGCCATTCGGGCGAGTGTTGGAGGACGACTGGGGCATGTTTGAGATGTGGGTCGACTGAGCACTGTGTTTGGAATTGTCTGTTGAGAACTAATTAGATGCAAGCTACGGGTACTGGTACTGCGCAGCCACCAAGAGTAGTTCAGCAGCCACCTAGGGGCCGAGGTCAGGCCAGGGGTGGAAACGACATTGGCTGAGGGCGGAGAGCATCGGGTAGAATTGCTGGACTGACTGAGGCAAGGCAGCCAGCTCTAGTTTATACTGCACATCGCCGAGAGGATGGTGATGCTCCGGGCGCCATTACGGGTATGTTTCTAATTTATAGTGTACCTTATTTGGCACTGATAGACATAGGCTCTACACACTATTACGTAGCTAGTTTTGTGTTTAAAACCTTTGGGATTTCGGTTGAGAATACTTCGAGTGAGGTAACTATTATGAATCCATTTGGGCAGCCTGTCCGGGTTAGTAAACTATATAGAGACGTTCCATTAGAGGTTCAAGGGACTGTATTTCTGGCTGATCTGATAGAGCTTCCATTCGGGGAGTTTCATTTGATTTTGGGAATGGACTAGCTGGTCAAGCACCGGGTAAGTCTAGATTGTGCGACAAAAAGGGTTGTTTTTAGAACTGAGGAGGACAACGAGGTAGTGGTGATTAGAGAACGTCGAGATTATCTGATTAATGTGATTTCTGCGTTATGGCAGAAAATTTGGTACGAAAGGGGTGTGAGGCATTCTTGGCCTACATCAGTGTTTCTGATTCTAGGGACTCTTCGGTTAATGACATCATAATCATAAGGGATTTTCCTGATATTTTTCCTGAAGAACTGCCAGGTCTGCCTCCAAGCTGAGAGGTGGAATTTGGGATTGAGCTCATTTCGAGTTCAGCTCCGGTGTCTATTGTGTCATACAGAATGGCACCGAAGGAATTTATAGAGCTTAGAGCTCAAATTAAAGAACTATTAGATCGTGGATTCATTTGTCCCAGTGTGCCTCCATGAGAAGCACCTGTGTTTTTTGTAAAGAAGAAAGATGAGACAATGATGATGTGTATCGACTACAAGCAGCTAAACAAACTAACAATCAAGAATAAGTACTGATTATCGAGGATAGATGATGTATTTGATCAGTTCAGAGAGGCATCTATGTTCTCCAAGATTGATCTACGGTCAAGATACCTTCAACTGAAGGTTCAGACGACATTCAGGACTCGGTATGGACATTACGAGTTCCTGGTTATGCCTTTTGGGTTGACCAATGCAGTAGCAACATTCATGGATTTGATGAACCGTGTATTCCAGCCTTATCTGAACTAGTTTGTGATGGTATTCATCGATGATATCTTAGTGTACTCCAAGACTGATGACGAGCACAAGGGGCATCTCCGAGTGGTACTATAGGCTCTTCGGGAGAAACAATTGTATACGAAGTTCAGTAAGTGTGAGTTTTCTGATAAATCGTAAAAGTAACATATTTTAATCCTACATTTGGTATGCTTTTGGATGATTTATCCCTCGATTTATGTAAAAAGGTGCTTTTAATCCTTTTTTTTCATGTCTTATACCCAGGAAAGCACCCGAGGATAAAAAGAACGAGAAATCGACACGGCCTGGACTTAAGCCCACACAGCCGTGCCACGCCAATCATCTAGAACACGGCCTTCTCCCGATTTACACGGCCGTGCCTCATTAAAGAAGTCTGAGCACGGCCTGGCCACGATCCACACGGGCGTGTGCCATGGCAGTGTCCCTGTCGCTGGAAAGAGCAATTTCATTCAGGAAAGGATACTTGAAGGCAAATAAACACATTCCAAACCCTATTCAAACACCCTAGTAGGAATTCTACTTAAATTAGGATACTTAGGGACCAAGTAAGGCATCTCAAAGCCTATATAAACACCCAAGGGGGCAACTTGAAAGAAGAGTTCGGCAAAAGCTAAAACCGGCATCAAAGCTAGGCCAAGGAGCCAAGCCGAGAAGGTCAGAACTAGGGAATAACGCGAAGATAGCCAGTTGATCCATCCCAAGAAGCCAGAATTATACTCAAGACGGTGGAATTCTCCTTCAATTCCTTCAGGGAGTTTTAGGATTTTTTTATGTTTTGTTTTATCTTTTCTCTTGCGATGTTTTGTTTATTCATTAAGAACTAAACCCTTCAGATATCTGAAGGGGATGAAACCTAGATGAATCTTTTTATTTGATTTTTAAGTTATATAATAATTACTTAGTTTGTTATTAATTATGTTGCATAATTCGAATCTAATGTGCTTAGGTGGAGGAGGAATAGACCCTGCCTAAGAGTAGATCTAACATGATTAAGCGGAGTTGATCGAACGCCTAGAGATAGGGTTACGAGATTTTACCGGGTTAGGGTTGAACCTAATATGGGAATCCATTGATCGATTTACTGCTATCCTAGGGGGTTATTATAAGAGAACGAGAGTTCCACTAATTAACCTAGGGTTAGATGTTATTCGCCTCGAGAGAGGGTTTAATATAGGTTAGAGAGTCTTACGGATCAAGCTAAGTAAAAGAAATCATATAATTTAGGGTTAATTAATAAGTGAAGTCTAGGTGGATTCTTCCTAAGGGTATCGTCGCAATCAACTGAGTTTTTCTTCAAAGTTATTCTCCTAATCGTCCTTTTTGTCTTTGTGTCCTTAGTTTAGTCTTCGTCAAAAGCAACTTCACTCTAATTTTAAGGCTAAATAATACAAAAAAAATTAGTATTAGTACTTTTAGTTCCTTTGGGTTCGATATCCGGTCTTGCCTAAGCTATACTACTATTCGATAGGTACACTTGCCTTTAATCGTTGTCAGAGTTAGTTTTTAGGTTTTGATCATTCTTTTATAAATTTTAAAACTCTGATTTCAGTGATCATTTTCGCTCCAAGAAGTGACCTTTTTTGGGACATATGGTTTCTGCGGAGGGGTTTTGTGTTGATCCTCATAAGATTGAGGCTGTGTTGGACTGGAAATAGCCGAAGAATATGTCTAAAATCCACAGCTTTCTAGGGCTAGCGCGTTATTATCGACGCTTCGTAAAAGGGTTCTCCTTGATCTCAGCACCATTGACCAAGCTTCTATTCAAGGGAGTTCCTTTTGTCTAGACTGATAAGTAACAAGAGAGCTTCGAGAAGCTCAAATCTGTTCTGATACAGCCGGAGCCTGGTAGAGACTTTGTGGTATATAGTGATGCGTCTCATGTAGGTCTGGGTTGCGTTCTAATGCAGAATGGTGAAGTGGTAGCTTATGCGTCTCGTTAGCTCAAGATGCTTGAGGCTAACTATCTGACGCACTATTTGGAGTTGGCAACGGTAGTCTGAACTTTAAAAATCTAGAGGCATTACCTGTACGGTGAGAAGTGTACTATCTACACTGACCATAAAAGCCTCAAGTATCTCCTCACTCAGAAGGAGTTAAACCTTAGGCAACGTAGATGGGTTGAACTACTTAAGGATTATGATTGTAACATCGAGTACCATCCTGGGAAGGCCAATGTGGTGGCAGATGCTTTGAGCCGTAGGGCGATGACTGATCTGAGAGTGATGTTCACTCGAATCATTTTATTTGACGATGGGAGTTTATTAGCAGAACTTCAGGTTAGGCCTACATGGATTGATTAGATCAGAGGTAAATAGATGGGGGATAAGTCGCCTGAGTTGCGGTTCCGTTAGGATAAGAATGGGGATACTACTGATTTTAGAATAAATAATGATGGGGTACTTTGTTTTCGCGGTCGGATCTGTGTACCGAGTGATGGGGATCTAAGACAGTCGATTGTAAGGGAAGCGCATAGTAGTCGATATGCTATGCATCCCGGCAGGAATAAAATGTATCGATATCTACGAGAGTTTTACTGGTGGCCAGGGTTGAAGCATGAGGTTACCGACTTTGTTGCTTGCTGTTTGACTTGTTATCAGGTTAAGGCTGAGCAGTATGAGGTTACTGACTTTGTTGCTCACTGTTTGACTTGTCAGCAGGTTAAGGCTGAGCATCAGTTACCATTGGGGTTGCTGTAGCCGGTAAAGATACCGATGTAAAAATGGGAACGAGTAACAATGGACTTTGTTAGTGGGTTGCCTTTAACACCCACTAAGAAGGATTCTGTCTAGGTCATCGTGGATCGATTGACTAAGTCTGCTCATTTCATTCTAGCCAGGACGGACTTTTCTCTCCAGAAGCTGGCTAAGTTATATATATCTAAAATAGTGAGGCTGCATGGGGTTTCTGTCTCGATCATCTCCAATAGGGATCCTTGCTTCACGTCTCAGTTCTAGAAGAGATTGCACGAGGCTCTGGGTTCAAGGTTGGACTTCAGTACAGCTTTCCATCCTCAGATAGATGGTCAGTCGGAGAGGGTGATTCAAGTACTGGAGGATATGTTGAGAAGTTGTGTTATATATTTTCAAGGCCATTGGCAGAGTTCGCCTATAATAACAGCTACCAGTCTAGCATCCAGATGGCACCGTACGAGGCCTTGTATGGCTGTAAGTGTCACACTCCCTTATGTTGGACTGAGTTGGGGGAGAAACGTGTTCTGGGCCCAGAATTGGTTTCTCAAACTGAAAATAAGGTCTGATTTATTCGAGATCGATTGAAAGCGACATCTGATGGGCAGAAGTCTTATGTTGATCTGAAGAGAAATGATATGGAGTATTCTGTGGGGGACCTAGTGTTTCTCGAGGTCTCACCATAGAAGAAGGTTTTGAGGTTCGGTTGCAGGGGTAAACTAAGCCCTCGTATTATTAGACCGTACTGTATTTTGAAATGAGTGGGGCCAATCGCGTACCAGTTGGAGCTTTCTCTGGAGTTGGATCGCATTCATGATATGTTCCATGTCCCAATGTTGAGACTTTACCGCTCTGATCCCATGCATGTTGTTCCTATTGAGGACACTATGGTTAGACCAGATCTGACGTTTGAAGAGGAGCCAGTCCAGATCCTGGATCACGACATTAAAGTTCTGTGAAGGAAATCTATCCCCTTAGTGAAAGTGCTGTGGCAGAATCAAAGCACTGAGGAGGCCACTTGGGAGCTGGAGGATTCGATCCCCCAGCGGTATCCTCATCTTTTCTAATTAGGTAAAATTTCGTGGACGAAATTCTCTTTTAGGGGGTAGAGTTGTAACGCCCTAAATTTTTCTTTAATCTCGGCTTTTGTATTTTTGTGACACAATATCTATCTACTTTAGTGGTTATGTGTTCTGGGTGTGTGTGAGAGGTCCCAAGTTCAGCCATTGACTTGGGCAAATTTTGGTATTTTTATGAATAAAGCCCTATCTCTGGTTAGTAGGCTTATAAGTAAAAGTGTGTAAGTAATTGACAGAATAAGCCTGTTGGTCTAGTGGTTGAGTGAAGTGTTAATTGGTTAGAGGTTTTGAGTTTGGATCTCTACATGGGCAAGGGAGATTATTTTTGCTCGATTTTGTGACGGAGAGTTTGAGCTGTATTTGATAACTGAGTAGTGGAGTTAATTGAGGGATTTAGGGGAAAATTGTGATGTTATCTTATTTTATTTTTATTTCCCCAAATTTTCTCCTTTTCTTTTTGACGTGTGATGCCTTTTCCCTACCGAATTTTTTTTGTTTTTCCCTCTTCTTCAGTTTTTCAATTTGTTTCCTCATTGTTCAACGGTGGTGTTCATACGGTAAGTCATATTCTGCTTAATCTTTTTCCTTTGGGATAGGCGTCTGATGAGGGGTCTATTATGGTCCTTTTTGACTAGGTGAGGAATAATAGTGATCGATGTTGCTGCAGAGAATTAAGGGTTGCGATTTTGGTTGTTAATGATAAGGGACCGTTAGATTACCGATGATAGATTTCGATAGACTTTTGATTAAATGACAAAACAAGTGTTTAATTAAGTGTTACATTTGTCATTTTTAGGTTCTGGAGGCTTAGGGGAGCTTACGCATCGAAAATAGTCCAGGTGTGTACCAGGAAACACAAATAATGAGGTTTCGAAAAAAGTCGAAAACCTTTCTGTTGACACCACATGGACTTGTGGTCACCCGTATGGTAGGCCGTGTGCAAGTCTATAAGTCACCACACGGCTGTGTGATCGACGAGCCAGGCTGTGCATTGTCGACACGGCCGTGTGATGGATGAGCGAGGCTGTGTGTGAGACACAGGCTCAACCAATTGAGCCTCGTGGGATTTTGGGCCAGGCTATGTGATCCACACGGCCAAGGCCAATTTACGGGCGTGTGGGCCCACACGGGCGGGCCACATGGGCATGTGAGCCCATTTGTTTTTGAAATGTTCTGTAAGGTTGCACGGGTCACCCAAGTCGACTGTGGACCTACTGAAGGGTCGGTAAGCCGTACTTAGACCTGTAGTTATGTGATTTGATCATGTGAAATCTGTACTAAGCATGTTACACTTAGCATGTATACTGATTTGAATGTATGAATTGTTATTTACTAATCACTGTAAATCAGAGTTTTAAAATTTATAAAAGAATGATCAAACCTGGAAACTAACTCTGACAACGATTAAAGGAAAGTGTACCTATCGAATAGTAGTATAGCTTAGGCAAGACCGAATGTCGAACCCAAAGGAACTAAAAGTACTAATACTAACTTTCTATTTATTATTTAGCCTTAAAATTACAGTGAAGCTGCTTTAGACGAAGACTAAACTAAGGACATAAAGACAAAAAGGACGAATAGGAAAATAACTTTGAAGAAAAACTCAGTTGATTACGACGATACCCTTAGGAAGAATCCACCTAGACTTCACTTATTATTTAACCCTAAATTATATGATTTCTTTTACTTAGCTTGATCCGTAAGACTCCCTAACCTATATTAAACCCTCTCTCGAGGTGAATAACGTCTAACCCTAGGTTAATTAGTGGAACTCGCGTTCGCTTATAATAACCCTCTAGGATAGCAGTAAATCGATCAATGGACTCCCATATTAGGTTTCATCCTAATCCGGAAAAATCTCATAACCCTATCTCTAGGCGTTCGATCAACTCCGCTTAATTATTTTAGATCTACTCTTAGGCAGGGTCTATTCCTCCTCCACCTAAGCACATCCGATTTGGATTAAGCAACATAATTAAGAACAAACTAAGTAATTATCATATAACTTAAAAATCAAATAAAAAGATTCATCTAGGTTTCATCCCCTTCAGGTATATGAAGGGTTTAGTTCATAATGAATAAAGAAAACATCGCAAGAGAAAAGATAAAACAAAACATAAGAAAATCCTAAAACTCCCTGAAGGAATTGAAGGAGAATTCCACCGTCTTAAGTATAATTCCAGCTTCTTGGGATGGATCAACTGGCTATCTTCGCGTTATTTCCTAACTCTGACCTTCTCGGCTTGGCTCCTTGGCCTAGCTTTGACGCCGGTTTCGGCTTTTTCCGAACTCTCCTTTCAAGTTGCCCCCTTGGGTGTTTATATAGGCTTTGAGATGCCTTACTTGGTCCCTAAGTATCCTAATTTAAGTAGACTTCCTACTAGGATGTTTGAATAGGATTTGGAATGTGTTTCTTTGCCTCCAAGTATCATTTCCCGAATGAAATTGCTCTTTCCAGCGACAGGGACACGGCCATGGCACACGACCGTGTGGATCGTGGCCAGGCCGTGCTTCGACTTCTTTAATGAGGCACGGTCGTGTAAATCGGGAGAAGGCCGTGTTCTAGATGATTGGCGTGGCACGGCTATGTGGGCTTAAGTCCAGGCCGTGTCGATTTCTTCCTTTGCTCGAATTGGTCCATTTTGGGCCCGTTTCTCGTTCTTTTTATCCTCGGCTTTCTTGGGTATAAGACATGAAAAGAAAGGATTAAAAGCACCTTTTTACATAAATCGAGGGATAAATCATCCAAAGGCATACTAAATGTGGGATTAAAATATGTTACTTTTACGGTTTATCAAATACCCCTACACTTAAGCTTTTGCTTGTCCTCAAGCAAAATTCTCAACTTACAATTAAAACGAACTTTCCATGATTCATAATTTCTATCAACGATGCCTTATCCTAATTCATAGATAATTTATACATGGATAATTCAACTCAAAGATTCCTGAAGATTAAAACAAGATAAGTCATACATTTGTAGCACGAAAACACAGGTGTTTCCCTTCATCTAAATAAATACCTTTAATTCAAAACCTACAAGGATTGACATCCTCACAAAAAGATTCACTCAAATCACTCAAAGTGTTTAAGGGTCAAAATTTAAGCACTCATTAAGTCAAACATGAAAAGTTAATCCCGTAGGCTTGCCTGAAAATTAAATCTCCACCACTATAAAATGAGATGATACATAAATCAAAAGGTCTTTAATGAGGTTGTACTTGAGGCTAGGGTTAAAGGTGTGGATAAAGGCTGAATTAGAGGGTTAGAATCGAGATTGTCTTGACAAGTTACCTATCTAGAAAAATAACTAATATTAAATAATTACATCAATTGAGAAATAATAATACTAATAATACGAGCTTTTTCTTCAAGAATTTTGAATTTTAATGTGTAAGCTCACCTAATCACAAATTAATAATGAATATACTTCGGGATTTTTTTTAGAACAAACTACTTGTTACAATAATAAGAAGGAACTTTAACAACTAAAATATAAAACATAGTTAAGCAACTGCTCAAAATCAAATCTCGACAAAAAAGGTAGTTAAAAGAAATGGTGGTAACAAATACAAAGGGTTTTTGGTTAAAATTAGTAGGTGAGTTAATAAAAAGGGTTGTTAGGCTTCAATGGGGTTCACTAGGGGTTAATTATGAAGGTAGGCTTTTTAGTGGAGTGAGTGGGTTAAATCCTAGGTGCCTTTATCATCTCTGTATATCAAATCATAACTGTGGTCTTGACATGTATAATCAAGGCAAGTTCTAGAATAACAGTTCAATGTTGACATACTCATAATCAATAAAGTGAGCATGAAAAAGAATATATGCTCGATAAGGCTCAAAATCTCACAAGAATTATGGGTGTTTTTGACATCAACCTTATAAATTTCAAACTTTAAGATAACATTCAAATTCAGGTTAACAATCTAAAATTTTAAATTTTAGAAAATTAGATTTATCATGCTTGATTCCCTAGTATTCTTCAAATTTAATCATCAATGCACAATTAACTATGACTTATTCCAAAACACATCAATAAAAATCATAAATTAAAGAAATTTCATTCTAATCATAATATGAGAAACTTACTTTAGAACAACACATAATTCAAGGATTTTCAAATAATACTATAGTTAACCCCCCCACACTTAAGATGTACATTGCCCTCAATGTACAAAGATGGATAATATCAAAATAATCACAAAATCATAAGATAGGGAGAGAAGTGAAACTTCCTGAATTTTGGATGAAGTCAATGAAAAGAAACCGGATAGGATTGGAGGTGAACATGGGGAAGCGTCTCGAACTGTTTGAAATTGAATCCTCGAAGCAGCCAGTCTGATTTTATTGTATCCTAAGCTAAATCTAAATATCATAAAGAATAAGAAGAAGAAAATAAAATAAAATAAAGTAAAAAAATGAAAATAAAATAAAAATAAAAATAAATAATGGAAAATGAAAGACAATTAGAAAAAGGGAGAATGAGGTTTAAATAGAGATGTAGCCTGTGTTTTGGGATTTTGAGTTTTTGGGTGTGTTCAAGTGAGGTAGCCACGGTCATGTTATAGCTGACACGCCCGTGCTCGACAAATTAGTAATTTTGCTAGGGTAGGTAGCACGGGCGTGTTTAGCTCGTGGTATGCAAGTCGGTGAAGTTACATGGTCGTGAGGCACGGGCGTGTGTACCCTGTGTTCGACAAGTCAGTAACTTCGCACGGGTAGTTAGCACGGGCGTGGCCTAGTATCGCATCCCGTGTTGGGAAAAGAAATTCTTCTCTGGTTGTGCACGGCTATTGGTACGCCCATGGTTCATCTCCTGGCTTCCACACAGCCACGGGCACGCCCGTGTGTAAGGCCGTGTGTCCTAGAAATCTGCTCTTTGGTTAGTTTATGGTTAGGTGCTTAAAAGGAAAATTAAAAGGAAAAGAATAAAAAAATAATAAAAAATGTAAAAATAGGGTTAGTGCTCAGGTTGCCTCCCGAGAAGCGCTCGTTTATAGTCTTAAGCTAGACTTTACCTTTCATTTGTATGGTCATGGTGGTTTGAGGAGGTGAAAATCCTTTCTCATGCGATCACTTCGGTTATGGATATATATTTAAGTCGAGTAATGTTTGCATCAAAAGTGTCGAATTTAAGATTGCTTACCTCGACTGTGCCGTATAGGAAGACATTAAGTACCTCAAAAGTGAGTTCTCTGTTTATCTTGAGGTCTGAATTGGTGATTTGAGGGTCTTCCTTATTCAATAATACCTGATCCTCTATTTTGATGTGATTTGTTGTTTCTATCAGCTTGTCTGGGGTCTCCTTCGTTTCACTTCGTGTGGTTCCAGTTCCTCTTCGATTTGTGCTTCCTGCTCTTTTAGTTTGCCAACCCTAAGGCTTTGTTCCTTATGTGTTTCTTCTTTGTCGGCACTAGGTCTAAGATCTAGCTCAGCTAAGTGATTTCGTGATGCTTCCTGTAAAGAAAGTTGAACCAAATGATTATCAATAGAATTAACGTTTGTACCTTTATTACTCGATGTCCTAGCTGAGTCAAGAGCTTGAAGAGTGATTGTTTCATCGTCTACACGAAGTGTGGGTTCACTGAATTCTTCTTCTATGTGGTCTTTCTTTATTGCATCGGGATATGGCACACGAGCTTGGTACTCTGTATTTACCGGGTTTGGTAAATCATGGCTTACCTCAATCTTACCTTTACTTACCACAGTTTCTTGCCTTGGGTCAGATTCCACTAACAATTCACTGTTATGAGCTTGTACGGTTTGGGACCCATGTTTTGGCTTAGGTTTGTAGTCTTGTGGTGTTTCCTGTGGTGAAAGTTGAACAGTTTGATTATCAACTGAATTTACTTTCTCACCTTCACCACTTGATGTCTTGGCCGAGTCAAAAGCTTGTAGACTGATTGATTCGTCACCGACACGAAGAATGAGTTCTCCTGTACCAACATCAATTTTAGTCCTGGCAGTTGCTAGAAAGGATTTTCCTAAAATTAAAGGAATCGAATCCTCATTCATGTCTAAGACAACAAAATCTACTGGGAATATGAATTTATCAATTTTGATTAGAACATTTTCTATTATACCCCTAGGAATTCTAGTAGTTTTATCAGTTAACTGAATGCTCATCCTAGTTTGTCTGGGTTTCCCTAGACCTAGTTGTTTAAACATTTTATAAGGCATAACGTTTATGCTTGCCCCTAAATCAGCTAACGCATTATCAATAGTTAAACTACCAATTATGCATGGAATTGTAAAACTCCCTGTGTCTTTTTGCTTCTGCGGTAGTCTGTTCTGTAACATTGCTGAGCATGATGCGTTTAATTCCACATAGTGCTCCTTGTTTAATTTGCGTTTGTTTGTCAATAGCTGTCTTAAAAATTTCCTCGAGTCTGGCGTCTGAAAAAGAGCTTCAAGAAGAGGTAAGTTAATATGTAATTTCTTTAAAAGTTTAAGAAACTTACCGAACTGTTCCTCCGAATCGTTTCTTTTTAATGCTTCAGGATAAGGTATGCGAGGCTTATACTCCTTAATTACCGGTTTTGGCCTTTCTTGTGTTACCTCATTTTTACCTTTTTCTTCCCTGGTTTCTTGTTGTGGGATGGGTTTGTCTATCTCTGTATTTTCCTGAGCTGCTATGGCTTGAATTTGCTTCTTTGGATTAATCTCAGTGTTGCTTTGTAGACATCCTTGCGGTCGTTCTGTCATTAGCTTTGCAAGTTGTTCAACTGCCTTAGTTATTTCCCTTGCTGACTTAGTAACTTCCTCTAATCGGTTCTTGTTTTCTTCAATCGGTGGTTGTTGACTTTTAAATGTTTTCTCAGTGTCTTGGAGATGGGTATCTGTGGTTGCCATGAATTTTGAGCATCTCTTCAATGTTCGACTCCTCTTCTTGTTGGTAAGGTGGTTGTTAAAAATCTGGATGAAATTTCGGTCTTTGGCTACTTTGATCATTCCACGAGAAATTGGGATGGTACCTCCAACCTGCATTATAAGTGTCATTATAAAAATTATTTTGAGGTCTAGAGTAGTTACTTATATAATGGACTTGTTCGTTCTCCATGCCATATCCGTAGGGTGGGTACCCAGGATTCGCCACGGTTCCACTTGCGTCACACTGCATGACTGGATGTATCTGCGAAGAACATAAATTATCAAGCTTTTTATTCATCATCTCAAACTGCGTTGATAGCATGGTCATAGTGTCAACATTGAAGACTCCTACCGATTTCGTTGGTTTAGTCCTTGAAGATTGCCACTGATAATTGTTTATCAACATCTCTTCAATGAACTCGTAGGCTGCTTCTGGAGTTTTGTTGTTCAGGGTTCCACCGGCGGCTGAATCAATCAGTTGTCTTGTTGAGGGGTTTACACCGTTGTAGAATGTTTGGACTTGTTGCCACAAGGGAAATCCATGGTGTGGGCACCCCCTCAAGGGATCTTTATATCTTTCTTATGCGTCATATAATGTCTTTACATCCATCTACACAAAAGAAGAGATATCATTCCGTAATTTGACCGTTTTGGTCGGTGGGAAATATTTCATTAAAAACTTTTCGGTCATCTGCTCCCATGTAGTGATTGACCCTCGTTGTAACGAGTTTAACCACTGTTTAGCTTTATTTCTTAATGAAAAAGGGAATAACCGAAGACGTATGGCATCATCAGAAACGCCATTTATTTTGAAGGTATCATATAACTCTAAAAAGTTAGCTATATGCATGTTTGGATCTTCGTCCTAGAAACCATCAAATTGAACAAACTGTTGAATCATTTGTATTGTGTTAGGCTTTAATTCAAAATTATTAACAGCTATAGCAGGCCTGACAATACTCGATTATGCTCCGGTTAAATGTGGTTGAGCATAATCAAACATTGTACGTGGAGCGTTGCGATCTCCCACATCGCATGGTAGTGGGTTGTTTTCGTCCATCCCTTCAGTAGGATTGGATCTGTCTTCTTCCTCTCTTTCTGTGTAATTTAGGGCTCGCCTGGTTTCCCAACGATTCTTTTAAGCGGTAGCTTCAATATCACTTTCGTATACTAAAGGTCCTCTCGGGTTCCTTCTAGTCATAAACCAGAGGTACCTGGAAAGAAAAACAACAAAGGAAAAAAAATTAGCAAAACTAAAAATTATTCTAAAAATAAAAATAAATTGCTGATGTATGTTGCATGACATTCTCTGTATGTTGCATTGCATCGGGGTGGGTTGATAATTTACTGGAGGAAGTGTCTGAAAGGCTCTTAAGCATGATCTCTGACAGCTTAGCTGCAAATTTCTGATTATGTGCCACATTCGGTACAACATGGTGTGTAGGGATGGGTGGGTTGATTTTATCCCCACATGGTGTGTAGGGTTGGATAGAGTTGGTGTGTAGAGGCTGATGGGTAGGACTCTGCTATTATGTTCTGATCTGCATATTATGACTGAAATAGGGAAAGACCCTAGATTATATCTGATTCTGTATCTGAGTGGGCTAAGGTCCACACAGTTTCTGTAATGGGCTCAGATCCGAATTGTAAATGCATGATTTTTTATATTATGTTGTGTGCGTGTTTTCTGTGGGGATTACACACTGAGTTGCGAAAACTCATTCTTTTTCTGTTTAACCTGTTCAGGTAATCCCCAGCATTAGATGGATCGGTGCGGCGGAGGACTCGGCGGTGACCACGGTTCTGGACTTTTACGGTTTTTTATTTTTATTTACGGTTTTGATTTTATCCAGGAAGAGTTTTATTGTAAATGGCCTTTATGGGTTTTTACTTTAATTTGGGATTTTTATTTTGATTAATAGCTACTAGTAGTAGGATAAAACGCTAGTTTTCAAAAAGACAAATATTTTAGCAAAAAGACCACGAATACACAGCTTATGCAAAAGCTTCCACAATGAATGACATTTTGAAAAAATTAATAATGTTGTAAAAGTAAATAACTTTTTGATAACGACACACATTTTGAAAATGAATAACACGTCTTTGAATTGTCATAAAACAACACAAATGGTTGTACAAAAAAGGGGGTTTTCATGGACATAATTCTTTACGAAAAACACTTCAATGTGACATCGCCCGATTCGGCCGTAACGTCTAGGCCAGGTTTGGGGTGTTACACAAAATTTGTGATAAAAGTGTCAAATCCCCTAGGCAAATGTGTGTTAGTTGACAAAGTATGCAAAGATTGCCCTTTGATGATTAGAGGTCATTATTTTTCGGCAAATCTCATGTTATTGCCATTTGATTAATTCGATGTAATTCTTGGTATGGATTGGTTAACTGCTCATGACGTGGTAGTAAATTGTGGAAGGAAATTTATTGAATTGAAATGTGAAAATGAGGATATTCTTCTTGTTGAATCAGATGAATAGGACAGATTGACTGTATTGATTTCTTTTATGTTTGCTCAGAAATACATAAGAAAGGGATATGAAGCTTATCTTGCCTTTGTGATGAATGCCAAAAAGATTGAGTTAAAAATTGAATCAGTACCGATAGTATGCGAGTATCCAGATGTATTTCTGGAAGAACTGCCAGGGTTGCCTCCGGTTAGAGAAATCAAATGTGGTATTGAGTTAGCCCCTAGTACTGTGCCTATTTCAATTGCTCCGTATAGAATGGATCTAACCGAATTGAAAGAATTGAAGGCACAGTTACAAGAGTTAATGGATAAAGGTTTTATAAGATTGAGTTATTGGGTTCTCTTGTATTATTTGTGAAAAAGAAGGATGGTTCTATGATATTATGTATAGATTATTGGCAACTTAATAAGGTAACCATAAAGAACAAGTATCCCTTGCCAAGGATCGATGATTTGTTTGACCAATTAAAGGGAGCCACTATGTTTTCCAAGATAGACTTGAGGTCCGGTTATTACCAGTTAAGAGTCAAAGACTCAGATGTGCCAAAAACTGTATTTCGAACAAGGTATGGTCACTACGAATTTCTAGTTATGCCTTTTGGTTTAACCAACACCCCTGCTGTGTTTATAGATTTGATGAACTGCATCTTTCAGCCATATTTGGATAAATTTGTTGTAGTCTTTATTAATGATATATTGATTTACTCACGTGATGAGAACGAGCATGCTAAGCACTTGAGGACGATTCTACAAATTTTACGGGATAAAAACAGTTATATGCCAAGTTTAGACCCTTCGCATGTGAATGTACCGACAGAGGTTGAAATTCAACCGGACATGACTTATGGTGAAAAGCCGGTTAAGATTTTGACACAGGAAGTCAAGCGATTAAGAAATAAAAGTATAGCTCTTGTGAAAGTATTGTGGCAGAGACACAGGGTAGAAGAGGCTACATGGGAGCCCGAGAAGGCTATGAGAAACCAATATCCAAACCTTTTTACCGGCAAGATTTTTGGGGACGAAAATCCCTAAGGGGGAGAATTGTAACATCCTAATTTAGGGCCTAGTAAGAATAGTGGTTGCGAGACCACAAATATGAAGTAAAAATATATGTTTTATGGTTTTATGAGGTCTACGACATGTTTGCATGATTGTGTGAAAATTTCATGAAGAAATTTTATAATTTAGTGATCAATTTATTCATTAGGACTAAATTGCAAAGATTGAAAAATATGAGATTCTAGAAGTTTCAAGTATGAGATAGCATTAGAAAATTTTAGAGGCAAAATTTTGCAAATATGTGAAATATGTGAAAGTTTAGAGGCAAAATTATAATTTTTGCAAAAATTTGATTCATGGACTGTTTTAGTCAATCTGATAATTAAATAAGTGAAATTGTCATTATAGATCAAGAAACATGAAGTGCAGACCGAAACCGAGGAAAGAACAAGGTGGTGGACTAAATTGAACAACTATACATATTTTGGTACCGAGGTAAGTTTGTGTGTAATAAATCAACATCATGTTAATATGCTTTTAAATGCTTGATATTGCACGAGATGTATATTCTTTATATGAAATTGGTTAATGAGGTCTCGATGAAAAGCATGATAAAGTTTTACTATGTCGCAGTCCCGGTTGAACCTTAGGAATAAAAAAAAGATACCCTTGTCACGACATGAGATTAATGAGGTCCCGTATAAGACCATATCTGGGATATGGCCTTGGCACCAAATCGAGATCCCGTATAATACCATATATGGGATATGGCATCGGCGTCGAATAATGATACCGTGTAAGACCATGTCTGGGACATGGCATCGGCACACGATCTCGTGTAAGACCATATCTGAGATATAACATCGACATCGATATGAGATCCCGTATAAGACCATATCTGGGATATGGCATCGGCATTGACATGTAACCCCATGTAAGACCATATCAGGGATATGGAATTGCCATCCTACTACGTGTATGACGAATTTCGGGTATCTTTCGATATTCCAAGTGGTTCAACAGGGTAAAGATTAACGTTATGTTAAAGATGGAAAAAGTTCCAAAGTTATGTAATGGAGTGATACAGGTACATATACGAAACTCATGAGAAATGAGTCCGGTATGTGATTTGTGGTTGGTAAGATTGATCATGAATAAGCCATGTCAACGTTTCTTGAAAATTTGTGTTAGTTCACTATGTGGTATGTGGATATTATTATAATATTTTATGTTGTTGTCAATTACATGCAAACATACTAAGCTTTATGCTTGCTCCCTCTCTTTTTCCTTTCCTTGTAGTATCACCAAGCTAGCTCGGGGATCGAAGGATGTCGGAGCTCGACTCACACTATCAAGCTATTCTTTTGGGTATAGTAAAGTTGGATTATTTTGGGTATGGCATATATAGGAACTTGGTCATTTTGTTATACGTCATATTGGTTAGCCAACGTGTTGGTCATTAATGCTACTCATTCATTTTGTAAATGGCCATTGGAATTGGCCAATGCTAGTTAAGTTATATATATTCAATGATGATGATATTCATGAAATGCAAGCTTGTGCAATTAAATGAGTTATGTGTGAGGTATATGCATGATGAATGTAATGTGAATTAAGGTGTGAATATCTTGATTTTTGGATATTAGAAGTGCATCATTGTTATGCTATGTGTTTCTTGAAAAGGTATGAGTGTGCTTACTTTTCAGGGTGGCAAATGGCTGGGTAAATAGCCTTATATTTGTCCACACGGGCGTGTGTCTAGGCCGTGTGTGACACATGGTCAGCCCCATGGTGTGTTGATAGACCGTGTGTCCCTTGCATCCAACTTTTGCAAAACAGAATGCCCAGTTGTAAACACACAGACAGAGACACGGCCGTGTGTCTCAGCCGTGTGAAGTCTACACAAAAATTGTGAAAATTTAGTTCGTCACAGGGTTAGCACACGGGTGTGTGACTTGGCCATGTGACCCTAAATGTCTGCTAACGTCATAAAAAGATTGTCAAGGTTTTCACACAAGGGCGAAGACATGGGCGTGTCATGGCTGTGTGAGGGACACGGGCGATAGACACGGTCGTATGACAGGCCGTGTTGAAACCCCTGTAGGTTCGAAATGAATAATAAAATCCGCCACAGACTAGGGACATGGGCGTGTGTGACCACACGACCTGCCCACACGGGCATGTTACCCTGTTTGGGTAAAAATTTTCTAAGTGTTCATAAGTTTTCGGTTCAGCCCCAAACCACTCTTTATGTATGTTTCGGGTCTCATAGGCCAATAATAAGGACGTTATGAACACGAATGTAAGGTTTTAAGTTGGAATGAAGTTTTATGGCTAATCTTGTATAGTTAAGTATGTTAAGTCTAGTAATGCCTCGTACCCAGTTCCGGCATCGAATACGGGTAAGGGGTGTTACATGGGTTTCTGTTTAGCACTTATATGCTTCTATTTAGCCTTTAGGTTTTCGAAAACGATGTGCTCATATCTGTAAGCCGTTCTCTGATTTGGTAAGACTCGGTAAGTGATTTATGTAATTGAAATCGAAAGACTTATTGTTTATTATTAATATTGATTGATTGGGAGATTGCATGAATAATTTGCTTATTTGATTTATTATATTAGAATTTGGTAAGATTTACGTTTAACACATCGAACTTACTAAGCTTCATTAAGTTTACTTGTATTGTTTAATGTCCTTGTAGATTATCGTGAGGTCAGGAGATCGGATCAACACATCAAGTCACACTATCTAACATATTCCAGTAGTTTTTGTACGTTCAATATGGTTTATATGGCATGTATAAGGTTGGAATGGTTTTAAGTAAATTTAGTTTGTGCAAATGTTTAAAATTAACATTTTGTTATATATTTCCCATCAACTTATATATGTATGGTTTAATCGTGCTTAATATATGTTTGGAGTGGTTAAATGATGGATAGCTTATAAACATATAGGTGAATGTGTAATAAATCAAATATGTGGTTTGATCAATATGGTAAATTAAAAATGCTAGGACGTAGGTAGTAATAACATATGTTTAAAGCTTGATTTAGTTGTATTGAGGGATTTGAAGCTTATGAGAGTGTAATTTGAATTGTTTAGGTTGGAATTTAAAAATGGGTGAGAAAACTGGCCTTGAAATGGGCAATTTTGTCCACACAGGCAAAGACATGGGCATGTGTCTCAATCGTGCATGACACATAACCAAGCACATAGGCATGTGGTATGGCTATGTGTACCCTGCATCCTTAAAATTTAGAAACAGAATGCTCAAGTTTTTGCACACGGCCTAGTGATAAACCCGTAATAGTAACATATTTTAAGCCCACATTTAGCATGCTTTTGGATGATTTAAGCCTTGAATTATGTAATTTGGTGCCCTTAATCCTTTGTTTTCACGTTTTATACTTGGAAGAGCACCGGATGATGAAAAGAATGGAAAACGGGCCTAAAACGGAGTAAATGGGCCATATCACGAAATCCATACGGTTTGGGCCCCAGACCACACGGTCGTGCCTCATTCAACAGCCTCGAACACGGCCTGGCCACGACTTACATGGGCGTGTCCCTAGCGTGACAAAGAGAAGTTTCACTCGGATTAGGATACTTAGAGGCAAAGAAACACATTTCGAAAACCTATATAAACATCCTAAGTATGACCTAAAAGGGGGGAACCCAAAGCTTTTGATAAACCGTAAAAGTAACATATTTTAATCCCACATTTAGCTTACTTTTTAATGATTTATTCCCTGTTTTATATAAAAAAGGTGCTTGTAATCCTTTCTTTTCATATCTTATACCTAGGAAAGCATCCGAGGATGAAAAGAACGCAAAACAGGCCCAAAACAGAGTTAATGGGCCTTAGCACAAAATCGACATGGCCTGACCCAAAGTCCACACGGTCGTGCCTCGACGAGCACCTAGAGCACGGCCTCAACTCTGCCTCACACGGTCGTGCCTCAAGTTAGAAATCCGAACAAGGCCTGGTCTCGGTTTGCACGGGCATGTGCCATGGCTGTGCCTTTGTCACTGGAAAAAGCAATTTCAGTCGAAAAATGATACTTAGGGAGAAAGAATTGCATTCCAAGAGCCTATATATATATATCCCCTAAGGGCCACCTTTGAAAGGGCATCAAAGCTAGGCCAAAGAGCAAGCTGAGAAGGTCAGAGTTAGGGAATAACGCGAGGATAGCCAGTTGATCCATCCCAAGAGGCCGGAGTTATACTCAAGACGGCAAAATTCTCCTTCAATTCCATTAGGGAGTTTTAGGGATTTCTTATGTTTTGTTTTATCTTTTCTTGTAACATCCTAGAATAGGGGTTATGAGTTTGTGCATAATTCATGAGTTGGTAGGTTTTGGCAGTGTTTGGAAGTGTATTAAGGGTTTTTAGAACTTTAGGTGAAAAGGGAAAAAAATACTAGAAATATCAAGTTTCAAAAGAGGAAAGTGAACATTTTTGGAAACCTGGAAATTAATAGAAATGATTTGGAAATGAACATTTTTGGAAACCTGAACATTTTGGAAACTTGAACATTTTTGGAAATGTTCCAAAAATGGAAAGTGAACATTTCGGGAAACTTGGAAATGTAAGAAAAATGGTAAGTTACAGAGCCGATCGAAAATTTTAGGGAACTTAGAAATAATCGAGAAATACCAAGTTTTAAAGTTTAAAATAGGAAATTGAGGCAAGGGGGCCTTAAAAGTAAAAGTTGGTAAAATTTGACACACAAACAGGCTTGGAAAAGTGGCCTGAAGATGTCACTTAGGGCCTAGAGAAATGGCGCCACATGCAAGGTGTTGGGCCTGAGTTCGAGTCACTTGGGAAGCAAATAAAAAGAGTTTTATTTTTGCTTCCAGAAGGCTAATAGTGGACGGCAAGGCTTCTAGAAAAAAAAGGAGTTTAATTCCCTTTAAAATTCGGCAATTTATGAAGATAATAGAGGATTTTTTTTTTTTAGGATTATTCAGAGGAGATAAATAATGGATTAAACTCTTTTATTTATGATAAATAAAAGATAAAGTTATCAGATAGAGGAGTGGTGGCCAAGTAAGGGACTCCTTAGCTAATAATTTAGGCTATAAAAGGAAGGCAGGAGGGCTACTCATCAATTTTTGCTTCCTCCTCATCTCTGCCGAAATTTTTAGGGTTCTCTTCTCTTTTCTTTTGTCTAGCCGAATTCCCTAGCCTCCTCTCTTTTTTTTTCTTTTCTTCTTTTTCAAAACCAAAAACACAATCCAACCTAGCCGAATTCTTCATAGCATCAAAAGCCGAAATTCTGCCAAAGCCGAATCTCTGAAATGGTGTCAGGAAAGATCTGTCGAATTCAACACTAAAGGTAAGAATCTTGTGCTTATTGATTTATTCTCTTCTTTAAGTCGAAATATAGGGATTAGTGTTATTGTGGCCGAAACTATAAGGAGTGTTTCGGGATTTCTAGTGCTATCGACTACAAGGAAGAGATCATCCGGGATTCAAGGATCTAAGGGAGTTTGACAGACATACAAGGCAAGGAATATTTTCAGGAATTGGAAATTGCCAGGTAAGTGTATAAATCAAATCAGCCTAGGTTTACTTTGGTATCTAAAAGTATTTCCTTTTTATCCAAAAGTTAGAAACTGATGAAAATACATGTTTTTGGTGGCTAGCCGAATTTAAAGGAGGAATACCACAATTTCGGGATTTAATCAATTCGGCAACAAGGTAAGTAATACAAATCCTACTAGGATTTGGTTTTTAAGCCAAATAGGTTATTAATATGTTTAATATGATTGGCCGAATATAGGAGTAAAAGATCTAGATCGGTAGATCGTTCTTCGGGATTTCAAGGAACCTATTAAGCGAATCAGGTGTGTACTCACACTAACTTTCGATATATCATATGGCAATTATATTTAATATATGAATATGCATGAGAATGAGAATGTGGCTAAGTACCACAGATGTGGTAAAAAGTACCTGTGCACGTTTCCTACTTCTGATAGGATTACGAATATGATATATTTTGAACATGTGAATAGTAACATGAAAGAGAAATAAGTATGTTATGCATGATATAATAATATTTAGGGCATTCGGGATATATGTGAAAGGGGAAGAAGGTGTTGACTTTGGTCTCATTAAGCGGAATATGGTGACTACGGTCACATAATTTGAATATGGTAACCGGTTACATTATCCGAATTTGGTAACCGGTTACATTATTTGAATATGGTGTCTAATGACACAAATTATATGGGCGATGAGCACGTCGATCGCAATGCGCCGCCGATGGTGTGTAGCGAATGGAGGGTTGACTTAGTAGTCCCACTGTGTGACCGGCAGTATGCGGTGGTGTGTAGCGGATGGACAAATAGGCTTGGGTTTGGGTTGCATCATTTTTATATGAATATGTCTTTGATATGAACATGTATGCTCGATCTCGTTGATTGTTAGTTTGTGTACACATTGAGTCTCGTTGACTCACCCCATTGTGGGACTATTTTTCAGGTGGTGAGCAATAATGGACCGGGTTGGCAGGACCTAAAGGTGGCCATGCATGTTAAGGAAGAAATTTTATTATTTGGGATTTTTATTTATACCAAGTACTTTAACTTTTCTTAAGTTTGGGAATTATTTGATGTAATAAGGCCGAAAAGGCCATAGTTTTAATTTGTTACTTTTATTTTCTTTAACGACTATGTTATGAAATATTTTATATTTTAAGTCTAAGCAAGAATTATATCTTTCAAAGAAAACCCTAAATTGTTTTGTCACCTTAGACTAAATGGATTTAAAAATAAAGTTAATGGGTTTCCAACCTAAGCCCAACCTAAACAATATTTTTTTAAAATCACAAGTTTTCCGCTAAGTAACAAAGAATTTTGAAATCGATTTTCTTAAGGAACATACCAGATCCGGTTCAGGCTCGTGGGCCGGGTGTGGGGTGTTTTAGTTTGGTATCAGAGCCCAGTTTTAAAACTCTTGACCTGTGGGCTCAGGCCCAAAACATTTTCAAATCGAGCCCAAATGAATTTTATGAAGTGTTTCTGAAAATAAGCAGGTTTCTGGCATGGCACCTGAGTCTCCGACCCGCAGTCCACCAGGTAAGTACCCCTAACTCTTTTGGGTGATTATGTGAACTATATTATGAACTTTAGAAGGGTAGAAAAGGCATGGAATGTAGAATAGTATGATAGGAACTTGAACCCCAGGATTAGACTACTCAAACACAAAACACATAAGACTTAACCCACCAAACAAACCTATGGCTAAGTCAGCTTGAGCTAGGGGTGTGGTAACCCCTGGCGCGCATGTCTAGGATTGGATCGGAAGAGCACGGTATTTAAGCGATCCTAGTGACTCACCTCCTCTTCGCAGTATCCCACCAGTGCGTAGCTTTCGGCTCACTCTAACTCGAGAGGGCTCAGTGGTGTGGCAACCTCTGTGCGCATGTCTAGGAATGGTTTCAGTGAGAGCTTGGTATTTAAGAAGTCTGCGTGACTCACCTCCTCTTCACTCGAATCCTGCCTGGTGCGTAGCTTTGGTTCACCCTGACCAGGAGGGCTCGGACATAGGCTAAACATAATGACTAAAACCCGAAAGGGAACTAGCCATGTTTTGAAAAAAAAAAGAACGAAACAACAAACCCTAGTTTTAAAACTCTTAAAACTTTCTTTTAAGTTTGTGAAAACCATCTTTACAAAATTTTTTCGAAAAATTTCTGATTTGTGAAAATTACAAAAATACCCCTAGTGGTAAAATTACCAAAATGCCCTTGATTTACAAAATGTCAAACTTTTCAACAGTTTTGCTAAAAACTTCAATATTTTATAAATGTTCAAAAACCCTAAATTGCAAACTATCAAAAATACCTTCATTTTGAAAAATTACAAAATTGCCCCTAACTTACAAAATGACCAAAATGACCCTGGTTTTCAAAAATTTTTGCAACATCACCGTTTTGGAAAATAAAACTCTCAAAAAGAACCCTCAAAGTTTTACAACTTTTGAAATATCACTAACTTATTAAATTTTACAAATTTACCCTGGTTTTTGGAAAATTACCAAAATACCCCCGAGGTCAAAAATTACCGAAATACCCCTGGATTTCAAAATTTTTCCAAAATTACCCTGGGACTTTAAAATTACCAAATATTTTTGACAAAATCACGGAGGAACTTTTTGTTTTGCAAAATTACGAAAATGCCCCTTAGGACAAAATTACGAAAATACCCCTGGGTAGTGAAAAAGCAACAACGATGAAAATTACAACGTTTCTCTGAATGAACGAAAGTTCATAATTGTTTGATGGATGAATGAATGAATGGAAAAGACTGTGTGTTTGTATGAATACGAAAGAACCACTTTTAAAACCCTTTACATAAAACTCCTTCGCGGGTAAATAAGTGGAACAATGATTAATCCATAAAATTCCTTAATCAGATCTCGATGCTAGAAAATGAGCTCTAGAGGACGTGGTCGTCGTGGACGAGGTAGGGGAAGGATGACTGTGTCAGAACCCATTAGATCGGGTCAGGGTTCTGACAATGAGATACCACCGCCACCACCACCCCCAACTGTTGGTGCTGAGCAGCAAGCTCAGACGGGAGAAGATACTGTATCGCAGGCTATGCTGCGAGTCTTGGAATTGGTGGCTGGTGCAGGAGGAACTTCAGGAAATCGTAAGTCAGTACCTGAACGGGTCCGAGCTAATGGAGCCAAGATGTTTCGTGGAGTGTCGGGAGTGGCACCCAGTACAGCTGAGTACTGGTTGGATGCGACGGAACACATCATGGATGAGCTCGACTTGACCCCTGAGGAGAAGTTAAAGGGGATGGTGGCACTGTTACACGATGAAGCGTATCAATGGTGGTTAACTGTGCGAGATGGTGCCACGGCTGAGGATATGACCTGGGAGTACATTAAGGAAGCGTACCAAAAGAAATATGTGGGAACCAGGTATACAGATGAGCAAAGAAAGGCTTTTCTGGGGCTGGTTCAAGGGAACAAGTCCGTTACGGAATACGAAGCTGAATTCCTGAGGTTGAGCCGCTATGCTCGAGGTGTAGTGGCAACTGAGCATGAGCGCTGTGTCCGCTTTGAGGACGGACTAAGAGATGATCTGAGACTGTTGATAGCACCGCATCAGGAGCGGGAGTTTTTTGCTTTAGTAGAAAAGGCCAAGGTGGCTGAGGGAATTAAGGATTCTAAAAAGCAGACTATGGATCGGAATAGGCCAGAAAGAGGTTTTGGACCATCTGGACCATCTGGGAATAAGAGGCCTAGAGTTGATGGGCCGCGAGGTCAGCAAGCTGCTACAGGAGGGCAGTATCGCTCTTGTGAGCATTATGGAAAGAAGCATTTAGAAGAGTGCTGGAGAAAGACGGGAGGATGTTTCAAGTGTGGGTTCAAGGACCATATGCTTAAGAATTGTCCCAAGCAACCAGATGAGAGCCGACCGCACTCGAATCGCTAATCAGTCGGTGGTAGAGGTGACAGCTGACTTTTAGCGAGGTCGTGGTCCAAACCATGAAGGAAATGGTTCGGGCCGAGGGGCGGGAGCACCAAGCGAGAGATGCTTTGCAGTGCAGACGCAAGGCAACCAAGGTTGGTTTATGCAGTTGGCCGTCGCGAGGAGGAAGATGTGCTAGATATGACAACGGGTACGTTCCTTATTTCTGGAAAACCCTTAAGTGCTTTGCTTGTTATAGGGTTAGCTTATTCTTGTATTGCTAGTGAAGTGACTGAAACCTTGGATGTGAACTTAGAGAATGTGCCTAGAAAGTATGATAGTTCTTTAAGATCAGAGTGCGCAGCATAAGCGTAGTACGGTGAGTTAGACCGTACGTTTGTTTGTTAGTAAGTAATTTCGAGGACGAAATTATTTTTAAGGAGGGTAGAACTGTAACATCCTAGAATAGGGGTTATGCGTTTGTGCATAATTCATGAGTTGGTAGGTTTTGGCAGTGTTTGGAAGTGTGTTAAGGGTTTTTAGAACTTTAGGTGAAAAGGGAAAAAACTTTGGAAAATACTAGAAATATCAAGTTTCAAAAGAGGAAAGTGAACATTTTTGGAAACCCGGAAATGAATAGAAATGATTTGGAAATGAACATTTTTGGAAACCTGAACATTTTTGGAAACTTGAACATTTTTGGAAATGTTCCAAAAATGGAAAGTGAACATTTCGGGAAACTTGGAAATGTAAGAAAAATGGCAAGTTACAGAGCCGATCGAAAATTTTAGGAAACTTAGAAATAATCGAGAAATGCCAAGTTTTAAAGTTTAAAATAGGAAATTAAGGCAAGGGGGCCTTAAAAGTAAAAGTTGGTAAAATTTGACACACAAACAGGCTTGGAAAAGTGGTCTGAAGATGTCACTTAGGGCCTAGAGAAATGGCGCCACATGCTAGGTGTTGGGCCTGAGTTCGAGTCACTTGGGAAGCAAATAAAAAGAGTATTATTTTTGCTTCCAGAAGGCTAAGAGTGGACGGCAAGGCTTCTAGAAAAAAAAATGAGTTTAATTCCCTTTAAAATTCGGCAATTTATGAAGATAATAGAGGATTTTTTTTTAGGATTATTCCGAGGAGATAAATAATGGATTAAACTCTTTTATTTATGATAAATAAAAGATAAAGCTATCAGATAGAGGAGTGGTGGCCAAGTAAGGGACTCCTTAGCTGATAATTTCGGCTATAAAAGGAAGGCAGGAGGACTACTCATCAATTTTTGCTTCCTCCTCATCTCTGCCGAAATTTTTAGGGTTCTCTTCTCTTTTCTTTTGTCTAGCCGAATTCCCTAACCTCCTCTCTTTTTTTTTTCTTTTCTTCTTTTTCAAAACCAAAAACACAATCCAACCTAGCCGAATTCTTCATAGCATCAAAAGCCAAATGCGCGCAAAACCGAATCTCAAGTGGTGTCGGGAAATATCATCGTTTAATTCAACACTAAAGGTAAGAATTTTGTGGTTATTGATTTATTCTCTTCTTTAAGCCGAAATATAGGGATTAGTGTTATTGTGGCCGAAACTATAAGGAGGGTTTCGGGATTTCTAGTGCTATCGACTACAAGGAAGAGATCATCCGGGATTCAAGGATCTAAGGGAGTTTGACAGACATACAAGGCAAGGAATATTTTCAGGAATTGGAAATTGCCAGGTAAGTGTATAAATCAAATCGGCCAAGGTTTACTTTGGTATCTAAAAGTATTTCCTTTTTATCCAAAAGTCAGAAACTGATGAAAATACATGTTTTTGGTGGCTAGCCGAATTTAAGGGAGGAATACCACAATTTCGGGATTTAATCAATTCGGCAACAAGGTAAGTAATACAAATCCTACTAGGTTTTGGTTTTTAAGCCAAATAGGTTATTAATATGTTTATATATGATTGGCCGAATATAGGAGTAAAAGATCTAGATCGGTAGATCGTTCTTCGGGATTTCAAGGAACCTATTAAGCGAATCAGGTGTGTACTCACACTAACTTTCGATATATCATATGGCAATTATATTTAATATATGAATATGCATGAGAATGAGAATGTGGCTAAGTACCACAGATGTGGTAAAAAGTACCCAGGTACGTTTCCTACTTCTGATAGGATTACGAATATGATATATTTTGAACATGTGAATAGTAACATGAAAGAGAAATAAGTATGTTATGCATGATATAATAATATTTGGGGCATTCGGGATATATGTGAAAGGGGAAGAAGGTGTTGAATTCGGTCTCACCAACGGAATATGGTGACTACGGTCACATAATTTGAATATGGTAACTTCGGTTACATTATCTGAATTTGGTAACTTCGGTTACATTATTTGAATATGGTGTCTAATGACACAAATTATATGGGCGATGAGCACGTCAACTGCAGCGACTGCCTTCGATGGTGTGTAACAGATGGAGGGTAGACTTAGTAGTCCCCACGGTGTGACTGGCAGGTACGGGTGGTGTGTAGCGGATGGACAAATAGGCTTGGGTTTGGGTTGCATCATTTTTATATGAATATGTCTTTGATATGAACATGTATGCCTGATCTGTTGATTGTTAGTTTGTGTACATATTGAGTCTGTTGACTCACCCCATTGTGGGACTATTTTTTGGTGGTGAGCAATAATGGACCGGGTTATGGGGAGCTAAAGGTGGCCATGCATGTTAAGGAAGAAATTTTATTATTTGGGATTTTTATTTATACCAAGTACTTTAACTTTTCTTAAGTTTAGGAATTATTTGATGTAATAAGGCCGAAAAGGCCATAGTTTTAATTTGTTACTTTTATTTTCTTTAACGACTATGTTATGAAATATTTTATATTTTAAGTCTAAGCAAGAATTATATCTTTCAAAGAAAACCCTAAATTGTTTTGTCACCTTAGACTAAATGGATTTAAAAATAAAGTTAATGGGTTTCCAACCTAAGCCCAACCTAAACAATATTTTTTTAAAATCACAAGTTTTCCGCTAAGTAACAAAGAATTTTGAAACCGATTTTCTTAAGGAACATACCAGATCCGATTCAGGCTCGTGGGCCGGGTGTGGGGTGTTTCATTTCTCTTGAGATGTTTTCTTTTTACTTTATAAACTAAACCCTGCAGATACCTGAAAGGGATGAAACCTAGATGAATTTTGTTATTTGATTTCTAAGTTATATGATAATTTCTTAGTTTGTTCTTAATTATGTTGCTTAATCCAAATCTAATGTGCTTAGGTGGAGGAGGAATAGACCCTGCCTAAGAGTAGATCTAACATAATTAAGCGAAGTTGATCGAACGCCTATAAATAGGGTTACGAGATTTTGCTGGATTAAGGTGAAACCTAATATGGGAGTCCATTGATCGATTTACTGCTATCCTAGGGGGTTATTATAAATGAACGAGAGTTCCACTAATTAACCTAGGGTTAGACGTTATTCGCCTCGAGAGAGGGTTTAATATAGGTTAGGGAGTCTCACGGATCAAGCTAAGTAAAGAAATCATATAATTTAGGGTTAGATAATAAGTGAAGTCTAGGTGGATTCTTCTTGAGGGTATCGTCGCAATCAACTGAGTTTCTTTTCAAAGTTATTTTCCTATTCAACCTTCTTGTCTAGTGTCTTTAGTTTAGTTTTCGTCAATATAGTCTAAAGCAACTTCATTTTATTTTTAAGGCTAAATAATAAAAAGAAAGTTAGCATTAGTACTTTTAGTTCCTTTGGGTTCGATATCTGGTCTTGCCTAAGCTATACTACTGTTCGATAGGTACACTTGCCTTTAATCGTTGTCAGAGTTAGTTTCCAGGTTCAATCACATTCATTATAAATTTTAATACTCTGATTTACAGCGATCAAGTTTTTGGCGTCGTTGTCGGGGAACTAAAATATTAAGAAAGCTCTATTTTTATTACTTTAGCCATTATTTTATTCGCAATTTATTTCTTTTGTTTTCTTAGGTTAAATTTTAATTTTTCAAATTTTTATTTCTTTCTCTTTTCTAGGTACCTCTAGTTTTTGACTAGAAGGAACCCGAGAGGACCTTTGGTATACGATAGCGATATCGAAGCAACCGCTCGTAGGAATCGCAGGGAAACCAGGCGAGCCCTAGATTACACAGGAAGAGAGGAAGAAAACAGATCCAATCTTACTAAAGGGATGGACGAAAACAATCCACCACCACCACGCGATGTGGGAGATCACAATGCCCCACGTACAATGTTTGATTATGCGAAACCGCATTTAACAGGAGCAGAATCTAGTATTGTTTGGTCTGCTATATCTGCTAACAAATTTGAATTAAAACCTAACACAATACAAATGATTCAACAGTTTATTCAATTTGATAGTTTGCATGACGAAGATCCAAACATGCATATAGCTAACTTTTTAGAGTTCTATAATACCTTCAAAATAAATGGCGTTTCTGATGATGCCATATGTCTTCGGTTATTCCCCTTTTTCATTGAGAAATAAAGCTAAATAGTGGTTAAACTCGTTGCAACGAGGGTCAATCACTACATGGGATCAGATGACTGAAAAGTTTTTAATGAAATATTTTCCGCCGGCCAAAACGGCCAAATTAAGGAATGATATCTCTTCTTTTATACAGATGGATTTAGAAACATTATACGACGCATGGGAGAGATTCAAGGATCTCTTGAAGAGGTGCCCACACCATGGCTTACCATTGTGGCTTCAAGTCCAAACCTTCTATAACAGTGTCAACCCCTCAATAAGGCAACTAATAGATTCAGCCGCCAGTGGAACCCCTAACAATAGAACTCCTGAAGCAGCCTACGAGTTCATTGAGGAGATGTCATTAAACAATTATCAGTGGCAAGCTTCAAGGACTAAACCGATGAAATCAGCCGGAGTTTTCAACGTCGATGCCATGACCATGCTATCAATGCAGCTAGAGATGATGAATAAAAAGCTTGATAGTTTGTGTTCTTCACAGGCACATCCAGTCATGCAGTGCGATGCAAGTGGAACCATGGCGAATCCTGAGTACCCACCCTACCAACCGGAAGCAGAGAGCGAGCAGATGAACTATATAGGTAACAATTTCCGATCTAATAATGATCCTTATAGTAACACTTACAATCCAGGTTGGAGGAACCACCCAATTTTTTCATGGGGAGGCCAAGGCAATCAAGGAAATCAACCTCCTCAAAACTTCCAAAATCAGCCCTATCCATAAGAAAAGAAACCAACCATCGAGGAACGTATCCAAGAAGCTGATAGAACAATCAAAAGCAATGAAAGCCGAATCGATGAAATTGCTAAGTCAGTCAAGGAAGTGAGTAATCCAGTTGAATAACTTGCAAAGCTAATGTCAGAACGACCACAAGGACGCCTACCAAGTAACACCGAGATTAACTCTAAGGAGCAAATTCAAGCCATCACAGCTCAGGACAGCAAGGAGTTAGATACACCCAACCTAACTCCAGAAAATAAGGTAGATGAAGGTACAACAAAGGTAGTACAAGAAAAGCCAAAACTGGTAGTCAAGGAGTACAAACCTCACATACCTTATCCCGAAGCATTAAACAGAGACGATTCAGAGGAACAGTTTGGTAAGTTTCTCAAACTTTTAAAGAAATTACATATTAACTTACCTCTTCTTGAGGCACTTTTTCAGATTCCAGACTCGAGGAAATTTTTAAGACAGCTCTTGACCAACAAACGCAAAATAGATGAAGAGCATCACGTGGAACTAAACGCAACATGCTCAGCAATGTTACAAAATAGACTACCACAGAAGCAAAAAGATCCAGGGAGTTTTACAATTCCATGTTTAATTGGTAGTTTAAATATTGATAATGCGTTAGCTGATTTAGGGGCAAGCATAAATGTTATGCCTTATACATTGTTTAAGCACTAGGTCTAGGGAAGCCCAAACAAACTAGGATGAGTATTCAATTAGCTGATAAAACTGTTAGAGTTCCTAGGGGCATTATTGAAGATGTTCTAATAAAAATTGATAAACTTGTTTTCCCAGTAGACTTTATTGTTTTAGACATGGATGAGGATAATTTAATCCCCTTAATTTTAGGAAGACCTTTCCTGGCAACTGCTAAAACTAAAATTGATGTTGCCACAGGTGAGCTCATACTTTATGTAGGTGACGAATCAATTAGCCTTCAAGCCCTCGACTCTGCTAGGTCATCAAAGAATCAAAGTGAGCAAGAAAATTTATTTGATAATCATTCAATTACAGCCTCTTTATAGGAACCACCAAAAAAGGGACAGATTGAATCAGATCCTCAGTTCAGTTCCAACAAAGAAATAACTCACGAGGAGCAAAGGATAATCAAATCGATGACCTAGATGAGGGGAAAACACACTTCAAGGAGAAATTAGGGATACACGAGGAAGAGCTAGAGCCACACACTGTAAAACCAGAGGAACCACCAGAAGAGCTCGTAGGAACATCAAATCACATCAAAATAGGAAATCAGGTACTAATCAATAAAGCCAATCTTAGCATCATCACAGCAAACTTGAAGAAAGAAATCCCTCTTGAGGTACGCAATGTCCTTCTACACGAAAGAGTCGAGGTAAGCAACCCAACGTTTGGCACTTCTAAGGTAAACGCCTTCTCGACTCAACCTTTGTCAGGAAAATAGGACTATAAACATGAGGGAAGATATTCAGACTTTTAAACCTCCCTAAAAATACGAGGAAAGTCTAGCTTAAGACTATAAACGAGCGCTTCTCGGGAGGCAACCCGAGTACTAACCCCATTTTTTTGCATTCTTTTACATTTTATTTTCTTTATTCTTTTTCTTTTCCTTTTTAACTAACCAAAAGTGCAAAATTCTAGACCACACGGCCTTACACACGGCCATGTCCGTGGCCGTGTGGATCACCTGAACCACCACTCTGACAGGGCAGAGGCCATGTAATTCAGTCCAACCACCCCCAATGTCACGGATCCAACTACCCTCCCCACGGGCACCGACAGATAGGGCACGGTCGTGTCCCCAACCGTGTGAAGCTACTGAATTATCGAACACAGGTAAGACATGCCCGTGCAGAACGACCGTGCCAAAAGAAAAAAATTCACAAGCACGGGCATAGAGGGATCAACCACGGCCATGGGTGACAACACCCTCTAGAACACAGCCGTCTAAGGAGGCCGTGTCATTCGACACACCCTGGGACCACGACCGTGGGGGAGCACCAAATTTGAACATCTATTTAAACCCCTCACCTCTTTCGCTTTCCTCCATCTGATTTCATCCTTATTTTCTTTGCTTTTTACTCTCCTCCATCTCAGATTCTCCACTTACTAAGACTCTAGATCCTTAAGCCATCACACCATGCCGAAGAAGCATAAAAGGCCAACCTCTACAAAGGAGAACGATCAACATGAGTTCATGCCGGTAGCTTCATCCAAACAAATAGCCAAGGATATTTGAGGCTACTTAGTTTCTATTTTTCTTTTCTCTTTCTTTTCACTCTTCTTTTCTTTACCTAACTTAAACTTAATCTATTTTTGTTGATTTTAGTTTGTTAGTGTCAGGTTCGTCAAGCAGCTAGGGAATCACGCCACCACCATAATAACCTCTTCACTTCCACCACCGCCACCATATCCCCAACCTTAGCATTGATTCCCACCTTGCGAACCATCCATCAATAAGGACTCTTCGGTCCATTCATCTTTTATCTTCTTTTTGTTTAAATTTTTGTTTCCTCTTTCTTTATTTTTCTTATATTTAATTTTCTATTTAGTTTATTTTATATAGAACTCAATAATTCCCGGCTAACTCTCTACGAGCTCCTAATTTCTTCATCTAAATGCAGAGCTCGGTAGCTGAAACCATCCTCCACGATAAACATCCAAACCTCAGGGAGTACTCTTTACCCTTCTCTTTTGATTTGTCTCGTAAAGGTCATTATCTGTCCTTGTACATTGAGGGCAATGTACATCTCAAATGTAGGGGGTGAATAGTTATACCCAACTTTTTTCATTATTCTCAAATCCCTGAGGGTGAAAGTGGAATATAAGTGCCTAACTTTCTACATTATTCTCAAATCCCTGATTTAGTCTTGTTCTTAAGCAAATTTGTCATATTACAAATTAGGATGAAATTTCTAATAATTTATGATTTTTATTGACATGTTTCTGAATAAGTCATAGGTAATTGTGCATTGATAATTAAATTTAAGGAATACTAGAGAATCAAGCATGATAAGTTGTTTTTCAGGAATTAAAATTTTGCTAGGTTGTTAACCTAAATTTGAATACTACCGTGAAATCTAAAATTTACGAGGATGATGTCAAAACACCCATAATTTTTGTGAGTATTTGAACCTTATAGAGCATACATCCTTTTTCATGCTCATCTTTTGATTATGAGTGTGTCAACTATGAACTGTTATTCTAGAACTTGCCTCGTTTTTACATGTCGAGACCACAGTTATGATTTGATATACAGAGATGATAAAGGCACCTAGGTTTTAACCCACTAACTCCACTAAATAGCCTACCTTTACAATTAACCCCTAGTGAACCCCGTTGATCCTAACAATCCTTTTTATTGATTAACCCACTAATATTAACCCAAAGCCTTTGTATTTGTTACCACCTTTCTTTGACTACCCCTTAATCGAGATTTAATTTGATATGTTATCGAAGGTTATTATTCTGATAGTTAAATTTATCCTGTAATTATTTAGTTTGTTCTTAACAAAAAAAAAATCCAAGTTATTCAATATTAGTAGCATGAAAAGAGAGCTTACACAATCAAAGACTATTTTCAAAAGAAAAACTCGTATTAGTACGTTTATTACTTTTTCAATTAGTAAAGTTTCGGTAAAGTTTTAGGAAGGTACTTATCAATTCAATCTCGGTTCTAAACCTCTAATTTAAGCCTGTAACCACACCTTTTAACCTAGCCCCACTACAACCTTAACAAAGACCTTTTGATCTGTTCATCATCTCATTTTACAGGGGTGGAGATTTGATTTTCAGGCAAGCCTATGGGATTAACTTTTCAAGTTCGACTTCTGAGGAATCTTTTTATGAAACTTAAACACTTTAGAGTGATTTGAGAGAATCTTAAGTGAGGATATCAATCCGTGTCGATTTTGAATTGAAAAGGTAGTTATTAAAAGAGGGGAGACACCTATGTTTTCGAGGTACAAACTTGTGACTTATCTTGTTTGAATTTTTAGGACTCTTTGAATTGAAATATCCATGTATAAATTATCTATGAATTAGGATAAGGCATTAGGAATTGTGAATTATGGAAAATCCATTTTAATTGAAAGTTGAGAATTTTGCTTGAGGACAAGCAAAAGCTTAAATGTGGGGGTATTTGATAAACCGTAAAAGTAACATATTTTAATCCCACATTTAGCTTACTTTTTGATGATTTATTCCCTATTTTATATTAAAAAAAAAGGTGCTTGTAATCCTTTCTTTTCATATCTTATACCCAGGAAAGCACCCGAGGATGAAAAGAAAGCAAAACGGGCCCAAAATGGAGTAAATGGGCCTTAGCACGAAATCGACACGGCCTGACCCAAAGTCCACACAGCCGTGCCTCGATGAGCACCTAGAGCACGGCCTCAACTCCACCTCACACGGTCGTGCCTCAAGTTAGAAATCTAAACACGGCCTAGTCTCGATTTACACGGGCGTATGCCATGGTCGTGCCTTTGTCGCTGGAAAAAGCAATTTCAGTCGGAAAAGGATACTTAGGGAGAAAGAATCGCATTTCAAGAGCCTATATATATCCCCTAAGGGCCACCTTTGAAAGGGCGTCAAAGCTAGGCCAAAGAGCCAAGCTGAGAAGGTCAGAGTTAGGAAATAACGCGAGGATAGCCAGTTGATCCATCCCAAGAAGCCAGAGTTATACTCAAGCCGGCGGAATTCTCCTTCAATTCCATTAGGGAGTTTTAGGGATTTCTTATGTTTTGTTTTATCTTTTCTCTTGAGATGTTTTCTTTTTACTTTATGAACTAAACCCTTCAGATACCTAAAGGGGATGAAACCTAGATGAATTTTGTTATTTGATTTCTAAGTTATATGATAATTTCTTAGTTTGTTCTTAATTATGTTGCTTAATCCAAATCTAATGTGCTTAGGTGGAGGAGGAATAGACCCTGCCTAAGAGTAGATCTAACATAATTAAGCGGAGTTGATCGAATGCCTATAGATAGGGTTATGAGATTTTGCTGGATTAGGGTGAAACCTAATATGGGAGTCCATTGATCGATTTACTACTATCCTAGGGGGTTATTATAAGCGAACGAGAGTTCTACTAATTAACCTAGGGTTAGACGTTATTCGCCTCGAGAGAGGGTTTAATATAGGTTAGGGAGTCTCACGGATCAAGATAAGTAAAGAAATCATATAATTTAGGGTTAAATAATAAGTGAAGTCTAGGTGGATTCTTTCTGAGGGTATCATCGCAATCAAGTGAGTTTCTTTTCAAAGTTATTTTCCTATTCATCCTTCTTGTCTTGTGTCTTTAGTTTAGTTTTCGTCAATATAGTCTAAAGCAACTTCATTTTATTTTTAAGGCTAAATAATAAAAAGAAAGTTAGTATTAGTACTTTTAGTTCCTTTGGGTTCGATATCCGGTCTTGCCTAAGCTATACGACTGTTCGATAGGTACACTTGCCTTTAATTGTTGTCAGAGTTAGTTTCCAGGTTCGATCACATTCATTATAAATTTTAAAACTCTAATTTACAGCAATCAACTTTAGTTAGAGGCCGTCCAGCTAGGCCAAAGAGGGTAGAGTTGTGGGAATTTACTCGAAGATAGCCAGTTGATTCATCTCAAGAAGTCGGAACCATACTCAAGGCGGAGGATCTCCCCTTCAATTCCTTCAGGGGGTTTTAGGGATTTCTTATGTTTTGTTTTATCTTTTCTTTTGAGATGTTTTATTTTATTATTATGAACTAAACCCTTAGATACCTGAGGGGGATGAAACCTGAGATGAATCTTGTTATCGTTTGCTGAACTATATGATAAATATTTGACTTGTTCTTAATACACATTTATTCTTGTATTAATATTTCTGGGATATTAATTCAAATGTGATGTGCTTAGGTGGAGGAGTAAAAGTCCCTGCCTAAGAGTAGATCTAGCATAATTAAGCGGAGTTGATCGCATGCCTAGAGATAGGGTGACGAGATTTTGCCGGATTAGGGTAAAACCTAATATGGGAGTCCATAGATCGAGTTAATGCGATTCTAGGGGTTTTAATTAGAAAGAATTTCAATTAATCAACCTAGGGTTAGACGTTAGTCGCCTCGAGAGATGGATTAGTATAACTTAGGGAATCTTATGGATCAAGTCAAATGAATAAATCATTTGGTTCAGAGTTAGATAACAAGTGAAGGCTAGCTGGATTCTTCCTTGGGTGTCGTTTTAATCAATTGGTTTTTCCTAAAGTTATTTCCTCAAATTCATTCTCTTTGTCTTTGCATCTTTAGTTTAGCTGTTAGTTAATTTTAGATTAGATAAAAATTCATATAATTCTTAGGCTAGATAATAAAAAGAAAGTTAGTATTAGTACTTTTGGTTCCTTTGGGTTCGGCAATCTGGTCTTGCTGATAAACAGTAAAAGTAACATATTTTAATCCCACATTTAGCTTGCTTTATGATGAACTACCCCTTTGATTTATATAAAAAGGTGCTCTTAATCCTTTCTTTTGATGTTTATACTCAGGAAAGCACCCGATGATGAAAATAACGAGAAAAAGGCTTAAAACGGACCAAACTTGGCCAAACTAGAAATCGACACGGCCTGGCCCAAGACCACATGGCCGTGCCTCATTAAAAGTCCGAACACGGCCTGGCCACGATTCACACGGGCGTGTGCCATGGCCGTGTCCCTGTTGTAGAGAAGAACAATTTCACTCGAAAAAGGATACTTAGGGGCAAAGAAACCCATTTCAAAAGCCTATATAAACCCCCTAAGTACAACCGAGAAGAGGGTGGTTAGCAAGGCCACGGAGCCCAGCCGAAAAGGTCAGATTTGTGGGAAACACTCGAAGATAGCCAGTTGATCCATCTCAAGAAGCCGGAATTATACTCAAGATGGCGAATCTCTCATTCAATCCCTTTTCAGGCGGTTTTAGGGATTTCTTATGTTTTGTTTTATCTTTTCTTCTGAGAGGTTTTCTTTTATTGTTATGAACTAAACTTTTTAGATACCCGAAGGAGATGAAACCTAAGACGGATCTTGTTATTGTTTTCTGAACTATATGATAAATACTTGATTTGTTATTAATTATGTGTGCTTAATTCTTGTGTTAATATTTCTGGGATATTGATTCAAGTTGGATGTGCTTAGGTGGTGGAGCAAAAGTCCCTGCTTTAGAGTAGATCTAGCATAATTAAGCGGAGTTGATCGTGCGCCTAGAGATAGGGTGACGAGATTTTACCGGATTAGGGGGAAACCTAATATGGGAGTCCATAGATCGAGTTAACGTGATTCTAGAGGTTTTAATTAGAAAGAGATTTCAATTAATCAACCTAGGGTTAGACGTTATTCGCCTCGAGAGAGGGTTTAATATAAATTAGGGAATCTTACGGATCAGGTCAAGTGAATAAATCGTCTGGTTCAGAGTTAGATAACAAGTGAAGTCTAGGAGGACTCTTCCTAAGGGTAGCGTCCTAATCAACTGAGTTTTTCCAACAGTATTTCCCCAATTCATTCTTTTTGTCTTTACATCTTTAGCTTAGTAATTAGTTAAATTTAGATTAAACAACAACTTCACTTATTTTAGGCTAGATAATAAAAAGAAAGTTAGTATTAGTACTTTTAGTTCCTTTGGGTTCGACAATCCGATCTTGCCTAAGCTATACTATTGTTCGATAGGTGCACTTGCCTCAATCATTGCCATAGTTAGTTTTCATGTTCGATCATTCTCATTTATTATAAATTTTAAAACTTTGATATCACGAAAACAACGATCACTTGCCTTAACTATACTACTGTTCGATAGGTGTGCTTGCCTCAAATCGTTGTCATAGTTAGTTTCCAGGTTCGATCATTCTTTATATAAATTTTAAGACTTTGACATCACATAAAACAACGATCAAGTTTTTTGTCCCCGTTGTCGGGGAACTGAAATATTAAGAAAGCTCGATTTTTATTACTTTAGCCATTTTTTTCTGTAATTTACTTTTATTCTTTACTTTGTTTTTAACTTTGCTAATTTTCTTTATTTTATTCCTTTCAGGTACCTCTAGTTTATGACTAGAAGGAACCCGATAGGACCCCTACTTTACGACAGTGATATTGAAGGTACCGTTTGTAGAAATAGCAAAGAAATAAAGCGAAGCTTAAACTACATAAAAGAAGAGCAAGAAGCCGAAATAAATACTACGGAAGAGATGGCTGAAAATCATCCGCCACCTTCAGAGATGGCCAAAAATCATGCTCCTCGAACTATGTATGATTATGCTAAACCTAGTTTAACAGGAACTGAGTCAAGTATTATTAGGCCTACTATTGTTGCAAATAATTTTGAATTGAAACCTAACACTATACAGATGATACAACAGTTTGTTCAGTTTGATGGTTTGCAAGATGAGGATCCTAATACACACTTAGCAAATTTTCTAGAATTCTGTGATACCTTCAAAATAAACGATGAATACCTTCAAAATAAACGGTGTTTTTGATGATGCTATCTGTTTTTGGTTACTTCCCTTTTCTTTGAGGAATAAAGCCAAACAGTGGTTGCATTCTCTTCCACGAGGATCAATCACTACATGGGATCAAATGACCAAAAAATTTTTATTTAAATATTTTTCACCGACCAAAACGGCCAAGTTAAGGAATTATATCTTTTTTTTGTGCAGAAGGATTTAGAGACACTTTACGACGCATGGGAGAGATACAAGGATTTGTTGAGAAGGTGTCCACACCATGGATTACCCTTGTGGTTATAGGTGCAAACTTTCTACAACGGTGTGAACCCCTCAACAAGGCAATTAATTGATTAAGCCGCCAGCGGAACTCTGAATAACAAAACTCTTGAAGCAGCCTACGAGTTTATAGAAGAGATGTCATTGAATAACTATCAGTGGCAAGTTACAAGGACAAGGCCAGCCAAAGTAGCCGGAGTTTTCAACCTCGACGCAGTAATTGTGCTATTAAATCAGTAGAGATGCTACATAAAAAAATTGATGGTTTATATGGTTCTTCGCAGGCACATCCGGTTATGCAGTGCGACGCAAGTGGAGGAGTGGCGAATCCTGAGTACCCACCCTACGGACAGGGCATGGAGAGCGAACAAATGAACTATATGGGTAACAATTTCTGATCTAACAATAACCCTTATAGTAATACTTATAATCCAGGTTGGAAGAACCACCCCAATTTTTCATGGGGTGGTCAAGGAAATTAAACGCAACAACCATCCCAAAACTTCCAACAACAGCCCTACCCACAGGAAAAGAAGCCAAACCTTGAAGAGATGCTGGCAAAATTCATAGCAACCAGAGAAACACGTTTCAAAAATGTAGAAACAAAACTTGAAGCATCATCACAGGAGCTCAAGGATCAAATTGGGCAACTTACTAAGATAGTTTCTGAAATACGATCAGAAAGCTTACCTAAGGAAAAAGAGCAGGTAAAGGCAGTGACGCTAAGAAGTGGAAGGGAGTTAGTCGAAACAAAGAAAAAGATACAACATGAAATCGATAAGGCAAAAGCAACCCCGACCCATGAGGAAATTAAACCAACGATCACATATTCAGCAAAGTTGAAGAAAGACCGCTTAGACGCATAATATGGTAAATTTCTTGAACTTTTCAAACAGTTACACATTAACTTACCTTTTGTTGAAGCTATTTCACAGATGCCAACATATGCAAAATTTTTAAAGGAACTTCTAACAAACAAAAGAAAGTTTGAAGAAATTTCAACCGTGGAACTTAATGAAAAGTGCTCTGCTATTATCCAAAACAAGCTGCCAACCAAATTGAAAGATCCAGGAAGTTTCACTACTCCCTATTTAATTGGTAGTTTGAACATAGAAAGAGCAATTGCTGATCTAGGTGCTAGTATTAATTTAATGCCTTATAGAATGTTTAAGCAACTTGGTCTCGGGGAACCAAAACCCACTAGGATGAGTATTCAGTTAGCTGACATATCTGTTAAGTATCCTAGGGGAATTATCGAAGATGTTCTGGTAAAAGTAGATAAATTTATATTTCCTATTGATTTTTTTGTGCTTGACATGAATAAGGATGTAGAGGTGCCTTTAATTTTGGGACGACCCTTTCTAGCTATTGCTAGGGCTGTCATTGATTTTGGTGATGGTAAACTTGCGCTAAGGGTAGGCGATGAGGAAATTATTTTTCAAATTTACGATGCCATTCGATATTCTAGAGAACAAGATGATTCTTGTTACTTTGTTGATGCCACTGATCACATTATTCAAGAGTCTTTGCAGAAAATCATGCATAATGACACGATGGAACTATGTCTTACATAAGGCGAGGGGATAGATGACGACATCGATGAATTGAATTCTAATACATCCTCCTCTAGACAGACGAAAATAGAAGGTATTGCAATTAATGAGGAACTAAAACAGAAACCTTCTATTGATGAGCCGCCCAAATTAGAATTAAAATAGTTGCCAAAACACTTAGAATATGCATTCCTCAGGGATAATTCTATGCTACCAGTAATCATCTCTTCAGAACTAGGACCCAAGAGAAAGAAGAGTTGTTAAAGATACTAAGGAAACGTAAAAGAGCCATAGCTTGGAAAATGTCTGACATTAAAGGAATAAGCCCAGCATTCTTCACCCACAAAATTTTAATTGAAGATGAGTATAAGCCGTGTGTGCAACCTCAGAGACATTTGATCCCAATATGAAAGAAGTTGTCAAACCTGAGGTAATTAAACTTCTAGATGCAGGAATAATTTATCCTATTTTTGACAGTACTTGGGTAAGTCCTATGCAGGTAGTTTCAAAAAAAGGAGGCATGACTGTTGTAGCCAACAAAAAAAAAATGAATTGATTCCTACAAGAACAGTCATAGGTTGGAGAGTCTGTATTGAATATAGGAAGCTGAACGACGCCACTAGAAAAGATCACTTCCCTTTGCCCTTTATTGATCAGATGTTAGAAAGATTATCTGGGCATATGTACTACTGCTTCTTGGACGGACTCTCCGGCTACTTCCAAATCCCAATAGCTCCTGAGGATCAAGAAAAGACAACATTTACATGTCCATACGGTACATTCACTTATTGTAGAATGTCTTTTGGATTATGTAATGCTCCTGCTACTTTTCAGTGCTGCATGATGGCCATATTTGACGAACTTGTGGAAGACATTATGGAGGTATTTATGGACGACTTCTCGGTATTCGGTAATTCTTTCCATCTTTGCCTTAAAATTTTAGAACGAGTTCTAATGAGATGTGAGGAAACGAACCTTGTTTTAAATTGGGAAAAATGTCACTTTATGGTTAGAGAGGGTATTGTGCTAGGACATAAGATTTCTAGTAAGGGAATTGAGGTAGATAAAGCAAAGATTGAAACCATAGAAAAATTACCTCTTCCTAGTTTAGTTAAGGCTATTAGAAATTTTTTGGGACATGCTGGATTTTATAGAAGATTCATTAAAGATTTCTCTAAAATAGCTAAGCCTTTAACAAGATTACTAGAAAAAGATGTTCCTTTCAATTTTGATCGGGAGTGTTTAGATGCATTTAATGTCCTCAAAGATAAACTAATAAATGCTCCGATTATAATTGCACCTCATCAGAATCTACCCTTTGAACTAATGTGTGATGCGAGTGATTTTACAGTAGGTGCAGTCTTGGGACAGCGAAGAAACAAGCATTTTCAGCCGATTTATTATGCTAGCAGAACATTGACGCCTGCACAAGAAAACTACACCACCACAGAGAAAGAATTGCTAGTTGTGGTTTTTGCATTTGACAAATTTAGACAGTATCTAATACTATCTAAAGTTGTCGTTTACACTGACCATTCAGCTCTTCGTTATCTTTTTACTAAACTTGATGCAAAACCTCGACTCATACGATGGATCTTACTCTTACAGGAATTTGATTTAGAAATTCAGGATAAGAAGGGAGCTAAAAATCTTGTAGCAGATTACCTCTCCAGGCTTGAGAACCCACATATCGAGGAACTCGAAGAAAATGAGATAAATGACTCGTTCCCTGAGGAACAACTCTTTTCTATAACTAACTCCGAGGTACCATGGTTTGCAGATATTGCGAATTATTTAGCTGCTAGCATCCTACCAAAAAAGTTAACACATCATCAAAAGAAGCGATTCTTTGTTGATGCGAAGTAATATTTTTGGGAGGACCCCTTTCTTTTCCGCATATGTGCTGATCAAGTAATTCGAAGATGCGTTACAAAGGCAGAAGCGAGCAAAATCCTAGAACATTGCCATTTAGAACCTTCAGGAGGACATTACAGCTGGATTAAGACAACACACAAAACGCTCGAATCAGGATTTTATTGGCCATCTCTGTTTAAAGACGCCAACAGGTATGTCGCTTCGTGTGATAAATGCCAAAGAACAGGTAATATCTCCAAACGGGATGAAATGCCTCAAACATACATGATATCATGTGAAATATTTGATGTATGGGGTATTGACTTTATGGGTCCGCTTCCTAGTTCATTCGAAAATAAATACATCTTAGTAGCAGTAGGTTACATGTAAAAATGGGTGGAAGCCCAAGCTTTACCTACTAACGATGCTAGAACTGTAGTAACGTTTTTTAAGAAACTCTTCTCTCGTTTTGGAACACCTAGAGCGATTATTAGTGGTAGGGGTACTCACTTTTGTAATACTCAATTTGATAAAGTCTTAAAAAATATGGAGTACACCACAGGACATCTACCCCTTATCACCCTTAAACCAGTGGGCAAGTAGAGGTGGCAAATCGAGAGCTTAAACGGATCTTAGAGAAAACAGTTGAATCAAACTGGAAAGATTGGGCATTAAAAGTAGATGATGCTTTATGGGCCTATAGAACAGCATTTAAAACCCCTTTAGGAACATCCCCGTACAAACTTGTCTACAGAAAAAGTTGTCATCTACCATTTGAGTTTGAGCACAAAGCTTACTAGGCTATAAAATTCTTGAATTATGATCTTAAAACCGCAGGTGAGAAGAGGATGATGCAGTTGAATGAGCTAGATGAATGGTGAGCTGAAGCCTATGAGAATTCACGACTATATAAGGGGGCAACAAAATGACGCCATGATGCTCATTTAAAACAATCAAAGTGTAACACCCCCTACCCTAAACCGATGCTACGACTGGATACGGGACATTACAATGCTTGAACTCACTTAAACATACACTTACGGGCTATAAAATTTCGTTCCGATTTAAAACGTCTCTTTCTTAGTTAAAACATACATTTCATTGCCCACGAGGCCTTAAGCACGTATTTTAAAACTTTCGTAACTTAATCAAAAACCTTTCTTGAAGATAGGGGTCACACGCCCATGTGACTTTGGGACACGCCCGTGTATCCCTTAATACACCCATGTCATCAACCGTGGGAAGTTATTGACTATTTTCACACGGCCTTGACACGCCCGTGTCCAACAACCATGGGAAGCTACTGGCTTGCTCCACACGGCTTGGGCACACGCCCATGCTCAAACCGTGTATCTCACACGGCTCATGCACACGGCCATGGGATCTATCCGTGGTCTATTCTGACTAATAATAATAAGTTGCAGGGTATGCACGGCCTAGACACACCCCGTGTGTCTAACCGTGTGGGCACTTAGAGGCTATTTACCAAGCCATTTGCCACCCTGAAATCAAAATCAACTCAATACATTTCATAAACTATACCACATACTTCATTGTCCTCAATAAACATTCATACGTAGTCATTTTGGCCAATCACTTAGCCATATACAAAAGAATAATAACTTGATAGTCCATACAAAGGCCCAACTTAAAACATGTTCTCAAAATGAATGTTTCCTATACATGCCATACTTAATAAAATAATTTGGCTATACCAAAATGAAGATTGATAGTGTGCTATGTGTAACACCCCTAACCCGTATCCGTCGCCGGATTTGAGTTATGAGGCATTATCGAACTATACATAGATCATCGTAGGCATTCATCAAAACTCATTATTTTATCAAAGCAAAGCTCACATGAATTCATTTGCATATCCAATTGAATCTAAAATGTCTATAAGGTACATGCATTGCATATCTATAATTCTTAAAGTACTTATAAGAACATAAAGTACAGTTAATATCTTACAAAATTCATTTACTGAAATCAATACATATTCTAACTTACATATACTATACCACATTATTTCAAATACTAGATTATCAAATAAGCTGTAACGGTTCTAAACATTTTAATATATAAAATAAAATAAAAAAAACACTTATATATATAACGTTTCTTACTTACTAATTATATATGCTATTTCACAAAACCACATTTGTACCTATTATAGACATAAAGACCATAACCCCACATATATATATAATCCATAATGTAATTCTCATTTTGAATTTATTAAGCCAAAGCCAAAATGAACAATTTAATAATCATAAAAATTATTACTATCAGCCTACCATTCACTCAAGTTAATATAACTAGTCGAGTTCCATAATTACAATTTCTCTAGATTTTAGTAAGGAATGCATGTATAGTCCATGAACCAAATCATGCATACAATGCAACAATCATGATCTAACTATATCTACAATATACATCTAGACTATGGCCAAATATATTCAAAACTAATATTCATCCATGCACATCTTTTGATCATTTAAATAAGCCGTATATTTCTACTTCAACTAACATCAAATATAAGCCATATTCACATGGCTAATATATACATAGACAAAAGTTATCTTCTTAACAAAATCACAGTCTTTTCTATACATGCCTTTAACCGAAAACCCCAATTAAAAAGTACCAAAATAGGTTGATAGTGTGGACGACTTTCTTGACGATCCCTTTGAGCTCGTAGCCTTAACCGGATCTATAAAACAGAGGGGAACAAATACACACATACACACGGTAAGCTTGCTAGCTTAGTAAGTCTTAAGAAAACATATACATAAATAACATATATCCAACCATTCAAATTAACATCTTCTATCACCAATTCAAACATAAGTGATACAAAATTTTACCTAAATGTCATTAATGCATTTGGCATGAAAGCTTAACCTTTCTTACTCATACACACCAATCACTAAGTACATCAAAGACATACGTAAATAACATATGCTTATCCAATAGACTTAATCCATTCGAAATTTTAAGAATCAATTACCACACGATATAACATGTATATATATATATACACACACATCTATAATAAATCAATGTATAAGACAATCACTTCCTCATACACTAGTTCATTATTTTCTTGAGTAACATGAATATGAAATACTTACCTCTCTGTCGAATTAATACGTTTCATGTTTCAAAGCTGAAATTTCTTGATATATTCATAATTCGGTTCTCATATACTCCAAGCTCAAATCACATTCACCGGCACTGGGCTTGCTGGACTCAAAGTCCGAAGTTAATCACCGGCATTAAGCCTGCTAGGCAATAAGCGTAATTATTTCACGGCACATGGCTCGCTAGGCTAAAAGCTCGAATTGTTTCACTAGGCATTCGTGGCTCGCTAGGCTAAAAAGCCGAATAACTTATCAATAATTCATCAAATCGCTATCTTGACATTTATATTATTATTACTAATTCATGTACATAAACCACAATCACTTATCATATCACATGAACTAGTTTCCATTTCAAATTCAAAGCATATTTAGTCCAATATTGGACCTTAACATTCGGCTATCATCTATTTCAATGCCCAAGTAAATCAAATAATATTATTGAACATATTCATAATTATCAAAACATATTTAGTCCAATATTGGACCTTAACATTCGGCTATCATCTATTTCAATGCCCAAGTAAATCAAATAATATTATTGAACATATTCATAATTATCTCTTACATGTAATTAAACTTAAGAACTTACCTCTATTGACAACGACCGACTTAAACCGGTTATTTCGCAACCTTCGTCTTTCCCCGATTCAAATCCAATTTTCTTTGTTCTTGATCTAAACATATCAAAAATAACCTCATTCAAGTACATTTTATTTCAATTGAATCCCAAAACACATAAATGAGCAATTTACCAATTTACCCCCAATATTTCACATTTTTACCATTTGGTCCTATTTGCTTAAAACACAAAATACACAAAATTTCACAATAACACTTAAGGGCCGAATACTCCTAGGGACTATACAAGTTCATTTCTTTCATTTATTTTGTAAATAAGCCCCTCTAAAATTTTATTTTTACAATTAGCCCTAATTACACCATTTCACTAAAACTTCTAATACAAAACATGTTAATCCTTAACATATCTTTAATTTAAAATCTTCAAACATCATAAACCATAAGAACACATCAATGGCTGAACCTCATATACACATGATTTTCAAAAATTCAAGCATGGGTCGGGTAATTTACAAAACAACGATCACAAAAACGTAAAAATTAACAAAAACCGGAATCAAACTAACCTTGATTTTAAGCTTATAAGTGCCGAAAATTAAAAGAAATGAAACCCCCTTTTCTTCTTCAACATTCGGCCAAGAGCACCAAAGATGATAATAATTTTTATTTTGTTTTATTATAACATATAATAAGTTAATAACTAAATTACTAATATAACCCTTTTAATAAAAATAAAACTAACATATATAATAAGGGCAATGGTGACTTTAGCCACCCACTAACTTTAAAAATGGGTTAATTGCCTTTTTAATACCCCACTTTAAAAAGCCATCATCAAAAAGGCACTTTTCACTATAGCTTGAAACTTTTAAAATTTACGCGATTAAATCCTTTTTGTCAAATTAAGCACACAAACGATAAAATTTTTCTACGAAACTTTCACACATGTTAATTTACACATAATGAGCATAGAATATAATATTTAAAAATATTTCAGACTCAGATTCATGGTCCCGAAACCACCGTTCTGATTAACGTCAAATTCAGACTGTTACACTATGAGCTCCGACTCTAACGATCCACAATTTAGCTTGACGGGACCACATAGAAAGAAAGAATTAAAGATGTAAGCATTTAGCTTAGTAAGTTTGAATGTAAAGCATATATCAATATACTTGCTTATTAAAGATCATTTGACATAAAAAATGGTATCAGAATTTTAGCTATAAAGCTTACTTACTCATACTTGATTCGTACGTATCGCATGATACTTAATATTCTCATACTTGTAGGATAAATAAGGTACCTGTATCACTTGATCACATTGATCAGTATACTTTAATATAATAATCATGATCTTTAACTCATCATTCATAACATGAATAATACTCGATTTCAACTTGAGGATAGCTTTGCTTTATTAGCTTTCTTGTTATCACATTTTAACCTTACTCATTTGTCCGATGAACTTCTGCGAATAACCGAGGATACTAAATCTCAACCCACATAACTTGATACCAAAGCCATATCCTAGATATGGTCTTACATGGAATATTTCATCTTGGTTTCAAGGCCATGCCTTGACATGGGCTTATATGAAGTCTTTCTCTTGATAGCTTTTCAATGCCAAGCTTGCTTTGGACTTACATGATAACTTATTCAATGCCAAGCTTGCCCTGGACTTACATGATAACTTATTCAATGCCAAGCTTGCCTTGGACTTACATGATATCTTATTCAATGCCAAGCTTGCCTTGGACTTACATGATATCTTATTCAATGCCAAGCTTGCCTTGGACTTACATGATAACTTATTCAATGCCAAGCTTGCCTTGGACTTACATGATAACTTACTTGATTGCCGATGCCATGCCTTGGCTTGGTCTTATACGGACTTTCTCATTTCATGTGGTAGACCAAGTATCTTGGGTAATTCATCTTCCAACGGGACTTTCTCATGCTTACTCTTATAAATTTCTTTATTTACAAAACATTAAGCATTCCATGAATACAATAGAAATTATACTAAGCAATTCAATGTTAGAAATCAATAAAGCTTAGAAATCATACAAACTTACCTCAATATACAAAATGTATGTAGGTATGCTATTTAGTCCTCGACCTTGGTCTTGCCTCGGTTTCGATCCGGGCTTCATTTTTCTTGATCTATAATCATAAATAGGTCATTTAATACTCACATTAACTAAATCGACTCATAACTTATACTTTGGCAAAATTACTATTTTGCCCCTATACTTTCTCACATTTGCACTTTTGCCCCTAAGCTCGTAAATTGATTTTCATTCAGCTTTCTTAATCTTCATGCTTAGCTGATTAATAGTCTCAACTATAGTAATCATCAATTCTCACTATTTCCAATAGGTATGACCAATTTAACAACTTTTACAAACTAGTCCCTATATTCATTTTTCATGAAATTCACTTAGAAAAAGATGTTTATCTAACATCAAACTCTCATAAACTTCCATAAAACATCATTTAACATGCATTTCATTCATGGGTAGATTTTTGGACATGCATCTTAGCTCATTTTATAGCTAAAAATAGCTAATTCATAATACGAGAACTACAAAAATACGAAGAATATTAAAAACGGGACTCAAATGAACTTACTAGCAAGCTTGAAAGATGAACAAACCTTAGCTATGGGGTTCTTCAAAATTTCGGCACCCACAAGGAAGAAGATGAATGATTTTTCTCATCTTTTTCCTATTTTAATCATTTAATTGATAAATGACCAAAATGCCCATCTCTTTAAAAATTTCCATTTTACTAACTCATGTCCAATTTTGTCCAAAAATTATAATTTGGGCAAATTGCTACTTAAGGACTTCTAATTTATATTCTAAAGCTATTTCTTACAAAAAGCTTCTAGAAACTCATATTTTGCAACTTTTGCAATTTAGTCCTTTTTGGACCAATCAACCTCAATTTAATAAAATTGCTTCATGAAACTCTTACACTAGCATGTAAACATGACGTAAACTTTAAAACTCATAAATTCACCTCGGATGCATGGCCTCGCACCACTATTTCGACTAGGCCATACATTGGGCTGTTACACAAAGTAATTCGAAGTAGGAGACTTGGTTCTGCTGTATAATTGAAGACTCAAACTATTTCCTGGAAATCTGAAATCAAGGTGGTCAGGCCCATTCGTGATCAAAACTATTTTTCCTAATGGCACAGCCGAGATAACCCATCCAACTCAGGGAATATTCAAGGTAAATGGCCATCGACTGAAACTTTATAATGGTGAAGATTTCAAGGAATTGAGAGAGGAGCTTCAGCTCTGTGAACCTTCATTAAGAAATGAAAACAAGGTGAGTCTAGTTTAAGACTTTAAACGAGTGCTGCCCGGGAGGCAACTCGAGCACTGACTTCACTAACATTATATTTGTAATTTTTATCATCTAACCCCAAACTAACCAATACAGTGAAGCACAGGTTTCCCTACCACACGGCCTTGCACATGGGCGTGCCCGTGGCTGTGTGGACGCCATGGAACGAAAAACGGGTGTGTCGGTAGACGTGCGAGATGGAGAAGAAAAATTTTCTTTGCAACACGGGCTGCGATAATAAGACCACGGCCGTGCGATGCAACCATGGTCTATTCTGAGTAAACCAGCACGGGTATGAGCCACGTCCATGCCTACCAACCGTGTGAGACACTGACTACATGAACACGGGCGTAGGAGAAGCGAACATAAAAGTACACGGCCTAGGAGCATGAGCGTGGGCAACATCTTAAACGCGCCCAAATTTAAAAATCACGAAAAACACGGGCTAAATCACAGAAACACGGGCGTGGCACCTACCCGTGCCCCCTATTTAAAGAACATCACCACAGTTTTCCCCAAAATTTCTCCCCAAAACCCCAACCCTAGCCGTTTCCCTCAAAATTCCTTTTATCCACTCTGGCCACCATCAATGAAGCCCCCACCATTGCCTTCCCCCATCCTTTATCTTCCACTTTCTTTCACATTCACACTAAAAAAAAAAACAGTACACGCCCATGCACATAGAGTACACGCCCGCCCCAAAGGTGTCCCACCGCCGTGCTCCCTAACTATTTGCAGCATACGCCTATAGCTCGCCCCTACACGCCCGTGCTCCTTCCAACTGCGCTGTTTCTCTCCAATAACACTATCAATTACATTCTATTTTTTTTAAAATTTCTTAGAACTAATTTATTATTAGAATCTTATTTAGTGTTTATCTAATTTATTGATTATTGTTCAGAAAAAGTTAGTTAAACTTACTATTAGATTAATTTAGTCATTGTTAATAACAATTCATATTTATGCCAAATATTTGACTATTCTTATTGTGTTTTGTGTCCTTAATATATCATTGGCATTAGTGACTTCTTAACTGCATGTGACATATCTTGGATAGAAACACTACTTAAATCATTGCATATATGTTATTTCCAGGAAAATAATGTCATCGTCCCGAGGTAAGAAAACTGCAGTCCCTAGTTCCAGAAAACGAAAGGGACTCGATTCGTCATCAGCCAGCGCAACCACCGAAGTACGCCACCCATTCTTATATTTTCCTCCAGGTATTCAAGAGGATCGTTGTCAGATACTACGCGCAAGACCTCTCAGCATAGGACGATGTATCGATTGGATCATTCTAAAGCAGGTTCAGCTAGCCGACCACGTACGGGCTCTCCTAACTACTGACCCTTGGAACCAATTCTTCAACATCATCGAGCCAACATATCTAGAGCTCACTTTGGAGCTCTGTTCAACATTGAACCTTCAGATAGTGATGTCGCAACACGATGACCCCGATACGATCCAATTCCATTTTAGAGGCATTGTATGAGAACTAAATATACCACAATTCGAGGCCGCATTGGGACTTTATACCGACGAATTCATGGAGGAAAATGATCTCTCGGAGCTTCATCGCCATATCCACAACACCCCTACGAGATGTTGGTACAATATAGCCCCAACAACAACAATTATGACCCAGCTGCTCAAAAGCGACAGGTATATACATGCTATTTTAGCTCATACATTGACAGGTCGGCGAGAGAGCCCCGGTGTCATCAACACTCATGACGCCTACTTTCTATGGTGCATGGCGAACGGGAACGTTTTCGACTTAGCCTGTTTCATAGCTCGCGCCATTTAACATCAGATGAAGCAATATAGGAGAGGGGTCATATCTATGGGTCCATACATCACACACTTAGCTCGATATTTTGGGCTCATGAACACCGTTGCCCAGACATCCTCACTCACACTGATAGGTCAGATGTCCCCACAGGGCATCCAGACTATGTTACACATGATGATGATTTAACGTTGACGTGGGACCGATACCTCCAATTTCAGCTAGCACCTACCACCGGCGATGAGGACCCCGAGGACATTACTGACGATGTCCCCCCAACACAGGAAGCACCACCTCCGAGCCATTGTCCATCCCATACGGCAGCATCGATTTCAGACATATCTAAGCGCCTAACACGATTTGAGTAGCAATGCTTCCAGCGCTTTGACCATATTGACACAACCTTCCACCAGATATGCCAATACTTTCATATCTCATCGCCAACACCACCGCCCGACCCAGCTGACCCAGAGAACCTCCAAGTCTTTTTCTTTTTAATTTTAATTTTATTATTTTAATTTTAATTTTAATTTTCATTTATACTTTTATTTTCGTTTTTATTTTGCTTCTATTTTAGTGACTGCTTCAGACTTAAAAAGTTTCATTGATCCCACTTTATCACTGGCTATCCAACCACAAGTTTCCATAACAACATCCATCCCCTAAAAACCTAATTTATGACTTCGCAGATTAAATAGATTAAATATACCATTCAAGGAACGAAAACATAACTTATACTAGTCATCACATTTGTCATGGAACACCCTCTGAGGATTTCATCCATAATTCAGGAAGTTTCACTTCTCTCCCTATCTTTTGATTATTATATTGCTATTATCTATATTTGTACATTGAGGGCAATGTACATCTTAAGTGTGGGGGGTTAACTATAGCATTATTTGAAAATCCCTAAATTATGCCTTGTTCTAAAGTAAATTTCTCATATTATGATTAGAATGAAATTTCCTTTGATTTATGATTTTTATTGATGTGTTTTGGATTAAGTCATTGATAATTGTGCATTGATGATTAAATTTGAAGGATACTAGAGAATCAAGCATGTTAAGTCTATTTTTTAGAAATTAAAAATTTTTCTAGGTTGTCTACCTGAATTTGAATATTACTTTGAAGTTTGAAATTTACGAGGGTGACATCAAAATACCCATAATTTTTGTGAGATTTTGAGCCTTGTAGAGCATATATTCTTTTTCTTGCTCATTTTTTAATTATGAGTGTGTCAACATTGATTTGTTATTCTAGAACTTGCATCGATTATACATGTCGAGACCACACTTTTGATTTGATATATAGAGATGATAAAGACACCTAGGTTTTAACCCACTTACTCCACTAAAAGCCTACCTTCATAATTAACCCTGAGTGAATCCCGTTGATCCTAACAACCCATTTATTGACTCACCCACTAATATTAACCCAAAACCCTTTGTATTTGTTATCACCATTCCTTTTGACCACCTTTTTGTCATGATTTAATTTGATCGGTTGCCTAACTATGATCTTTATTTCAGTAGTTAAATTTATCCTTTATTATGTATTTGATTTGTTCTTAAAAAAAAAGAAAGAAAAGTATATCCATTATTAGTTATGTGATTAAATGAGCTTATACATTTAAATTCAATTCTTGAAGAAGAAGCTCGTATTAAAGTATTATTAGTAGTATAAGTTTTCAAAGGATGTAATTATTTGTATTCAGTTCGTTGTTTCTGGTTAGGTAATTTGTCAAGTCAATCTCGATTCTAACCTTTTAATTCAGCCTTTATCCACACCTTTATCCCAAGCCCCGTTACAACCCTATTAAAGACCTTTTGATTTGTGTATCATCTCATTTTATAGTGGTGGAGATTTGATTTTCATGCAAGCTTATGGGATTAACTTTTTATGTTCGACTTTTGAGTGCTCAATTCTGAACCTTAAACACCTCGAGTGATTTGAATGAATCTTTAGTGAGGATGTCAATCTTTATCGATTTTGAATCAAAGGTAATTATTTAGATGAGGGGAAACACCTATGTTTTATGCTACAAATGTATGACTTAGATTGTTTGAACCTTTAGAACTCTTCGAGTTAAATTATCCATGTATGAATTATCTTTGAATTATGATGAAACATTATTGATGAATATTATAAATCAAGGAAGTTCGTTTAATTTTAAGTTGAGAATTTTGCTTGAGGACAAGCAAAAGCTTAAGTGTGGGGGTATTTGATAAACCGTAATAGTAATATATTTTAAGCCCACATTTAGCATGCTTTTGGATGATTTAAGCCTTGAATTATGTAATTTGGTGCTCTAAATCCTTTGTTTTCATGTTTTATACTCAGAAGAGCACCAGATGACGAAAAGAATGGAAAACAGGCCATATCACGAAATCCACACGGCCTGGGCCCCAGATCATACGGCCGTGCCTCATTCAATAGCCTCAAACACGGCCTGGCCACGACTTACACGGGTGTGTGCCACGGGCGTGTCCCTGGCGTGACAAAGAGAAGTTTCACTCTGATTAGCATACTTAGGGGAGAATAAACACATTCCGAAAGCCTATACAAACACCCTAAGTATGACCTAAAAGGGGGAACCCAAGGCTTTAGTCAGGGGCCGTCCAGCTAGGCCAAAGAGGGCAGAGTTGTGGGAATTTACTCAAAGATAGCCAGTTGATTCATCTCAAGAAGCTAGAATCATACTCAAGACGGAGGATCTCTCCTTCAATTCCTTCAGGGGGTTTTAGAGATTTTTTATGTTTTGTTTTATCTTTTCTTTTAAGATGTTTTATTTTATTATTATGAACTAAACCCTCAGATACCTGAGGGGGATGAAACCTTAGATGAATCTTGTTATCATTTGCTGAACTATATGATAAATATTTGACTTGTTCTTAATACACATTAATTCTTATGTTGATATTTTCGGGATATTAATTCAAGTGTGATGTGCTTACGTGGAGGAGCAAAAGTCCCTGTCTAAGAGTAGATCTAGCATAATTAAGCGGAGTTGATCGCACGCCTAGAGATAGTGTAACATCATGAATCAGGGCCTTTGCATTTTGTGTGTTTTTATGTGAATACTATGTTTGACATGCTAGTTTAAGGTGCTTTAGGGTCCAGGAATGAGTTGGGGGTAAGCCGGAGTCTTGGTAAAAATTTGCTTTTTGAGCACTTTTAGGGAAGCGTAACACCCCAAACCCGGCCCATACGCCACGGCTGAATTTAGAATGCCACTGCAGAAAACGTTTGAAAAATATTTTGACTTAGAGTGAAAACATAAAAATTTATTGTCTTTACTAAAACATTGTATAATTAAAATTCTAAATAAAATTAAGTTGTTACAAAATTTTTGACTTGAAAATTTTAATATAGATTTTTAAAACATAAGTTGCTAAAAATAAAACATTTTCAAATAATAATATAATCGACAATTCAACTTAAAACATAATAAAATCCTTAAATATTTAAAGTGGCCCTTATTACAATAAATAACCTTTCATAAATAAAATGTGTAAAACAAATAAAATATCTTCTGCATGGGCCACCTCGTATCCACTCCAACCCGGTCCAAGCTTTATGCATCACCTGTAAGGTTTGAGAAAAATTTGGGTGAGTCACACAGACTCAGTGCATAGTTATTTCACATATCCCCACATATGGGCTTGGCCCATATCCACATAGTCCACATACAAAATTATGAAGTATGAAGCCCAACCCAACCTAGTGTCCATCCATTACACCTACCTCGGCACACCTGCTGCCCAAGGCCGTGGCTAATCCACCGATCACCTAAGTGATCCCACATATCTCACCTTGGCAGACTTGCCGCCCAAGGCCGTGGCTAAGCCACCGATCACATAAGTGATCCCACATATCAATTAATTCACACGGTGATGCACACTGCCTATCAATCAGCCGAGATGGGCACCTAGCCAACACCTCCCTTGATGAAGCACATAGCTAACATCAAGCGCTAATGTAGCACAAGGCTAACATTAGACCACGTACATAAATATGTACACCCTTTCCTTCGATTTTCACATCCCAAGTCCCATGCATATATGTGTACCATGTCAGATTAACATTTAGAGTAAATATTCATCACATGCTCACCACAAATATCACACATATATCATAGGCAAAATAGAGCAATCGACTGATTAATTGATTACCCACTACGGGTATCCACCTTCTTAGCCATTATTTTCGGCTATCACACACACACACACACACACACACACACACACACACACACACACACATTATATATATATATCAATATACACAAATAACAGGAGAATAGTGCGATAACTACGCACCTTTTTTGGTACAGTCGACTAAATCCCGAAATCGTCACTTGCTTATGAACTCTGTCGAAATTCCTATATGGTACATACTAGAATTAGATTTGATTGAACAAGATCTACTGAAATGGCCCTTGGCCGATTACTATACTTGCTTACTTTGAGTTAATCGAATCCGAGAAACTCCTTTAAGGCTCCTTAATGTTGACTACACAAAAGAAACACATAACGTGGCTTAAAAAAATATTCGGCCATCCCTAAACCAAGGCCTAAACACTTGATTCGGCACACCCAAGAAGAAAGATCAAATCGATCATTAGAGAAGAAGTTTCTTACCACCAACCCACAAGTAGTCTACTAGTTCTAAATGTCGACGAGAGGAAAGTGATGTTGACTTTCGGCTTATGATAGATTGTGAAAAGAAGAAGATGAGGGAAAGAGAGTTATGGCTATCGTGTTTTGGTTTTAGTGATTTGCCAAAAGAAAGAAAAGAGAGAATGATGGCTATAAGTTTCGGCCAAGGTTAACCAAAAGAGAAAGAAAGTTTATCACCAAAGAATTTCGGTAGGAAAGAATAGAATGAGAATAGGTAAATTAAACCAAAATGGTCAAAATGGAATGACCAATAAAAAATAAAATAAAAGGTGCTTACCTAATGTTAAAAATGCATTCGGCTAGTAGAGGAAAAGTGGAGAGAAAAACATTTGCTTTAGAGAAAACACAAAATAACCCAATTGTCAAAATGACCAACTAGTTACCAACCTACCAAAACCTTCAACAAAATTCGGTCACCCCCTAGCCCCCCAAACCGTCCAAATTCATGGTCAAAAGGCCATAGAAAAATTTCCAAAACATCACTCCATACTTCAAGCCTTATGTCCCCTTATCCTACCATAGCTCCTTAATTCCATACCTTAACTAATAACTTGCCTTATTCCTTAGTCTACTATCCATAAAAGACAATAGTCCAACCTTACCTTAATTAGAGTTGACCAACACATGCCATACAATGCAAAAATAAAAGTCACCTTATTGTCATCCATGGGATTCGAACCTCTTCCCTCATACAATTACTCATGTGCCAACACCACTTTACTACTTGCTCACTTATGCTAACATTAAACACTTAAATTAACTTAAGCATCATAATCACTTGATCCACTTCATTAAATTCTCCATACTAAAAATTATTCTAAACCAATTAATTCCAAGCCTTCACAAGACTATATTAAGCACACAATAAAATCATACCTGAATTAACACAAGCAACAAGATGATACTCAAAATTTTCCTAAAGCCCAAGGCCCAATCGGCCCAATCTTACTAGGCCCAATTTCGGGATGTTACAGGAAGCGAGCTGAATTGGGCCTTAAGGGATATTGTTTGTGTTGGATGACACAAAAGAGTGCCTTAGCAAAGTGGCAAGGAGGCGCCACTTAGAACTCAGGGAAGTGACGCCCCAGGGAAGCTGGAGGGACTTGGTTTGAGCTGCGGGAATTCCCTTTTTTGGGATTTCTTTTTGATGCCAAGGCAAGGTAGAGTTGCACTCAGCATGGACTCTGGTGGATGAGTGTTGAATGGGTCAATATCTTTGAATGAGTGGAAGAGAGCAATTCAAGGAGTTTGAATTATTCAAACAAGTTTGAATGGGTGATCAGGAGAAAATTAAGGAGAAAAACAAGGGATTGAGCAAGGGGTGTAAGTGGTGGCCAAGATTCAAATGCTTGGTGGAGGAGGGGGGATCGGTTTGGCCTATGTTGGAGTGTGCCGAAATTTACATTGGCCATAGGACCCTGTAGTGTCTTTTTTTTGTGCAAATTTCAGGTTTGGGAGGTAGGTGCCGAATATGGTTTGTTTTGCTGTCCAAGGTGTCCAAGTGGGTTATTTTTTATTTGAGTTTTATTTCCCTTCTTATTTTCTTTTCTCTGAAACACAAATCTTTCACTGTTGCCGAAGTTCTCTTAACTCACACTCTCCATGATTCTTCTTCTTCTTCTTGTTCTCTCTGAAAGCCGAAACCCTTTTTCCCTTTTCTTCGTTTTCCTTTGAGCACCATAACCGCATCTATTATTCATCTTTTCTTATTTTTCCTTTTTCTATTTCAAAGCCGAAAACCCCTAACTCTATTCTCATCTTCATTCTCTGTGCAATAGCCGAATATTCCCATCCAAAGTTCTCTTCTCTGATTTCTCTCTACAAACTGAATCTTCATGGCCTTCTCTTCTTCATATTTTCTTTTGATCACTTCTAAAATCGAAAACTCCTAAGTTCCATTGGTAGTTTTTTTTCGGCTCTTTCATCTTCTTCCCTGCTTTGCCAAATCTTCTCTTCTACTGTGCTAGTGTCGAATCCTCTTAGGTGGTAATTGGATCTCCTATTTTAAGGTTAGTGATGATTTCTTCCGTATCTTTATCTTCTCTTTTGGTTTTGGGGAGCCAAAGCTGAATGGCTAATTGGCCTAATGTTTGAGGGCTTGGCCGAATGTAGGTGGAAGGGGGTGTCGCATTCCTTTGGAGACTTTCGGGATTCGCTTGACTTGTGGATCAAGCCTAAAGCTTCGGCTTTTGTCGACCTAGGTAAGGAGATCTTTTCTGCTAACGTGTTAATCTATTCACATTTACCCTATGTGTTAACTCGATCTTCTAACCAAGATTTGTTCCATGGACTCGAATGCCAGCCATTCTAAGGAGGGGGTTGGACCTGTAAACCCAGCCCCTAAGTTTAAGAAGCGAGCAGTGTCAACAGTTCGGGATTGGCCACCGGGTTGTGGGTCGGCTTCTAAACAGAATCATAGGCAAATAGCTGTGGTTTCGATTAGCGATAGTGTCGACGTAGAGAGTGTGATATTACTTGTTATCAGGTGTGTAACTCTCACACACTTAATATGTTAGTTTGTTAGTTGCTAGTATGTCTGAAAGCCGAAGTGACGTTTTGGTCACTAAAATACCCTTGTGGGTAAAAGCAAGGACTCTGGGTAAGTCTATTATGTTTTGCTACCAATAAATGCATATATGAAAACCTGCATGTGCCATGTTAATTAATCATTAAGCATGATCATACCATAATGTAAAGCATGTACATGAAAATGGGATATGAAGAGAAGAGGGAGGAAATATGATCTTTGACACTGTCACCAGTAATTAGGTACCACAAGTGGGTTGGCCCCACATATCATTATTCTGTGACTAAGTCTCAGTGGCTTAGAACCACCAGTGGTTAGGTACTACATATATATTATTTCTGTGACTCGTTCCAGTAGTTTGGCACCACAGTGGGTTGGCCTTACATATGGATATTAGGGATTGTCACCAGTGGTTAGGTACCACAAGTGGGTTGGCCCCACATATGATTATTTGTGACTTTTGTCACCAGTGGTTTGGAACCACCAATGGTTAGGTACCACCAGTGGCTAGGTGCCACAAATGCTTGGTAGATACAGGAGATACGGATGGATATCTAGGTTGGTTGGGTTGCATGGCATACATACTTTGCATATGAATCTGTGTGAGGGCCTAATATCTTTTGGACGGGGTTTTACACACTGAGTCTCGGTGACTCACCCCTTCCGTTAGTCTTTGCAGGTAATCCTTAGACTGCTGATATGGAGCCAATGTGGACTCGAGATGGCTATGCATAATACTTTGGATTTTACTTTAATATTTATTTTGGAGTTATTTTACTTTAATTTGGATTTTGGGTAATGTAATAAGGCCATCTAAACGTTAATTTGGTTTTTATTTGTTCGGTTCATTTTCTTTAATATTATTTTGATCATTAAGGCATGCCTAATAAATTACGAAATGGGAGATTTTTAAAACTTAAAGAACTTCGGGATTTTCAAGATTTTACAATTGGGTAATTAACACACGATTTTAATAACATGGCAACTCAATTTGTTTTTAAACTAAGACTCAAAGTTGTTTTCAATTGATTATTCAAGATGAACTCTGTTTTTATAAAATCAAAGATTTTCCCAACTCAATACGTTAACTCAGTTTTTAAAAATTTTTTCTTCCCTGTGACATGCCAGATTCGGCCGTAGCGTTTTGACCGGGTTTGGGGTGTTACAATTATGGTATCAGAGCCTGGTTCAAAAGCTCGGCTGTGGGTATAAGGCCCAAATTATTTTTCAATAGAGGGTTTGCAAAATAGTTTTGAGGAAATATATGTTTTCAGGATGGCACCTGAGTCTCCGGCACCGATCCGCGACAGTAAGTTTTCTAATTATTGATTGTATGATTTAATTATTTTGTGATATGATTGTATCAAGATATGATTACTAGTATTAGGAAATTTACCTTAAAGACTGAAGCCTGTAGGACTGTGTGCATTTGCGAGAACAACTACTCTGATAATATACTCATAAGATTGTGCGGTAATAAATAGTGAAAGAAAGCTAACTCATAAAACTCTTAAATCAGATCAAAACTGTGAACGTTAGTTATGAGCACTCGAGGACGTGGGCGTAATGTGCGTGGTCGTGGTAGGGGTAGGATTACTGTGTCAGAACCAGTAGGGTCTGGTCATGGGTCAGGAGATGAGGCGCCGCTGCTGCCAGCTGTGGAGCCAGAGTTTCAGGACCAAACATGTGGAGACGACGTGGTGTCTCAGGCAATGCTACGGGTCATGGAGAGAGTTGCTGGAGTAGGCGTGGGTACGGGGGCCCTAAAATCTGTGCCTGAACGGCTCCAAGCTAATGGAGCGGAAGTAATTAGGGGTGTTTCTGGTGTAGCCCCCAACACAGCTAAATACTGGTTAGAAGCGACTAAGCGTATAATGGATGATCTTGACTTCACGGCTGAGGAGAAGTTGAAAGGGATCGTGTCTCTTCTTCAGGATGAATCCTATCAGTGGCGGCTCACGGTTCGAGATGGAATGATGGTGGATGATATCACCTGGGATTTCTTCAAAATAGCATTTCAGAGGAAGTACGTCGGATCGAGTTATGTGGATGCGCAGCGTAAGGCATTTCTGAATTTGGTTCAGGGGAGTAAGTCGGTGCCCGAGTATGAGGCAGAATTCTTACGGTTAAGCCGTTATGCCCGGGGTATTATAGCCACGGATCATGACCGCGGTGTTAGGTTTGAGGACGGGCTAAGAGATGAGCTGCAGGTGTTGATTGCTTCACAGCAAGAGAGCGAATTTGCTGTCCTTGTGGAAAAGGACAAAATAGCTGAGAAGGTGAAGCAGTCCAAGAAACAGAATTAGGACAAAGACAGGAATAAAATGAGTTTTGGGCCATCAGGGTCCGCTGGGGGTTTTCAAAAAAGGGCTAGATTAGGCCAGCCGAGTCAGGCAGTGAAGCCTGCTGCTACTCAGTGGCCACTGTGGTGTGTTCGATACGGGAAGTTTCATTCAGGAGAGTGTTGGATAGGTAATAGAGGGTGCTTCGAGTGTGGGTCGATGGATCATCAGATTAGGGATTGCCCGCAAAGGCCAGTGAGGACACAGTCTAAGGGTTCACAATTCAGAAGAGATGGTCAGCAACCGCAGAGGGGTCGTGGTCCAGTCAGAGGAGGTAATGGTAACGGACGGGACCGTGGAGCATCGAGCAGAGGTGCTAGGTATACAGATACAAGACAGCCTGGGTTGGTCTATGCGGCTAGGCGTCAAGAGGAGGGTGACGCACCGGACGTCATAACTGGTACGTTCTTAATTTATGGGTTGCCTTATACTGCCTTGATTGATATTGGTTCGACGCACTCTTATGTTGCTAGTACTATAGCGGGAACTTTGAACTTAGACTATGAGACTTCTTCTAGGGAGATGACTGTAGTTAGCCCTCTAGGACAATCTGTAGTGGTGAATAAACTGTATAAGGATGTACCCCTAGAACTTCAAGGGGTAGTGTTTCTGGCTGATCTGATGGAACTGCCATTTGGGGAGTTCGATTTGATCTTAGGTATGGATTGGTTAGTAAAATATCAAGCAAGTTTGGACTATGCAGCCAAGCGCATGGTGTTGAGAACTGTCGAGGGTGAAGAGGTGGTGGTGGTAGGTGAAAGAGGGAACTACCTATCTAATGTAGTATCCATTTTGAAGGCCGAGAAAATGGTGAGGAAAGGATGTAATACGTTTGTGGCTTATGTTTGTGCTTTGGAAGTTAAGGAAGTAACTGTGGGGGCTGTCCGAACGGTAGAGGAATTTTTTGATGTTTTCCCAGAAGAGCTTCCGGGATTGCCTCCAGATCGTGAGGTTGAGTTTGGTATTGACCTTCTACCCGGAACAGTGCCAATGTCTATTGCCCCCATATAGAATGGCGCCGAAAGAGTTAGTGAAGCTGAAAGCGCAGATTTAGGAGTTGTTAGACTGGGGTTTTATCTGGCCGAGTGTATCACCTTGGGGAGCACCCGTGCTTTTTGTTAAGAAAAAGGACGGATCGATGCGAATGTGTATTGATTATCGTCAGCTGAATAAGTTGACGATCAAGAATAAGTATCTATTACCAAGGATAGATGACCTGTTCGACCAACTTAAGGGAGCATCGGTCTTCTCCAAGATAGATTTAAGGTCAGGATATCACCAGCTTAAGGTCAAGGAGGCAGATATTCATAAGACGGCGTTTCGTACTCGTTATGGTCAATACAAATTCTTGGTGATACCGTTTGGACTGACCAACGCGCTAGCAGCATTTATGGATATGATGAATTGGGTTTTCCAACCATATTTGGATTAGTTCGTCGTGGTGTTTATAGATGATATTCTGGTGTACTAGAGGTTCGAGGAGGAGCATGATTCACATCTTCGAGTGGTTTTGCAAGTTCTGAGGAAGAAGCAGTTATTCACAAAGTTTAGTAAGTGCGAGTTCTGGCTAAGGGAAGTTACATTTTTTGGTCACGTGGTGCCAGCTGAAGGGATTAGGGTGGACCCTCGGAAGATTGAAGCTGTGTTGGATTGGAAACCACCTAAGTCCGTGGCGGAGATTCGGAGTTTTCTTGGTTTAACTGGGTATTACAGAAGGTTTGCGGAAGGGTTTTCTTTGATTGCAGCACCGTTAACCAAATTGTTAAGGAAAGGGGTTCCGTTTGGGTGGTCAGACAAACAAAAAGAAAGTTTTGAGAAGTTAAAGAGGATTCTGACGGAAGCTCCAGTGTTGATTTAGCCTGAAGCAGGGAAAGAGTTCACTGTCTATTGTGATGCATCGCATACAGAGTTAGGATGTGTGCTGATGCAAGAGGGAAAAGTGGTAGCGTATGCTTCTCGACAACTGAGACCTCATGAAGTGAATTATCCGACGCATGACCTGGAGTTGGCTGTAGTGGTTTTCGCCCTGAAGATTTGGAGACATTACTTGTATGGGGAGAAGTCTATTGTTTACACGGATCACAAGAGTTTGAAATACCTCCTTACCCAGAAGGAGTTGAGTTTAAGGCAGCGAAGGTGGATCGAGCTGCTGAAGGATTATGATTGCTCGATTGAGTATCATCCGGTTAAGGCTAACATAGTGGCAGATGCGTTAAGCCGTAAGGTAGTATCAGACTTAAGAGCAATGTTTGCCCACCTTAGTGTAACATCCGGGATTTAGGGGTTATGTGTTTTAATTTTTAAATTCATGTGATAGTGTACTTTGTGTGTTGTTGGATGTGTTTGGGGGCTTTGGGAACCCTGGGGAGTTGGTAGGAGCCTTAGTGTAATTTTTGGGTGGAACGTAGTTGGAGGAGAGCTAAGGGAGCTAGGCCTTAAGGGAAATTAATGTGGAGGGTAGGACACAAGTGACTGAGCTAGTAAGGTGGCAAGGGAGGCGCCACTTAAAGCTTGGGGAAGTGACGCCTCAGGAGGTATGAAGGGCTTAGGATCGAGCAGTAGGGGAAACGTTTGGAGTTTTATTTTGCAGCAAGGAAGAGCACTGGTGGACGGCACAAGGGTTCTGAGGAGATAAGGATTAAGACTTTGTCAAATTTTTTTTAAAAATTCGGCTAAAGAGGAGTGATAAGGGTTGACTCATTCAAATTATTTTGAATGAGTGGTATGGAGAGAAATTAGGAGGAAAATAAGGGATTTGGCTGAGGGAAGAGGAGTTGGCCGAATATGGGGCTTTGGAGGATGGCATTTTCGGTTTTGGTAATAGTAGGATAGGTGTGCCGAAATTGATTCTCTTCTCATCTTTCTCATTTGTGCCGAAAATCTCTAGGAGTTCAACTTGTGTTCTTTTTCTTTTCTCTTCATTTGACCAAAGCCGAAATTGGGAATACCTTATCTTTTCTCCCTTTTTGCTATCCACTTTCAAAAGCCGAACCATATCATCTTTTCCTTTCTTTTCTTCATATCGACATCCTTTGAACTTTCTCAACCTTGGCAAAATCTTCATTTCATTTATTATTTCTCTTTTAGAGAGCCGAATAATCTCTCTTTGTTGGGAAGCCTTGGCCGAATCTATTAGAGCTTGTAGAAGAGGGAGGTGTCGACATTCACCTTCCATCAATCTCCCAAATCGATTTTCAATATTGTGGTAAGGAGGTTTCGTTCCTAATTAAGTCTCAATTATTTTTCCATTAAGATATCAAATCGAGAAGTCTAACTCCATTTTCTCTGTTATGGCCGAATCCATGAAGGGTGATATCAGGATTTCTGTAGGCTAACGTTAAAGGAGTAGAGACCTCTTGGGATTCGATCCATCAAGGTAAGGAAGTAGTAGTATTCAGCCAAGGGCCACATATTTTTATGTCTTTAAGTTAAGGCCGAAACTAATAGGGTTCCATTTAGGAATTTCGGCAGACTTTCAGGTGCAAACGTGTGATCCCGAGATTCGATCAGTTAAGGTAATATGGTGGTAGTGGTAGGCCGAAGGCCATTACTTTTGCTTATTTTTGTTAGAGCTGAATCTAACATAGTTATGTAGGAGGGAGTTCAACAAATCGCAAGGTGCAAATTGTTTAGGCTTTGGGTTTCGGGATTTAGTCGATTGTGCCGAAAAAGGTGTGTAGTTATCGCACTGATCTCCTATTGATTGTATTTGTTGTTATGTATATATATATGTATATAAGATGTGTATGATAGCCGAAAATAATGGCTGAGATGGTGGCTACCCATGGCGGGTATTCGATTAACTAGGTCAGTATTATGACATTTATCTACCTGTGGGATATGTGTGAAATTGTGGTAAACATGTGATGTATACTCATTTAAACGTTATTCTGTCATGATATATATATGCATGGGGATTGGGATATGATTATTGAAGGACAGGGTGTACATATTTATGTACGTGGTCTGATGTTAGCCTTGAGCTACATCGGCGCTTGATGTTGGCTACGTGCCTCATCAAGGTGGGGTGTTGGCTATGTGCCACATCGTGGGCGGATGATAGCTGTGTGCATCACCGTGGATTGAGGATGACCTTGAGTCACCTCGTGGATACAGATATGTGGGGTCACTTAGGTGATCGGTGGCTAAGCCACGGCCTTGGGCAGCAGGTCTGCCAAGGAGGTGTGTAGCAGTTGGAGGGTGATTTAATAATCCCCTGGTGTGTGCGGCAGGTACGGGGGTGTGTAGCGGATGGACACTAGGTTGGGTTGGGATTCATTTTGCATGATTGTATATGTGGACTATGTGGATGTGGGCCAAGCCCATTTGTGGAGACATGTGAAATAATTACACACTGAGTCGGTTTGACTCACCCTATTTTTCCAAAACCAATGCAGGTGATACGTGATACTTGGACCGGGCTGGAGCGGATGCGAGGTGGCCATGCAGAAGACGTTTTATTTGTTTTATGCACTTTATATTTTCAGTACTTTTGAGTAAATATTTATTGTAATAAGGCCACTTAAGGTATTTGGGAATTTTTATTAAGTTTAAGTTGGATTGACGATCAAATTAATATTTGGGAATGTTTCATTGTTAAAAGCAGTTTACACCTTAAAAACTTATATTAAAATTTTAAATCTGGAAATTTGTAACAATATAATTTTACTTAGAATTTTAAATATACAATGTTTTCTAAATGACAGAAAATTTTTATGTTTTTACCCTTATGTCAAATTCTTTTCAAACTTTTTTCTCAGTAGCATTCTAAATTCGGCCGTGGTGTTCGAGTCGGGTTTGGGGTGTTACACTTAGTTTGTATGATGACGGAAGTTTGATAGCGGAACTGCAAGTGAAGCTGACATGGGTGAATCGGGTTAAAGAGAAACAATTATCAGATGAGGTCTTGAGCGCTCGATTTTTGCAAGTGCAGAATGGTGGATTAGAAGGGTATAGCTTGAACAGCGATGGAGTTTTATGTTTCCATGGGAAGGTTTGCATGCCAAAAGATGTGGAGTTGAGGCAGAAGATTCTTCAGGAAGCACATAGCAGTCCATACGCTATGCATCCTGGAGGTAGTAAGATGTACCGGGATTTGCAAGAGCAGTTTTGGTGGCCGTGTCTAAAGCGAGAAGTGACTGAATTTGTGAGTAAGTGTTTGACGTCTCAGCAAGTAAAGGTAGAACATCAGTTACCTTTGGGATTGTTGCAACCGGTGAAGATCTCGCAGTGGAAGTGGGAAAGGATCACGATGGATTTTGTCAGTGGGCTACCCCTTACGCCTACTAAGAAGGATTCGGTTTGGGTAATCATTGACCGTTTGAAAAAGTCTACTCATTTCATACCTATGCATGTGGATTACTCTCTTCAGAAGTTGGCTAGATTGTATATAGCGGAGATTGTAAGGTTGCATGGGGTGCCAGTGTCGATCATTTCGAACAGAGACCCTAGATTTACGTCAAGATTTTGGAAGGCGTTGCATCAAGCTTTGGGTACAAAGTTAGATTTAAGATCTGACGTTTCATCCACGATCGATGGGCGATCGGAGGGTAATTCGATTACGGAGGATATGTTGAGGGGCTGTGTCTTAGACTTCAGAGGTAGTTGGGAAGAATTTCTACCTTTGGCGGAATTCATGTATAACAATAGCTATCAGACAAGTATTTAGATGGCACCATATGAAGCGTTATACGGGTGGAAGTGTCGTACCCCTACGTGTTGGACAGAGTTGGGTGAGCGTCAATTGTTGGGTCCAGAGTTGGTTGCTGAAATGGAAGATAAGGTTAAGCTAATTTGGACTCGATTGAAGGAAGCTTCGGACAGGCAGAAGTCCTATGCTGATCTAAAGTGGAAAGATATAGAATTTGCAGTGGGTGACAAGGTCTTCTTAAAGGTGTCGTCGTGGAAGAAGGTGCTAAGATTTGGTCGGACGGGCAAGTTGAGCCCCAGATTTATCGGGCCTTACTAGGTGTTGAAGCGTGTGGGACCAGTAGCCTATCAGCTCGAGTTACCTTTAGAGTTGAGTCAGATCCATGACGTATTTCACGTCTCTGTGCTTAGATGCTATCGTTCGGATACGTCTCATGTTGTGCCAGTAGAAGAAATTGAAGTAAGCCCAGACTTATCTTTTGAGGAGGAACCAGTGTAGATCTTGGATCAAGATGTCAAAGTATTGCGTAGGAAATCAGTTCTTTTGGTGAAGGTGTTGTGGCGGAACCATGGATTGGAAGAAGCCACGTGGGAGCCAGAGGATGTTATGCGGCAGCAATACCCCCAACTCTTTTGACCAGGTAATTTCGAGGCCAAAATTATTGTAAGGGGGTAGAACTGTAACATCCTGAATCAGGGCCTTTGCATTCTGTGCGTTTGTATGTGAATACTATGTTTGACATGCTAGTTTAGGGTGCTTTAAGGTCCAGGAATGAGTTGGGGGTAAGCCGGAGTCTTGGTAAAAATTTGCTTTTTGAGCACTTTTAGGGAAGCGAGCTGAATTGGGCCTTAAGGGATATCGTTTGTGTTGGATGACACAAAGGATTGCCTTAGCAAAGTGGCAAGGAGGCGCCACTTAGAACTCAGGGAAGTGACACCCCAAGGAAGCTGGAGGGACTTGGTTCGAGCTGCGAGAATTCCCTTTTTGGGGATTTCTTTTTGACGCGAAGGTAAGAGAGAGTTGCACTCAGCATGGACTCTAGTGGGTGAGTGTTGAATGGGTCAATATCTTTGAATGAGTGGAAGAGAGCAATTCAAGGAGTTTGAATTATTCAAACAAGTTTGAATGGGTGATCAGGAGAAAATTAAGGAGAAAAACAAGGGATTGAGAAAGGGGTGTAAGTAGTGGCCGAAATTCAAATTCTTGGTGGAGGAGGAGGGATCGGTTTGGCCTATGTTGGAGTGTGCCGAAATTTACATTGGCCATAGGACCTATAGTGTCTTTTTTTTGTGCAAATTTTGGGTTTGGAAGGTAGGTGCCGAATGTGGTTTGTTTTGCCTTGTGCCGAAAGTGTCTAAGGTGTCCAAGTGGGTTCTTTTTGTTTTGAGTTTTATTTCTCTTCTTATTTTCTTTTCTCTAAAACACAAATCTCTCACCGTTGCTGAAATTCTCTTGACTCACACTCTCCATGATTCTTCTTCTTCTTCTTGTTCTCTCTGAAAGCCGAAACCCTTTTTCCCTTTTCTTCGTTTTCCTTTGAGCACCATAACCGCATCTATTATTCATCTTTTCTTCTTTTCTTCTTTTTCTATTTCAAAGCCAAAAACCACTAACTCCATTCTCATCATCATTCTCTGTGCAATAGCCAAATATTCCCATCCAAGGTTCTCTTCTCTGATTTCTCTCTACAAACTGAATCTTTGTGGCCTTCTCTTCTTCATCTTTTCTTTTGATCACTTCTAAAACTGAAAACTCCTAAGTTCCATTGGTAATTCTTTTTCGGCTCTTTCATCTTCTTCCCTACTTTGCCGAATCTTCTCTTCTACTGTGCTAGTGTCGAATCCTCTTATGTGATAACTGGATCTCCTGTGTTAAGGTTAGTAATGGTTTCTTCCATATCTTTATCTTCTCTTTTGGTTTTGGGGAGCCAAAGCCAAATGGCTAATTGGCCTAATGTTTGAGGGCTTGGCCGAATGTAAGTGGAAGGGGGTGTCGCATTCCTTTGGAGACTTTCGGGATTTGCTTGACTTATGGATCAAGCCTAAAGCTTCGACTTTTGTCGACCTAGGTAAGGAGATCTTTTCTGCTAATGTGTTAATCTGTTCACATTTACCCTATGTGTTAACTTGGTCTTCTGACCAAGATTTGTTCCATGGACTCGAATGCTAGCCATTCTAAGGAGGGGGATGGACCCGTAAACCCAGCCCTTAAGTTTAAGAAGCGAGCAGTGTCAGCAATTCGGGATTGGCCACTGGGTTATGGGTCGGCTTCTGAACAGAATCGTAGGCAGATAGCTGTGGTTTCGATTAGCGATAGTGTCGACGTAGAGAGCATGATATTACGTGTTATCAGGTGTGTAACTCTCACACACTTCATATGTTAGTTTGTTAGTTGCTAGTATGTCTGAAAGCCGAAGTGACATTTTGGTCACTAAAATACCCTTGTGGGTAAAAGCGAGGAGTCCGGGTAAGTCTATTATGTTTTGCTACCACTAAATGCATATATGAAAACCTACATGTGCCATGTTAACTAATCGTTAAGCATGATCATACCATAATGTAAAGCATGCACATGAAAATGGGATACAATGAGAAGAGGGAGGAAATATGATCTTTCAGGCTGTCACCAGTGGTTATGTACCACAAGTGGGTTGGCCCCACATATCATTATTCTATGACTAAGTCTCAGTGGTTTGGAACCATCAATGGTTAAGTACCACATATATTTTATTTCTGTGACTCGTCCCAGTGGTTTGGTACCACAGTGGGTTGGCCCCACATAATGATATAAGGGATTGTCACCAGTGGTTAGGTACTACAAGTGGGTTGGCCCCACATATGATTACTTGTGACTTTTGTCACCAGTGGTTTGGAACCACCAGTGGTTAGTTACCACCAGTGACTAGGTGCCACAAATGCTGGGTAGATACAGGAGATACGGATGGATATCTAGGTTGGTTGGGTTGCATGGCATACATACTTTGCATATGAATCTGTGTGAGGGCCTAATATATTTTGGACGGGGATTTACACACTGAGTCTCGGTGACTCACCCCTTCCGTTAATCTTTGCAGGTAATCCTTAGACTGCGGATATGGAGCCGAGGTGGACTCGACGTGGCCATGCATAATACTTTGGATTTTACTTTAATAGTTATGTTGGAGTTATTTTACTTTAATTTGGATTTTGGGTAATGTAATAAGGCCATCTAAACGTTAATTTGGTTTTTATTTGTTCGGTTCATTTTCTTTAATATTATTTTGATCATTAAGGCATGCCTAATAAATTACGAAATGGGAGATTTCTAAACCTTAAAGAACTTCGGGATTTTCAAATTTTACAATTGGGTAATTAACACACGGTTTTAATAACATGGCAACTTAATTTGTTTTTAAACTAAGACTCAAAGTTGTTTTCAATTGATCACTCAGGACGAACTCTGTTTTTATAAAATCAAAGATTTTCCCAACTCAAGACGTTAACTCGGTTTTCAAAAATGTTTTCTTCCCTGTGACATGCCAGATTTGGTCGTAGCGTTTTGATCGGGTTTGGGGTGTTACAGATAGGGTGACGAGATTTTGCTGGATTAGGGTGAAACCTAATATGGGAGTCCATAGATCGAGTTAATACGATTCTAGGGGGTTTAATTAGAAAGAGATTTCAATTATTCAACCTAAGGTTAGACGCTAGTCGCCTCGAGAGATGGATTAATATAACTTAGGGAATCTTATGGATCAAGTCAAATGAATAAATCATATGGTTCAGAGTTAGATAACAAGTGAAGTCTAGGTGGATTCTTCCTTGAGTGTCGTTTTAATCAATTGGTTTTTCCTGAAGTTATTTCCCCAAATTCATTTTCTTTGTCTTTGCATCTTTAGTTTAGTTGTTAGTTAATTTTAGATTAGATAAAAATTCATTTAATTCTTAGGCTAGATAATAAAAAGAAAGTTAGTATTAGTACTTTTGGTTCCTTTGGGTTCGACAATCCGGTCTTGCCTTAACTATACTACTGTTCGATAGGTGCGCTTGCCTCAAATCGTTGTCATACTTAGTTTCTAGGTTCGATTATTCTTTATATAAATTTTAAGACTTTGACATCACATAAAACAACGATCACCTAGCACACAGGCATGTGGCTTGGCCGTGTGACCTCTGCACCATAATTTCATAACACATGGCCTAGAATACAGACGTGTGACTTGGCCGTGTGACCCAATTTAGAGAGTTTCACGGGCATGGACACGGGCTGGGACATGGTCGTGTGCCTCACATCGAATGCCCACATGGCTTAAGACACGGGCATGTCTCTTGGCTGTGTGAGCTACACGGCCTGGCCACATAGGAGTGTGTCCCTTGCACCTAAGAAAAATTTTGAAATTTTTGGAAAAATTCTCTAGTTTCTGGTTTAGTCCCGATTTATTTCTATTGCGTATTTTGGGACTTGAGGGCTCATACAAGGGACAATATGAATTATTTATGAAGAGTTTCTGTTATGTATGTTAAATGATATGAGATATTTATATTTGATCTAAAAAGTCTGGCAATTCTTCGTAACCCTTTTCTGGTGACAGATAAGGGTTAGGAGTGTTACATTTAGTCGTATCAGAGCTAAAGTTTAGCAGATTCTCGGATTGAACGTAGTGTGTAAAATATTTAAAAATACATGCCATATAAATCTGTGATAGTGTGATGTGTATGATCCGATCTAACCATTGTTTTCTTATAGATTGTAAAGATGTCAAAAAGATCTGAATGTGCTGATAATGATGAAGTTAATAGTAGAGCACAAACATCTAAACATGGGACGAGTAGTAATGCTTCAATTCCTCCTGCAGAAGAACAAGAAGTTAAAAACATGTTCTTTAGGTATATGAATCAATGGTTTGGTGAATTCATGCAGGAAAGAAATCTGGCTCAATAACCTCCTCCCCCTACTATACCACCTATAGAGCCACCTGTTTCACCTCCACCTCCTCTAGTGACTGAATCTAGTAAACATACTCCAATAGAGTAACTTAGAAAATGTAGGGCTGAGGAGTTCCGGGGTAGGTCTGAAGATGATCCAGTGAAAGTCGAGTATTGGCTTCAAAATACGATAAGATTTTTTGAAGAAATAGCTTGTTCTCTTGATGATTATCTGAGATGTACTGTTTCATTACTGAAAGAGGAAGCTTATAATTTGTGGTCAACAATAGTGGTTGTAGTGCCAAAAGAGAAAATCTCTTGGAAATTCTTTCAGAGCAAATTTAAAAAGAAATATGTCAGCAAAAGACATCTAAACAAGAAAAAGAGGAAATTTCTTAACTTGCGCCAAGGAAATAGGTTGATAGCCGAGTATGAAAGGGAATTTGTATACCTCAATAAATATGCTCAGGAAATTGTACCAATTGAAGAAGAAATGTTCATTTGGTTTGAAGACGAATGATGATTGGGGGCACTGAAATACAAGAAATTACTGTTATGTCAAATCGTGCACCAAAGATGGAAGAGGTGTATAACAGAAAAATGCAGCGAGATAGACAGAATAAAGAGTCTTACAAAAGAAGTTCTTCCAAATCATTTTCAGCATTACCTAAGAAAAATTTTAGAGATGACTTTAGTTGAGCCACCTCAATGCCTGAACGAATAAATAAAAACAAGGTGACTCAACCTGATTACGGGGTATCTACTAGACTGATAAACCATAATTTACACATATTTTAACCCCATGCTTGGCCTATTTTTGGATGAATTTTCATTAGATTTGATGAATTTGATACTCACTTAATTTTATGTTTTACACTCAAGAGAGCTCAAGGAGACAAAAAGAACGAGAAATGGGCCAAAAAGGGATAAAATGGGCCTACCTCGGGAATCAACATGGCCTGGACTTCTGCACACGGGCAGACCACACGGCTGTGTGTGACGAGCAGAATCAAGCACGGCCTAGGCTCTTGCACATTGGCGTGTCACACGGGCGTGTCCCCGTTGTTCCTAAGTTTAATTCTATTCAGAATAGGCTACTTGTGGGACAAGAAAGGCATTCCAAAGCCTATATAAACACCCTAGGGGGTAACCTAAGGGAACACAGTGGGTAGAAGGTAGAAAATACTCGAAGACAGCAATCGGAAGCAGCTTGGAAGTAGGATATCCATCAAGACTGAAGATCTCCTATCAATTTCTCTTGAAGTTCTTGGGTTTTCTTATGTTTGTAGTTTTCCTTATTTTAAGATGTTTTTCTCTATCAGTATGAATTAAATCCCTTAAATACCTAAGGGGATGAAACCTAGATGGATCTTATTATTATTTGATTTATAAGAAAAATACTTGTTCTTATTCTTAATTGTGAGTTCTTAATTCTTGTTTTGATAATCCAGGTCATTGATTCAAGTCGAATGTGCTTATTCGGAGGAGCAAAAGTCCCTGTTTAAGAGTAGATCAACACAATTAAGTGGAGTTGATTGCAACTCTAGAAATCGGGCGACATAAATCTATTGGATTAGAGTCAAATCTAATAAGGGAATCCATAGATCGAGTTAATGCGACAATATGGGTTTTAATTAGAAAGAGATTTCAATTAATCAACCTAGAGTCAGTTGTTTTTAGTCTTGAAAGATATATTAACATAAGTTAGGGATTTCTACAGATTAAGTCAAGTGAATAAATCGTATGAATCAGAAGTAATAAGTGAAGTCTAGGTGGATTCTTCATTAGGTATTGCCTCTCATAAAGTTGTCTAAAAGTATTTTCCCAATTCATTCTCTTTCGTGCTTTTAATTAGTTTTAGTTTAAACAAAACCACCCCAATTATTAGGCTAGATAATAAGAAGATAGTAATTACTAGTACTCTTGGTCCTTATGGATATGATATTTCCGGTCTTACCATAACTATATCTTACCATAACTATACTATTAAACGATAGATGCGCTTGCCTTTATTGTGATCATAGTTAGTTAGAGACACATCATAGACCTGCTTCTAGTATGGGTAGTGAGCAAATTGCTCCTAAGCCTAAATGCAAGTATTGTGGGATATACCAACCTGGTGAATGTAGAAGTAAAGTGGGGGCTTGTTATAAATGTGGAGCTACTGACCATTTTATCCGAAATTGTCCTCAATTGCAAAAGGAAGAGGAAGAGCAGAAAGAAAAACAAATGGCTTCTTACTAGAAAAGTAGACGCTCGGGCTAAAATAATGCCATTGGAACTACTCGTTCAAGTATGAAAGATACTGCTACTCGGCCAGAAACTAGAGCACATGCACGTACTTATGCCATCCGAGCAAAAGAAGAAGCTACGACTCTAGATGTGATTGCTGGTACATTCTATCTCTTTGATGTTAGTATATATGTATTGATTGACCCTGGGTTTACGCATTCTTATATTTGCATTGCGTTAGTAATAGAAAAGAAATTGCCTGTTGAACCTACCGATTATGATATTCAAGTTACTGATCCATTAGGCCAAAGTGCAATAGTTAATTTAGTGTGTCGTAATTATCCACTGAAAGTGAAAGGCTGTGAATTCCCTACTAATTTGATGTTGCTACCCTTTTGAGAATTTGATGTTACTCTGGGAATGGAATAGTTATCGATGCATGATACCGTAGTAAATTGTAGATAGAAATGGATTGATCTGAAATGTCAGACAGGAGAGGTGATTTCTGTTGAGTTTGAGAATCCGAAAGAAGCTGTTAGAATTATTTCAGCTTTTCCTGCTCAGAAATTGTTGCATAAAGGTAATGAGGCATTTCGAGCCTATATTCTTAATACTTGGAATTCCGAATCAAAGTTAGAACAGTTACCAGTTGTTAATGAGTTTGATGATGTATTTTCTAAGGAATTGCTGGGTTTACCACCTGACCGTGAAGTTGAGTGTGTAATTGATGTAATTCCTGGAACAACTCAGATATCAGTAACACCATACCGTATGGCACTAGCTGAATTAAAAGAATTAAAGGCACAATTGTAAAATTTATTAGACCGAGGGTTTATCAGACCGAGTATGTCTCCTTGGGGTACACCTATCTTATTTGTGAAAAAGAAAGACAGTTCTTGAGACTGTGTATAGACTACATACAGTTGAACAAGGTTACAATTAAAAATAAATATCCTTTGCCTTGTATCGACGACTTGTTTGATCAACTAAAAGGTGTCGCCGATCAGTTAAAGGTTAAAGAGTGTGATGTGCCAAAGATTACTTTCAAAACTCGATACAGTCACTATGAGTTTTTGGTAATGCCATTTGTCTTGTTTCTATGGATCTAATGAATCAGATTTTTCAACCTTATTTGGATAGATTTGTTGTTGTGTTTATCGATGATATACTAACCTATTCTAAGACAGAATCCGAGCATGCACAACATTTGAGGATTGTACTACAGACCTTGAGGGAAAAATAGTTGTATTCAAAGTTTAGTAAATGAGAATTATGGCTTCGTAAGGTTGGATTTTTGGGTTACATTGTATCAGCTGATGAAATTCGAGTTAATCTGAGTAAAGTTTCTGTAGTGGTAAATTGGACGACTCTGAAAAATGTTTCAGAAGTGCAAAGTTTTCTGGGTCTAGCAGGTTATTACCGACATTTTGTCAAGAACTTTTTGATGATTGCTTCACCGTTGACCCGATTATTATAGAAAAATGTTGAACTTGTTTGGTCCAATAAGTGTCAGTAGATCTTTGATCAGTTAAAGAAAATGTTGACAGAAGCTCCAGTCTTGACTCAGCCAGAATTTGGTGTACCATATGTGGTTTATAGTGATGCATTTTTGAATGGTTTGGGTAGTGTACTAATGCAGTCAGGAAAGGTAGTGCGCTTTGCTTTTCGACAATTAAAGCCGCACGAGAAGAATTATCCTACGCATGATCTTGAGTTGGCTGCAATCGTATTTGCTTTGAAGATTTGGAGATATTATTTATACGGTGAGAAATGTTATGTGTTTACAGATCACAAAAGTTTGAAGTATTTGATGACTCAAAAAGAGCTAAATTTGAGACAGAGACGGTGGCTAGAATTACTGAAAGATTATGATATGGTTATTGACTACCATCCAGGAAAGGCTAATATGGTTGCGAATGCACTTAGTCGAAAGTTGTCATTATTTGCAGTCCGAGCATTGAATGCTCATTTATCTCTTAATGAAGATGGTTTTGTATTAGCAGAGTTGAGAAAGAAACCTTTGTTCCTTCAACGGATTCGAGAATTGCAAGATGATGATCCAAAATTGATGCTGAAACGACAGATGGCTCAGGACAATCTGACTTAGAGTTTAGCATTGGTGATAATGGTATGTTATGTTATCACAATAGAATTTGTGTTCCAAATAATTCAGATTTGAAAAATGATATTCTTTCTAAAGCTCACAACAGCATGTACTCTATTCATCTGAGGAGTACGAAGATGTATTGTGATTTGAAACGGCTGTACTGGTGGCCGGGTATGAAAAGGGAATTTTGTGAGTTTGTAGCTAAGTGTTTGATTTGTCAACAAGTGAAAATAGAACATCAAGTACCAACGGGTTTGTTACAACCTGTTATGATTCCTGAATGGAAGTGGGAGAATGTCACGATGAACTTTTTTATTTGGTTTGCCTTTGACCTGAGAAAGAAAGATTCGATCTGGGTAATTATTGACAGACTAACTAAATTAGGACATTTCATTCCAGTCAGAACAGACTTTTCACTTGAGAAATTAGCAGAATTATATATGTCTAAAATTGTGAGGTTACACGGGGTTCGAACATCCATTATTTCAGATCGGGATCCGAGTTTTACATCGAGATTTTGGAGTAAATTGCAAGAGGCTTTGGGTACAAAACTAAATTTCAGCATAGCATTTTATCCTCAGACTGACGAGCAATTAGAACGAGTAATTCAGATTTTGGAAGATATGTTGGGATGTTGTATACTTGAGTTTGGAGGTAGTTGGGAAAGGTACTTACCGTTAGCTGAATTTGCATATAAAAATAGTTATCAATCAAGTATAAAAATGGCACCGTTTGAAGCTCTTTACGAGAGAAAATGTAAGACACCCTTGTATTGGTCTGAATTGAGTGAATCCAAACTAGTAGGAGTCGACTTGATCTGAGAGACTGAAGATAAAGTTTGGATTATTTGGGACAGCTTGAAAGCTGCTTCTTACCGTCAAAAATCATATGCAGACTTGAAAAGAAGAGAGATAGAATTTATTGTGGGTGATCGAGTACTCCTAAAATTTTCACAGTGGAAGAAAGTATTGCGGTTTGGTAAGAAAGAGAAACTGAGTCCAAGATTTATTGGACCGTATGAAATTATCGAAAGAATCAACCCAGTAGCTTATAGATTAGCTTTGCCTCCGGAACTTGAGAAAATTCACAATGTGTTCCATATATCGATGCTGAGAAGGTACAGATTTGATCCTTCACATGTAATTCATCATAGTGAGATTGAGCTACGGCCAAATATGACATATTCGGAAGAACAAGTAAGAATTTTAGCTCGAGAAGTTAAAGAATTGCGAAATAAAAGAGTACCGTTAGTAAAAATATTGTTGCATCGTCATGGTTCGGAAGAAGCTACCTGAGAAACAGAAGAATCAATGAGATCACAATATCTGAACCTACTCACTGGTAATAAATTTCGAGGACAAAATTTCCTAAAGAGGGATAGTTGTAACAACCTAATTTTCAGTGGTGTTGGAAACAGTGGTTTGAGACCACCAAATCCGATGAATAAGCTCATAAATTTTATTATTTAGTATTTACGAGTCAAATATGGTTTTAGGAAGATTTTTGAATTAGTAATTTGTGTTTTATAAGGATTTATTTGATTAAGTGGTTTTGAAAACGAGGTATCGAGACCTCAGTTTTATAAACTGAGCCGTAAATATTTTTGTAAATATTTACGGAGTATCATTAAGGTAGTATTAAAGTTTTGTTAGAAAATTTTAGCGTTTTGATAGTTAATTAATTAAAAAGGACTAAATTGAAAAAGATACAAAACTTACTAATTAGAAGAAATAGTGATCAAATGGCTTGATAATTAAACAAGGGGCACTTAAGAAGCAAATAAGTCTAAAATAAAGGCATGAGGCGGCATAAGCAGGAAAGAAAACAAAATAAGATGATTTAGGGGTAAAATAGTCATTTGAGAAATTAGGATAAAAATAAAACAAATGGCCAATTGTAAAATTTTCAACTTCTAGACATTTCTTCCCCTAATTTCAGTCTAAAAACACCATTAGAGGGGACTTCATAAATTGGTTTCATATTTTGCTACATGTGAGTCCAATTCTTGCAATTTTCTTAGAATTTTCATGTTTATAAGATTTTTACAATTAGGTCCAACTATCTATTTCATTAGTTTTTAATTTTATTGGTGATTTTGAAAGTTACCATTGATGAATACTCAATTTTTTTTATGAAATAACATGGATTTAGAGCTTTAATTTTGTTGTATGGTGATTTTATAAAGTGATTTTAATAGATATTGATTTTGGGACCAAATTGTGGAAAGGTTAAATATTAGGGTTTGGTATTGAAATTCTGAATATCAAGAGCTATATAATAGCCTATAATATTTAGATAAATTATTAATTGGGAAAAATTAGCTCATTTGATAGACTAATTGTAAGGGACTAAATTGCAAAAGTGGTAAAAGTTGGGGTAATTGTGTAATTTTAAAAATTAAGGGGTATTAATTGTGAAGTGAATTGGAATTGAAATATTTGATAATGAATGAATAATTTTATATTTTAGATCAAGAGGCCGTAGATACTCATGTAAAAGGGAAATTAGCAGAATAGTCCCTAAACTTCAACAAATTTTACAATTTAACCCAGGTAAGTTCATATGGCTAAATTTTATTAATTATATTGAATTGGTGAATGATATTATGTATTTAGTATATTGTTGAAAAGTAGAATATTATTAAATTATAAAATTGAAGTGAATATTCGATTTAAATAGAACGTGGGATTGAGTATAATTGTTGTGTAACAACCTGAATTTGGGCCTAGTAGAATTGGGCTTGGGAGCGTTTAAAATTTTTAAGAATAAGAGAACGGCTCTAATGCTAGTTGGGCCTATTAGGTGAGTGATTTTGGAAGGTTAAGGGGCTTCGATGAAGTTCCGGGATCAAACCTGGGCTTAGGAAAACTTTTAGTTTTAGGTGAATAAAACCTTGGGAGTTAGTAGGTAGGATTTAAGAATAAAATGTGGAGAAAAATGATATAAAAAGGAGTTGTGGTCTAGTGGCAAATGACGCCACATGGGAGTAAGGGAATGACGCCACAAGGAAGAAAGGGGGTCCAAGGTTCAAGTCTTGACACTTGCATTTTGATTTCTTTTTAAGTGAACTTAGACGTTGACCATAGACTTATATTTAGTTGCGCATGTTTTAAGACAACAAGGAGCTAGTTGGTAAAGTGGCTAGTGGTGTAGATTATGCTACAAGGGAGCCTGAGTTAGAATCCCATTACAAGCAATAAGGGGATATTTATTTTGCTAAGTTGGGGCGGCAAGAGTTTGTGTTGGATTTAAACTCTACTAATAAAAGGATCCCACATCGGAAAGCTAGCAAGAGGGGAGGTGAGAAGCTGGCTATAAATAGAACCAATCTATGAGGGAGGAGACACACCTTGATTGGCATTTGGGCACAGGAGTGGTCGGAGCGCGGATTAGCAGCTTCAGATTCTTATCAGGTGTGTATTTCGCACTACTCTAGTTGTAGAGCGGCAAATGCTGAAATGCTGGTCACACGACGATGGTAGCCACACGAGCGTGCGAGTGCACGTATGGGGGTTTCGACGCGATAATTGAGGCCATCATGAGTATTCTTATGGGCTAGGCTGTTTGGGCCTCGATGGGCCAAGTGGGCCCGTGGGCCCAAATGAATAAATTGTATGACTGTGTAGTAGAAATTGGACTGGTCTATGTGAATCTCATATCTGTGGCTAGGTTTGGGCTGAATGGGCCACATGAGCGTATGGGCCCATTTGGGTCGAGAATGGGCCTTAGGCCAATTCGTATCGTTTTCTCTGTTTAGAATACCTTGGTTTACAAAATTACTGAAATACCCCTGATTTGTAAAATTACCAAAATACCCTCAGTTTGGAAAATTACTGAAATACCCCCGATTTGTAAAATTACTGAAATACCTCGATTTACGAAATTACCAAAATACCCCCCGTTTGTAAAAATACTAAAATACCCCAATTTACGAAATTACCAAAATACCCCCGATTAGCAAAATTATCGAAATACCCCTAGTTTGTGAAATTACTGAAATACCCTCGATTTGTGAAATTATCGAAATACCCTCGATTTTTGAAATTATCGAAATACCCCAGTTGCGAAATTACCGTTTTACCCCTAAACGACAAAATGACCGTTGTACCCTCATGGTAGTACTAGCGTTGTATGTGTTAATTGTATGATTGATTATGTTTGAGATGCGTTGCATACATGGATTGGTTATGAGTAGAATTACCAAACTGCCCATGTAGGGTAGAATTACCGAAATACCCTTATAGGGTAAAATGACTGATTTGCCCTTGTAGGTAAATGATCGACTTGTGCAATGAGTGGACTAATTTGACTATGGTTGTATGACTGATATGGTTTTATTACATGTTTAAACAATTGTTACTGAGCATGGCCATTTTACATACACGTGTAATGATTGAGCATGGCATACACGACATATTGCATGGGGTTGGGATTATTAATACGGAGGAAGTGCTAATAGGATCGCATGGTTGCTTGACGACTGTGGATCCACCGAAGGCTTTATAGCCACCGTAGGCTTTTTAGCCACCGAGCAGCCATGCTGCACCGATAATGTTACCGAGGGCTGTGTGCCATTAATATGGGCTTTGTGCCAATACCGAAGGCTTTTTAGCCATCGAAGGCTTTATAGCCACTGCAGGCTTTTTAGCCACCAAGTAGCCATGCTGCACCGATAAAGTTAGTGCCGCAACCAGTGCTACAAAAGGAGTGTAGTGATGGGTGGGTAGATTAAATCCCCACAAGAGTGTAGGGTTGGACAGGAGACGGAGTACAGGGTTGGTATGGGCATTAATGCATGGCATTCACATGTTCTAACTGTGATGGGCTTAGGCTCGGATAAATATGATATGTGACTTTTGTTATGGGCTAAGGCCCAACTGAGGCTATTCTGGGCTAAGGCCCAATTGCCACCGTTACTGTAATAGGCTTCGGCCCGGATTTTTGGTGACGCATGTTTTGACTGATGAGGGTTGTACACACTGAGTTTTCTTAAACTCACCCCTCTTTTAAAATGTTTCAGGTAACCCTTAGTAGGCGGTTCGACGTACTAGAGGACTCAGAGGGGGCCACACTGCAAGCAATTTTGGATTTTAGTATTCGACTTTACTTTATTAAACCGTTTTTATTAGGTTGTAATAAGGCCTCGCTTGAATTTCGATTTTTAGTTTGGGATTTTTTGTTTAGTATGTCTAAATTTGCTCAACATTGAATCGCAGTTTTTCAAAACAATATCTATTTTCAAAACACTACGCTTTCGCAACTAAGTTGTAAATATCACGTTTTCATAAGTCAGTTTAGTATGTTTAAATCTGCTTGAAGTAGAACGCAATTTTCTAAAAACGATAACTATTTTCTAAACACTATGTTTTCGTAACTCAATTTTTGGATAACACGTCTTCTTAAATCATCTGTTTTAAATTAAGCTTCCGCAATAAACAAGGTTTTAAAAATGATAATATTTTCCAAAAATGATTTCTAATAAACCACGTTTCAAAAGTAAGCAAAAGAAATCTGAAGTTTTTAATAGCAGAAAGTTTTGAAATTTATAATTTATAAAAAAGGTCGATTAATAATAAACAAACGTAATCGAGACTTTAGTTATTAATATCAGGAAGAATTTTCAAACGGAACCACGGTTTTTGAAAAACATCCCAATGTGACACGCCAGATTCGGGCCTAACTTCTAGATCGGGTTTGGGGTGTTACATTTAGTGGTATCAGAGCCTAGTTGCAAAACTCGGCTGTGGATTGGGTTTTCAAAATTGAATTTGTGAAAGTATTGTTTCAAAAAGGCTTGAAAATATTTAAAGTCATGAAATTGTATTGACCGTTTTTCTGAAAGTGTGGTATACCGAGTCTCTGGCACCGAATCCGTAAGTTTTCTGAATACTTTTATTTGTTTAGAAATTTAAACATAGTGAGCTAGAATACGGTGGTTCCTTTAGATATTAGACTGTACTATGATGCTTAAATTTAGATTTTGAATTTATTTTGTGTGATGTTGTGGATATGGAAATTGTATTCGTATGATATCTATCTGCTCTAGTGGATAGTTTTTTTTTTTGGGGGTAATGTTTTAGAATCAGAGTGCGCAGCGTAAGCGTAGTGTTGTAGGTTAGGATGTGCGACTGTTCCTATAGTTGGAAATTTCGGTGACGAAATTTTTTTTAAGGGGGTAGATTTGTAACGACCCGAATTTGGGCCTAGTAGAATTGGGCCCATTAGGCTTTGGGCTTAGGAGCGTTTAAAATTTTTGAGAACAAGAAAACGACTCTAATGCTAGTTGGACCTATTAGGTGAGTGATTTTGGAAGGTTATGGGGCTTCGATGAAGTTTCGGGATCAAACTTGGGCTTAGGAAAAATTTTGGTTTTAGGTGAATAAAACCCTGGGAGTTAGTGGGTAGGCTTTAAGAATAAAATGTGGAGAAAAATGATACAAAAAGGAGTTGTGGTCTAGTGGCAAATGACGCCACATGGGAGCAAGGGGATGACGCCACAAGGAAGAAAGGGGGTCCAAGGTTCAAGTCTTGACGCTTGCATTTTGATTTCTTTTTAAGTGAACTTAGACGTTGGCCATAGACTTATATTTAGTTATGCATGTTTTAAGATAACAAGGAGCTAGTTGGTAAAGTGGCTAGCGGCGTGGATTATGCTACAAGGGAGCCTGAGTTCGAATCTCATTGCAAGCAAAAAGGGGATATTTATTTTGCTAAGTTGGGGCGGCAAGAGTTTGTGTTGGATTTAAACTCTACTAATAGAAGGATCCCACATCGGAAAGCTAACAAGAGGGGAGGTGAGAAGCTGGCTATAAATAGAACCAATCTATGAGGGAGGAGACACACCTTGGTTGGCGTTTGGGCATAAGAGTGGTCGGAGCGTGGATTAGCAGCTTCAGATTCCTATTGGTCACAGAGAGATTGTAGGAGAAAATTGTGGAGAGGATTAAGGAAGAGTATTGTGGAGAGAATCAAGGAAGTGGAAGTGTGTAGGAGTCTGGGTGCCAAATTGGGGGATAGGAAATTCAGCTGAGGGGTTTTCTCTCAGTTTTGATTAGTTTGTCACGGGTTTTTTGAAACTGTTAAGGTTTTTCTTTCTCTTCTCTCTTGTGCCGAATTTGCTAGTGGTCATTTGTGCATTATGGGAATTCGACTCCGACCATTCTGGTAAAGTAAATCATTTTGTTTTCAAGTCCATTCCTCTCCCCTTTTTTGCACCAACATCTGCCGAAACCTCCCTTTCTTCTCTATTCTTTTCAAGTCTAGGCCAACTACCTGTTCATCTCTTATTGTCTATTGATTCTTTTAGCCGAACCTTTCACTCTAGCCTTGTGACTCTTTCTTCTTTTTCGGCTTGTGACCAAAAGTTCTCCCCTCTTTGTTTTGATTTTGCAACGGCTCTGACAATCGGTAAGTGTTCAAAATCCATTCTTTGCTTTACTTTTAAAATCGAATGCACTTATGCTCTTCCATTCTTTTCCAAAACCGAATAAACCCATTAACAGGTTGTTATTTCATTCTTCTGATACCACACTCATTGCGTTTCTAGGGTCTTCTTTTAAGATTGGTGAAGTGTGAACGTCTTGGAGGAGTCACACTTTCATTCTCAAAACGTCCGGTAAGGTAATAAGGTTACCTCATGTTTTTTAAAGATGGCCGAATATGCCCTACTACTTGCTAATTGGTTCTTAACTATACTTTAAGAAAGCAGCGAAGGCGTGTGATCGTTCTGAACAGCGTTCGTTGAGGGATTAAGGTCACCCTCATTCAAACAAGGTAAGAAGGGTATTTCGGATTAAGTGTTATTAAGAGGGTGCTACCCTAACAATTAAGGACTAACTTCGGATCTCGATGAATCTAGGCCGAGTGCTCATAGATCTTGGAACGACTCCATAAAAAATGGTGTGTAATCACACTATCGTTTCTGTGAGTCGGCAAAAGCCGAAAAGCCAAAACCTCAACATTTGAGGCCTCACGAGTGTACGAGTGCTCGTGTGGTAAATTGAGCCTACAATCATGCGCGATAGACTGTAGAGGCCACCACGAGCGTCCTTGTGCTCTTGTGCCATTATGGGCCTCGTTGGGCCGAAATGGGCCGTGTCGGCCCAATAGGCTCGTGGGCCCTACATGGAATAAATCCACGATAAGTGGCAATTACTGAACTGGGCTATAACATTCACATAGCCGTGACTGAATTTAGGCTAAATGGGCCACATGAGCTTGTAGGCCACTTGGGCCGAATATTGGGCTTTGGGCCCATTTACACTGTTTTGACAGTATATGTTATCTGTGTCACTCGAGGCGACTGTAGACCTTTGGAAATTTTGTAAAATGGCAAAAATATCCCTAAAGAGTAAAATGATTGAAATACCCCTACGGGTGAAATGACTAAAATACCCCTAAGGAGTAAAATGACTGATGTATTCATGATTGTATATGATTGTTACTGAGTATGACGTTCTGTCTATACGTATGATTTATGACATGACATACTGTATGGGGTAGGGTACGGTTATGGAGGAAGTATATTGTACTGGTGGCTCTGCCACATATACTATTACTGGCAACCTTGTTGCGTTATCATCATCGCGACCTTCTGCGCGTGCATCGCATGGTGGCTTTGCCACATATGCTGCAATTTTGGTGTGTTGGTTGGGTGAGTCGATTTTATCCCCACATGGTGTGTTGGTTGGTGCGGGTGATGTGTTGGTTGGATTAGGGTGGGTTCATACGTGCACCATATTGTTTCTATATTGGGCTTAGGCCCACATTGATTACTGTAATGGCTAAGGCCCACACTGTACAGTTACTGAATAGGGCTCAGGCCTAAACTGTTACTACATGATAGGGGATTACACACTGAATTCTCATAACTCACCCTTTTCTTTCAACTGTGCAGGTAATCCCCAGCCTTAGAAGATTTGGAGCTGCGAGGGACTCAGAGGTGGCCACATGTTCGCTATTATTTTATTTAAACCTAGTTATTTAAATTTTTATATTGGGGTTGATATCTATGTAATAAGGCCTCTAGTGATTTTATTTTCTTTTTATTGGGTTTAATTTCTTATTTTGAAACTGCCAAACTGATACAAATAAGTTTTCAAAAATAATAATTGTTTTAAAAGACAAACAAATATTTTCAAAATTCAAAATGACATTAATTGGAGTAGCTTCCGCGGGTTTTTAACCAACTAAGAAACCAATAGTAACAAAGACAGCTATTGTTTAAAAACATATTTCTCTCAACAAGCCCAATTTCAAAAAACACTTCGATGTGGCACGTCAGATTCGGTCATAACGTCTAGGCCGGGTTTGGGGTGTTATACTCAAGCTTCTGTTTAACTCATATGAGTTTCCATTCAACCTTAATGAGTTTCCGTTCAGCTCTTTTGAGCTTCTGTTTAACCCTTATGGGTTTTCGTTTAGCACTTATGAGCTTTCGTTTAGCTCTTATGAGCTTTCATTCAACCCTTATAGGTTTCTGTTTAGCACTTATGTGCTTCTGTGCAGCCTTCAGGCTTCTGGAAACCATGTACTCATATCCATAAGTCATTCTTCGATTTGCTAAGACTCGGTAAGTGATTTATGTAATTGAAATCGAAAAACTTATTGTTTATTATTGATATTGATTTGAAGGAAGTGTGATCATCGACTAAGGTTGTCATTGACAGGGAGATTGCATGACTAATTTGCTTATTTGATTTGTTATATTAGAATTCGATAAGATTTATGTTTAACCCATCGAACTTACTAAGCTTCATTAAGCTTACTTGTATTGTTTAATGTCATTGTAGATTATCGTGAGGTCAAGAGATCGGATCAACACATCAAGTCACACTATGTAGCCTATTCCGATAGTTTTTGTGCGTTCTTTATGGTTTATATGGCATGTATATAAGGTTGGAATGGTTTTAAGTAAAGTTAGTTTGTGCAAATGTTTAAAAATCACATTTTGTTATATATTTCCCATCAACTTATATATGTATGGTTTAATCATGCTTAATATATGCTTGGAGTGGTTAAATGATGGATAGCTTATAAGCATAAAGGTGAATGTGTAATTGAGGGATTTGTTATAGCTTATGAGAGTGTAATCTGAATTGTTAGGTTGGAATTTAAAAATGGGTGAGAAAAGTGGCCTTGAAATGGCCAATTTTCGTCCACACGGACAGAGACATGGGCGTGTGTCTCAGCCGTGTATGGCACACAGCCAAGCACATGGGCATGTGGTTTGGCCGTGTCCCCTGCACACGGCCAATCTGTACAACTCGTTTATTCACTGTTCAATGTCTTCAGCAATTATCAAAATTGGGTATCCGCTCCTAATGGCATCTTCCAGGATGTTGATAAAATATCTTGCATTAGTAATTTTTTTATCAACCAACAGCAATTGCAATCCGAATGCATATGCAATTGTCAACATGATTTTGTACCTTCACAAACATTGCATATCGAGTACCGAGCATCTACAACTCTAGTACAGTTAACAAAGTCAGCATTATAATTAATATTGAAATATTAGATGTCAACTTGTAGGGTAGTAGGGTACATTATCAGATGGGAGGGTAGTAGCTGTGAAGCAACTTTCAGTAGCATCTCACCAAGGAAAGAGTCAATTTATTGCTGAAGTAGCCACCATATCAGCAGTGCAACACCATTCTCAATAATGAATATGCTCAATCTATTCATTATTTCAATTTCCTAATAATAGAAAAGAAATTAAGTCAAACATTTTATTTAATAATGAAAAAAAATGAAAGCAACATTTTATTGCTTGATCATGATGTTTCACTAATATAAAATAATATACAAATATATTTAAAAAAAACTATGTATTTGTTTTCTTAAAGGGTGAATGTTTTGAATTAAGGAATATTATTAAATTAAAAATAAAAATTTGCATGTGGTGACTATAACCTATTATCTAAATCATATAAAAAATCATGTTAATTAATTTATTGAGTAACTAAAAAAAGAAAAAAGAAAGAGAAATAATTCCATCCATATATATATACACTATTTGTTGGTTGACGTTATTGAATAACTAAAGGCCATGAATTATAATAATCTTCTTTGTGGATCTGAATATTGAACTTGAAAGAAATAATATTTAGCAAACGTGATATTTAATAAAACATTAAGAATATGTCCCCGAAAAACAAATTTGTTGTTTTCTTCGATTTTATTGGTAAAATTTAATGTGGGTTGAATTATAGCCCATAATGGTAGGGAATAGAAATGCCAATTTTTTATTTCAATTTGAATGCAAACAAACTACAGTTTCATCACAATTTAACCATATTATTAAGAAATCTAACAATGGAAATCCAAAGAGGAAGAAAAGAAAAATACTAACCGGCTTCTTTTGCTACAGCGCTTTGAACATAGGTAATTGGGACGTAAGCCCAGTTTGTTATGAACAACAGCAGTCCCAAAACAAGTAGCCATAGCCATAGGCAAGATCTTGTAGTATCCAACATCTGTGCACTTTAAACGTTTAATGAAATGGCAGAATTGAATTACGCAACTAATTATAAAGCAATGAACATGTAAACAGAGCACATCAATATTATAATTGATGAAAAGGAAAACAACCTCAAAACTTGCTGCCCAATCCGAAATCTACCCAAATCCATTTCGAAATCATTTCGAACGATGGAAAGATAATTTTGATTACTTGAAAACGTTATTACCAATCTAACAACACCATTAAACTCGAAAAGTATAAGGGAAAGAAGAGGAACTTGATTTTTGCTTTCGAAACAAGTATCGATTGATAGATGGAAGAAAGAATCGAAACAATTATAAGGAAAAAAACTTACCGATTGGTTGCGGCAGAGGAGTGCAACGGCGACGCAGCAGATGGTCGGGTCGACGGTGATGCAGTAGATAGTCGGGTCGGCGGCGAGGAAGCGGATGGTCGGGTCTGGCGATGCAGAGAAGGGTTGGGATTTTGATTTGGGGAAAATTTAAGGTTTGGGGGGAAAATTTTAGGGAAAAAATTAAGGTTTATCGGGTATATGGGTTGGGTAAAAATGAGGAGAGCAAAACGGCGTCGTTTTGCCTAAAAGAAAATAATCTTTTGTGGCGTTTTTTCCCTAGCGCCGCTAAAGCCCGACCTATTGCGGCGTTTTACCAAAAACACCACTAAATAAGCCAATAAAACGATGCCTTTTTGATTAAAACAAAATAACATTTTGCGGCATTTTTCCCCTAGCGCCGCTAAAGCCCGACCTATTGCGGCATTTTACCAAAAACACCACTAAAAATCCAATAAAACGGTGTCATTTTGATTAAAACAAAATAACCTTTTGCGGCGTTTTTCCCCTAGCGCCGCTAAAGCCCGACCTACTGTGGCGTTTTATAGAAAATGCCACTGAAAAAGCCAATAAAACTTCGCCATTTTGATTAAAACAAAATGATTTTTTGAATGCCTTTGATACTACTAAATATTTAAATATTTGAAATTATTTCTTAAATTCCTTTAAATTAAATTTTTTTTGTTCCAAACAATATATTTAATTTGTAAAATTTTATAATCGTGTACGAAAATAATTTTAAATAATGCAAAAACTCGAGCTGGATATGTCTTACTGATGAAGAATACGTAGTTTTTTGTATTAAAGAAGATGGAGCTTATGATGTTACGATAGAATCGAACAAATCAGAAGAATCAAATCAATCCGAAAGAAGTTCATGGTTGGTTAATAGAAAGGTTAATTATATTCCTTTGACTCTTTATTTTACTTGAAGTATTCGTGTCTGAAACTTGTTTCTAACTCAAGCATGGACATATGGCATTCTAAGAACCCTATAAATAAGGGTAAAAAAAAACTTGATTAAAAATAGTCAGTTCCGATTGACATCGTTTAAATGATTCACTGACCAAACTGTTCTTTAGTAGCATTGGCCTCTCCTTCACTCCCATCTTCATCCCTAAACCTTAAACCCTAAACCCTAAACCAAAACTCTAAACCCAAAACCTTAAATCGTAAACCCTAAACCCTAAACCCTAACTTAATTAGATAAAATTTGAATATTACATATTCTTTCAATATTTTAGGAAATTTAAATAACATTTTCAATTTACTATTTAATTTTGTTTCTCTAGAGATGCATGGGTTAGAAATATTTTTAATTTTAATATATATAAAGTTTATCTATTATCTCTTAAACAATTTAAACTATGATTATAATTTTAATATATTCAAATTAATATAATTTCTTTTACAATTATATAAGAAATTATTTAATATATAAATTAAAAACAATCAGTCATATACCCAAAAAACTTTAAAATTATTTTAAATAATAGTATTTAATTTTTTTCATTTTTAACATATATTTTTCTATGTTTTTACTTTCAAATTTTTTCTACATGTCATTAATTTTTTCTGAAGATTTTAAATATTCAATTAAAAATAAATTGTACTTTAATATAAATAAACTATTTAAATAATAAATAGTTAAGGAGCAAAACATGGCTGTTTTGTTTAAATATTCAATGCTTGACTTTTTGCGGAGTTTTTATGATAAACGCCGCTATTGCTAGACTTTTTGCGGCGTAAAACGCCGCTACTGCTTGACCTTTTGCGGCGTTTTTCTCATAAGTGCCGCTAATGTTGGATCTTTTGCAGCGTTTTTTCCATAAAAGCCGCTATAGCTTTAACCTTTTGCGGCGTTTTTCTATTAGCGCCACTAATGTATATCTTTGCGGCGTTTTTGGTTCAAACGCCACTAAAAACGCCGCTAATAACCTATTTTGCTGTAGTGTAGATATAATAGTAGCTGATTCAATAATAAAAAATTCACATGAGACTTCAAATTTACACCAAAATAATTTGAATAAAGGTAAATTCTATCTCAAGATATCGATCACTCTATTAATATTTTATCTTTGGACAAAATATTAACTTGCAAGTGATATCTTGTTATAGTAATCAAACATTGACAATAAGAATATGTTGAGCAATAAATCTTTCTTTAGGCCGATCAATTTTAACATAACTTAAGTTATATGCATATTGGCGAGTTATTGCTTCGATTAAGTTATTTTAAAAAATAAATAAATATACTAATATTCAAATTTAAAATTTTTATAACAATCAAAGGTCAAAACTAGAATTATTGATTGAACTACAATAAAATAATTCAAAATAAGGTTGTCTCAAATTTGAAAGGTACATATTTACTATCGCTAAATAGCTTATTTCCCTAAATAATATATAAAAATGATTAATTTGCTATTATTATTTTTTTTGAAAAAGTGGCATTTACTAATAATTTTGCTAAGAAAAAGAGAAGGGAAAGAAAAAAAATATTTTAAAAAAATAAATTGCTAAAAAAGAAAGAATATGTATTGATTAATGGCATTAGACAAAACATTGTACGTAGATAATAGAGAAATAGAGAAATTGAATTGTAATGAAGGTATCAACTATGAAGAAAATGGGACGGCGCGAAGAGAAACTCTTCTAAAGTCAATTTAAATAAATTTATTCAATCAATGTTTATTTTTATTTTTCAAACCCAACCAACTCATATTTGTATTTATTCAATTTTATATATCTAAAATGAAATTTCAAAATATAGACTACATTTTCTTTATTTAAGAAAATAAAAACTAAGGGTCTGTTTGTTTGGTGGAAAATGTTTTCCGGAAAACATTTTTCGGATTTTCCGATGTTTGGTTCATGGAAAATAAATTCCTCAAGTAAAACATTTTACAAACACGGGAAAAATCTATTCTTTAGTTCTGTAAAACGTCTTACCAATTTCTTTTCCGTAAGACATTTTCCAGAGCTTTCCCCTTCATCCAGGTTCTCCTTCTTCCCTTCTTAATTTCTTCTCCTTCCTTTTTTCTTTCTCAACCAACAAATCTCTTTCTCTCTTTCTCAGACTTTTCTGGTTCCTCCTTTCATTGGGTCTTGGAATCTCTCCTTTCGCTGGGTGTTGAAATCTTTGGAAAATTTCATCTCTGATCTCCTCCAGGTATGTGCGTATTTCTCTAATGTTTCATCACTGACTGATTACTCTCTGTTTATTCTTTATTTATTTTTCTCTCAATGTTTTCGATAAATTTTTCTGTTTCATTTTTCCAGTGTAGTGTTCCAGTGTAGTGTTATTTTGACTATGGTTGCCCATTTTTCTTAATTCCATACCCATTACTTTCTTTCTTCAAGGGCATTGTTTACTTTCTACTTATCCGTTTAGGGTTCATGCGGTTTCCTTGCCAAGTCTCTTCTAATCATCACATTTATGTTAATAAAAAATTTCCATCTTTCCCATAATTTAGTTTAGATAATTGTTCCATCTGATTGTAAGATATGTTTCGAGGATTACGAATTTTGCATGACTTGCAATATCTCATGGACAAACATTCTGATAACATCTTATGTCTGTTTGCAGGTTAATGGAGACTTCCTTGATAGAAAATTGACCTCCAAACAGCAAAATGGTTATACTTCTGTGCTCTTTTACGTTTCATGGTGCCCATTTTCACATGGTTTGCGTCCGAAATTTGACATTCTCAGTTCCATGTTTCCTCAAATAGAGCATCTGGCAGTTGAACATTCTTCAACTTCACCAAGGTGTGTGGCTACTTTATCTGGCTTTCATCGTTAATGTTTGTTCATGAATTATTGAATTGTTTTTCTTTTTTTATTTATTTGTTCTAGACTAAAATAACTATTTCACGTTAATGGGGGCATGTTTTTGGATAAATGCTATAAGGAGAACAAAAAATTAGGAGTTAGAATTGTGCTGCTTTTTGTGTTTGACACAACATTGAACATGCTACAAATTGGTCTCTTTTATGTTTGAATCCTTAAGATCAAGTCAGTTTTACAGTTTGGTGCACCATGATCAAATTTACTCGAAAGCTTCTTTTAAAAATTATATGTTTGCACATATTTAATTGTATTACCAGTTTACAAATCAATGTTACTTGGACTCAGGTTTGAGTGTTAGATATGGTTTGTGATTTATACATGATAGAAAGTTGTTCCAATAAATTGTTATTTTGCTACCTCTAGAAATCAAATGACAACTTCCTTAACTAATATCTTTGATTCGTGTTACATCACAGTATATTATCGAGGTATGGAATCCATAGCTTGCCTTCAATTTTAATTCCTTAACCAATAAATTGTTATTCTCAGCTCTTCAATAGTGAAACCATATTTGTTAATTGGTACTAGTTTGGGTCATTTCGTAAGCAACTCACAATATGTTCGATAAAAGTCCTCTTTGGGTTATTGCATCTTTTTTTATTATTCTTTTTCTTAGGGATTCATGCATGAGTTTCTTAACAAATGTCTCTTAGATGACATGAAACAACAAGAAAATTAATATAACTAGGCACTATCGTTACATAAATTGGTCAATCAACCCTATTTAATGATGGTAGTAGTGCAGAATCGTTTATTTTTCGCCAAAATTTAATCCAGGATAAAAAGGCAAAGGCTTTGGCTGATTTTGGAGATGATGAATACAAGCATATCTTTGTGTGTTGAGACTGCTTTGCTATTGAGAAACCTATCACATTGAAACCTAGTGAGGAATGGAGAGGGAGCAAGAACTTTGTCTTTGTTCCTTCTAGTTCTTGTAGAGGGTCGCTTGATGCTTGGAAAGTCTTCCAGTGTGCTGAAAAGATGCATTACTGAGATCACTATTGTGTATGGGTATTTTTTATATTCTAATAATGTTCGTTTAAACATCAGCTGATAAACTTCATATGGTGAATATCTAATGGTTGTCATTACCATTATGTTTCTGTCATTTTTGGAGATGACTTAACATGTTTCATTCTGACCATAACATCTCTCCTCTTAAGTAGTCATAGTTTTTGGTTTTGCATGCGATTGCTTGCAGTTTGTTCTTTTAGTTCTTTTTGCATATAGTCGTAATGGGTTACGACAATTATGTTGGGTTTTTGGTCAATGTCTTGCAACAATGCAACAAGTAACTACTAATAGATTGTACATGCAGGATTGTCATGAAAACATGTGGATGGATCCTGGATTTTGATGGTTGGAGGATGGATTGGTGAATAACTAAGCTAGGACATTGTTGAATAATGTTTGCTTCCAATGGTGACTGTTTTTCAACCAAAGTAGAAATGGATGGTAATATCTGGGGAGAGTTTCAAAGTGAACCCAACAAAAGCTAATAATAGAATTTGCCGATATATGTTGTGAAATTGCGTATTTTCATTGGAGTCTCCACCTGCCCCCATGTTGTTCCTTAGCAGCTATTGTATAATTTGTATTTACTTCATAAACTACTTTGATTCTTATTAAAATCTTGCTGAAGTTGAAGACTATTATTTCAGCTTTCTGGATGAGCTTTGGGCTGTCTTACTCTTGTGAACGATTTTGATGACTTGGACAAGATATTATTATATGAATATGATACGAGAAAAATAAATAAAAACATGATGCAAAAAAATGAATTGTTTGTTTTGCTCTCAGGTTTCTGAACAATATTCTATTACTCTGTATTTGGCTGGAGGAAACTGGATTGTGTTGTTAAATGGTTGTTAAATGGTGCTGGTTGATAATGTATTGCGATTGTTTAATATCACAACTACTGAAAGGACTAGCCCAGAATCTCTTTTGCTGAATTTCTCATTTCAGCTCATCCATCATTAGTATTAATTGTGGTTTGGAAGTTTATTTATAATTATTCAATCCTTATTTTTTATTTTTTTAACACAATTACAAAATTTGACTTTGGTTGTTTTCATTTTATGACGGTTAATAATGTAGCTTAATAATTGAGTATTATTATATATTTAATTTGATTTATTTATTTATAAATAAATTATTGCAATATATGTAAAAATAATTTAAAATATAAAAATTTATTAATATATGTAAAAATAGCTTTTTCAGAAAATATTTTCAAGAAATCTGCCAAACAACAGAAAATATTTTACACAGATTCATCTAAATACCAGAAAATATTTTCAGTAAATCATTTTCCAGAGAAGTAAATCATTTTCCAGAAATCATTTTCCGAAAAATATTTTACTGGCAAACAAACGGAGCCTAAACTTAAAGTATTTATATTTCTTGTGTTTGGAAATTTGAGAACTCAACCAAACCAATGCTTATCCTAATCAAAGGAATATCTGCTACCTTTGTTGACTAATGAATTTTTTATCCCAAATAATTGATGGGTCATTTTTTATTAAGTGCTTGTTTAGCCACCTGTATTAAATAATTTAACTCAACTCAAACATTCCCACAATATTAATTGCTATTAAAAAACAATTAAAAAGAATAGATTATAATTCAAGTTGGAAATTAAATAGTTTTGATTTTCTTTTTGAATTATTTAAAATTTTAAATCAATTTAAATAAACATTTCGAGTTACTATTCAAATTTTATAATCCAAATTATTCAAATTTTATAATCCAGTAAAAGACTTGTAAATATAGGCTTTGTTGCTAATTGAACATTAACTTAGTTGACATTTTTAATATTTCAAAGGTCGTGAATTTGAGTCTGTTTAAACCTATTTTTTCTAAAAATTCGAGTGTGGTTTAATCTACTACATGCATGATAGAATGGATGTCCCAAACTCAAACTTTCTTCAGAACCCAACTGCCCAAAAATTAATTACTACGTTCTCCACCTTTTAAACGAACCTTTCAAGGTACCATTCATTATTCAATTTTTAGAATCTGCACCACTATCTCCCTTTCCGAGACTACTAACTTCCTTTCTGGAATATATATATACACACTATTGATGTTGTTAGCATAATACAATTACAGGTCTTTGAAGTGAAACGAGCTATGGAGCAGCGAAGAACCAAAGCAACTGAGTCTTTGCTTGTAAGACAAGGAAACGACAACCTTGTTTACAATGAAGAAAACGGTGGTGTTAGTGTTGGGGATGGAGGGTCGGTGGCTGTTTCCGATGTTACCACCATTCTTGGTCTTAGCACCTTGGTGGCAGCTTGTATTGCCTTTGGGTCTGGCTGTGCTGTACGTGCTTTTTCGCTGCAAGGTTTTTTTAAAATAGATTTGAAGTTTATGGAACTTTCCCAATAACCAACTCATTATTTTGCTTCATTTCATGGCAGATGGGATATTCATCGCCTACTCAATCTTCAATCATGGAAGACTTGGGACTTTCTGTTGCTGAGGTCAATCTTCAATCCACTAATTATGTTCAGATTTTAAGAGTTTTTAACTTTACAGTCACTTCTCTGTTTCTGCAGTTTTCATTTTTTGGTTTAATTCTGAGTACTGGATCACTTCTAGGTGCTGCAATAAGTAGGAAGATAACAGATTTGCTTGGCCGGAAATTGGTAAGCTTTGTCAAGAATTGCTGAATATTCACTTGCTAGTATCTTACAAACTTTCTAACTTCATTTCTCGAACCAGACCATGAGGATTTTGAATTTGTTCTACATTGGTGGCTGCCTGGCCATACATTTACAAAGGTTTCAGCTCTTCTACTTATTCTTTCATAAGCTTTTCGTTTACAACATACATGATTCATGTACCAAGTTGGAGATAAACTTGCATTTCCTTTTCCATGATGAATCACAATGCTAACTAGGATCCTGGCTTTAAGACAGGGATGGATCAATTAGAGGATTTTCAGGACTAGTTAAAGCTGTTATGATCAATTTGCCATTGCTTGCTTTCATTTCTTAAGACCATGTTTTCATTTGTTTTGTGAAGACCCCTTGGTTGCTTGACCTTGGAAGACTATCACTAGGATTCACAATTGGAATTTTCAGTTACTTGGTAACTCATCTCAAGTTTCGTTTGATACATTTTTTACTCCTTTGTTGTTAAATGTTTGACTTATGATGGGTAATCGTATTTACATTCCGATCTCAAACAGATGCCCATCTATATTTCTGAAATAACAACAAAGAATATGAGAGGAAGATTTACAGCCATACCCGCGGTAAACTTTTTATCATAAATCAAACATTAGGATGCAATGAACATATTGATTCATAGCTCTTGTACTACTACTTGTTCTGCAGTTGACGGTTGGTTGGGGCGTATCGTTCATGTATGTTGTCGGTTCCTTTGTCAGTTGGCGCACATTGGCTCTGATAGGTAACTAAAATTTCCTTAAGGCATAAGAAATTGGTTAGACAATCTGATAGTTTTGTAACTGTTCCAGAATGATTTTTCATACAGCTACTATTCCTAATCTACTTCAACTGCTACCACTCTTCTTCATACCAGAATCTCCGCAATGGCTGGTGAGTCTGGTTTGATTTTTTATAAAATTTCATACCTAAGGAGTAATTGTTCGAATGTGGACTTCATGCAGCCCATGCAATGCAATAAAGCAGAAGATGAACAGAAAATGTTGCCATGCACATGTGCTGTACAGAAGCTAACTTTGCATGATAGTTTCTTATTATTTTATGCTCATTTTGTAAATACTAGTTGCTGTAATGTAACTTAGTTCATTTGGAACTATGTTAGGTTTCATTTTGATGTAAAATGATATAATTTGAGCTAACATATCAGCTTTGATGAAGGTTACAAGTTAAGCCTTGCTTACTTCAATGAAATTAGTGGTATTAGGTAAGCATTAGGTATAAGATAGATGTGATTTATGTTTGACTTTTGTTACTATATGTAATAGCTATTTGCAAATGAAAAAGATGATGAAAAATCATTAGATTTCATTCAAGATTAAGCTCTTTTGTCTCTCTTTGTTCTTAGCAAATTTCTGCTCGTTTTCTTTCTTTCTTCCACAGCAAGCATCGAGCCTTGCAGCTCAAGCTTCGGGTTTGATTGCTTGTTAATGTTCAAAGTTCCAACAATTGGTATCTAGAGCTATATTCTTAGTGGACCTGTTGCACTTCAAGTTTTCAAAACAAATGGCTGCAAACTTCTCACCAGCTGTACCACCAGTCTTCAATGGAGAGGGCTTCCACATATGGCAGGTTAAGATGAGGACTTACCTGCAGGCCTTCGATCTATGGGAGGTTGTGACCACAAATGTTGAGCCAGCACCTCTTCGAGCCAATCCAACAGTGGCTCAGATGAGGCAGCATGCTGAGGAGAGGACCAAGAGGCACAAAGCCATGTCTTGCATCTAAAATTGTGTATCCGATGTCATTTTCACCAGAATTATGGCCTGTGAGACACCAAAGCAGGCCTGGGACAAGCTCAAGGAGGAGTTCCAAGGCACTAAAAGAACAAGGCAGCAGCAACTCTTGAACTTAAGAAGGGACTTTGAAAATTTGAAGATGAAGGAAGAGGAGACAGTGAAGCAGTACTTAGACAGAATTATGGCTGTAGTTAACAGTATAAGGTTGCTAGGAGAAAACTTCAGTGAGGCAAGAATTGTGGAAAAAGTTCTCTCAACACTGCCTGAGAGATATGAAGCTAAAATATCCTCTCTTGAGGACTCAAGGGACCTGTCAAGCATCTCACTGACTAAGCTAATTAATGCTCTCTATGCACAAGAGCAAATGAGAGCAACCAGAAATGAAGAGCATAGAGAAGGTGCTTTCCAAGCAAAAGGCAAGACATCCTCGAGCAACACTTCTTACAGAAGCAAGAGGACTTGGAAGAACAGGCCTAAGCTTGATGCTGCAAGAAGCAATGATCAGCCTTGCAAATTTTGCAAGAGACCAGGCCATCCTGAAGACAAATGCTGGTTCAGGCCAGATGCTATATGCCAGCACTGTAAAAAGAAAGGCCATGTTGAAAGGGTTTGCAAAAATAAAAGCAAACCAAGGTAGTCTCAACAGCAACAACAGCCAAAGGCTGAGGCCCGTGTAGCTGAAGAAGGCAGTGACCATGAAGAAGTTTTTGCAGTGACATGTTCTGTTGAACAAAACAAAGGCTCAGAAAGCTGGCTCCTTGACAGTGGCTGCACCAACCACATGTCACCAGATGCAACCATCTTTAAAACCTTGGATACAAGCTTTCAAACCAAGGTCAAGGTAGGCAATGGTCAATTTATCAAGGCTCAAGGCAAAGGGGATGTTTTGATATCTACTCCAACAGGTAACAAGCTCATCTCCAATGTGCTCCTTGTACCTGAGATTGATAGGAACTTGCTTAGTATAGCACAACTGCTGGAAAAAGGCTTCTCAATAGTGTTCAAAGGCAAGGAGTGCCAAATTACTGATCCAAATGGATCAAGTTTCATGACAGTGACTATGGCTGACAAGTGTTTTGAGATCAACTGGTCAAGAGGCTCAAGTTCAGGCTACATTGCCTCTGTAGAAGATTCTAAGATATGGCACCAGAGACTTGGGCATACAAACTTCAAATCGATATCCAAGATGGCTAGGGAAGGCCTAGTTAAAAACTTCACCAACTCAGTGATTGAAGAAGGCGTTTGTGAAGTATGCCAGCTAGGAAAACAAGCCAGGCACTCATTTCCTAGAAATCAAGCCTGGAGAGCAACAAACAAGCTCCAACTTGTACACACTAATGTGTGTGGTCCAATGAAAACTGAAACACTCAGTGGTAACAAGTACTTCATCTTGTTCATTGATGACTTTACAAGATATTATTGGGTTTATTTTCTGAAGCATAAATCTAAGGTGGCTGAAGTGTTCCAAAAATTTAAAGCTAAAGCTGAGACACAAACTGGATGTAAACTAAAGACCATAAGGTCAGATAATGGGGCTGAATATACCTCAACACAGTTCCAAGCTAGCTGCATTGAAGCTGGCATCAAACATCAATTTACAAATGTTTATACTCTTCAACAAAATGGAGTCAGTGAAAGAAAGAATAGAACTGTGATGAATATGGCCAGGTGCCTGTTGTTTGAGAAGAATGTGCCCAGAAACATGTGGGCTGAGGCAGTAAACACTGTTGTCTATTTACAAAATAGACTTCCTTCTAAAGCTTTGGCCTCCAAAACACCATTTGAAGCCTGGTTCAGGTTCAAGCCATCATTGGCTCACCTTAGAACCTTTGCTTGTTTATGTTTTGCACAGGTGCCAGCAGTTAAAAGGAGTAAGCTTGATGAGAGAGCTCAAGTAGGCATACTTGTGGGCTACAGCCTAAACAAAAAGGGGCTATAGAATCTTGATTCCCTCGACAAACAAGATTTTGGTCAGCAAGGATGTAGTGTTCCATGAAAAGGCAAGTTGGGACTGGAAGAAAAATGAACCTGAGGCAACTTCTCAAGAAGAAATAGTTGATCAAGTCCAACCTGATCAAGTTGGTCCTGGAATGGACTTTGATGATGTTCTAGTAAGGGGCACAAGGCCTTTGGCAGAAATCTATGACAGAGCACAAGTAGCCATTATGGAGCCAACTTGCTTTGAAGAAGCACAAGCACACCAAGACTGGAGAGCTGCTATGACTGAAGAAATCAAAATGATTGAAAAGAATGAAACATGGGAGTTGGTTCCAAGGCCTCCTAACAGAAAGATCATAGGGGTCAAATAGGTCTATAGAGCCAAGCAAAATGCTGATGGAAGTCTCAACAAATTGAAGGCCAGGCTCGTGGTAAAAGGTTTCAGTCAGAAGCATGATGTGGACTACCTTGAAACATTTGCACCTGTGGCCAGACTCGACACCATCAGGTCGCTGGTTGCTTTAGCAGCTCAAAAGGGATGGAAAATCCATCAACTTGATGTGAAATCAGCTTTCTTAAATGGTTTCCTTGAAGAACAAATTTATGTTGAACAACCTCAAGGCTTCATAGTGCCTGGTAAGGAAACAATGGTGTACAAACTAAATAAAGCCTTGTATGGCTTAAAGCAAGCTCCAAGGGCTTGGTATAGCAGGATCGATAGCTACTTGATTAGCCTGGGATTCGTAAGAAGCATCAGTGAGCCTACACTGTATGTGAATAAAAAGGGACTTCAAACATCACTCATAGTCTCCTTGTATGTTGATGATTTATTAGTGACAGGAGGAGATGAAGCCATGTTGATCAACTTCAAGACCAAGATGGAGGAAATGTTTGAAATGTCAGACCTAGGATTGATGACATACTTCCTAGGAATGGAGGTAATACAAAGTGAGAATGGAATCCATTTAAGTCAGAAGACCTTTGCTGCTAAGATCCTGAGCAAATTCTCAATGGGGAATTGTAAAGCTACAAATACTCCTGTTGCTATTGTAGAAAAATTATCGAGCTTAGGCTCTTTTGAAAAGGTAGGTGAAACAACTTACAGAAGTTTAGTGGGCTGTTTGTTGTAGTTGACAGCTACTAGACCTGATATAATGTATGCAGTTAGCTTACTTGCAAGATTCATGCATTGCTGCAATGAAACTCACTTCAAAGCTGCCAAGAGGGTCCTTAGATACATAAAAGGCACCTTAGGCTATGGCATGATGTTTACCAAGTCAAAAGAGTTGAAATTGGTAGGCTATATAGACAGTGATTGGGCTGGTTCCATGGATGACATGAAGAGTACTTCAGGCTATGCCTTTAGTCTTGGTTCAGCTATGTTTTGTTGGAGTTCGAGGAAACAAAGTCTTGTGGCACAATCAACAGCTGAAGTCGAATATGTAGCTGCTGCAGCTGCAGTTAATCAAGCCATATGGCTCAGAAAAATTATGTCTGATTTAAACCTTGAACAAAATGGTGCAACAAGGATTTATTGTGACAACAAGTCAGCTGTTGCTATAGCAAAGAATCCTGTGTTTCATGGGAGAACCAAACACTTCAACATAAAACTGCATGTTGTTCGAGAAATGGAGCAAGCTGAAGAAGTCGAGTTAGTTCATTGTAACTCTGAAGACCAAGCTACTGACATCTTAACCAAAGCTCTCAACAAGTCAAGATTTTGCAAATTGATAGATCTATTGGGAGTTCACTGCATAAAGTCCAAGGAGGAGTGTTCGAATGTGGACTTCATGCAGCCCATGCAATGCAATAAAGCAGAAGATGAAACAACAAATGTTGCCATGCACACTTGCTGTACAGAAGCTAACTTTGCATGATAGTTTCTTATTATTTTATGCTCATTTTTTAAACACTAGTTGCTGTAATGTAACTTAGTTCATTTGGAACTATGTCAGGTTTCATTTTGATGTAAAATGATGTAATTTGAGCTGACATATCAGCTTTGATGAAGGTTACAAGTTAAGCCTTGCTTACTTCAATGAAATTAGTGGCATTAGGTAAGCATTAGGTATAAGATAGATGTGATTTATGTTTGACTTTTGTTACTATATGTAATAGCTATTTGCAAATGAAAAAGAGGATGAAAAATCATTAGATTTCATTCAAGATTAAGCTCTTTTGTCTCTCTTTGTTCTTAGCAAATTTCTGCTCGTTTTCTTTCTTTCTTCCACAGCAAGCATCGAGCCTTGCAGCTCAAGCTTCGGGTTTGATTGCTGGTTAATGTTCAAAGTTCCAACAGTAATGCCCATCTTAAATATTGAAGTGAAAGGAAAACAGAATATTTCATTACTAATCCGCACCAACCTGTAAGATATTGATCGTTTTCGTATGGAAGTCTTACAGTTTTGTCCTAGAATAGATGTCTCACAAGTACAGGTTTAAGTTTCTACATGGTTGCTTCTTTTTGTTCAAATCTCCAATTTGGAATTTCTGTGCAGGCAAAAGTTGGCCGTAACGAAGAGATTGAAGATGTTTTGTTGTGCTTCAGGGGAAATAAAGCTGATATTTTTAATGAAGCAGCTAAAATAAAAGTAACCCTTATTTTTTATTACTTAAAATAAGTATTAAACTTTAATAATAGCGCGATTTTTGGTTGTCTCAGCTTACTCTTTTACAGGATTTTGTGGAATCTCTTAAAAGTTTCTCAAAGGAAGGAATGCTAGAAATATTTCAAAAGAAATATGTTGGACAATTGCTTGTAAGACAAGTAATTTGGATGGAATTGATCAATTTCTTTATATTTTCTGTATAATCTATTGATAAACCTCTTGTTTTCCTTACAGACTTGCTGGAATGATAATCCTAATGAATTTGGGAGGAGTCAATGCGTTTGCATTTTATTCTGGTGTTATCTTTGTCTCAGCTGGTAATCCCATTGGTCTTAACAATCTCCATAAAAACTTGAAGAAAATGTATGAATAGTTCAACTATATAAAGTTCTATTTTGTGACAATTGAAAGGTTTATCTAGTATGGTTGGACTCATCACACTGGCTGCTACTCAGGTTTTCACTGTCATTTTCGGAAGCAAAAGTCTCCATTGATGGGGTCATGTCTCTGTAACTAAAGAATTGTAGTTCTATTTTGCAGACAATAGTTGGCATTGTGGGTATACTCCTAATTGATAAATTAGGAAGGCGACCGCTCCTACTGGTAAACAAAGGATAAACATTTTGTAATAATCTGTCCAGTAAAATGCATTGTTAACGAACAATGAGTTAATTGTGTTTATCAGGTGTCTACAGCTGTATTGTGTTTCAGTAGCTTCCTCACAGGATTATCATTTTTCTTAAAGGTAATAATATAATGACCGAGAATCCGATATCTCCTCTTCATCACTGAACGTGCAGACATTTGGTCATCACCCTTGCCTAAGCTTACATCAAAGTGATTATCCCTTAAGATAGTTTTATTGCCCTCACAAGTACCAATGACCTCACCCTCAGTTTGAATCCGAGTGACATGTTTATACGTTTTGAAGCTTTTGTTTTCCATAACTATATACTTACATGTCATTATGGTTAAAAATATACCTCTATTGACTATACATTGATGAATGAGCAGGAATTTAATTTGTGGGATCAAGGTGGTCCTGTTTTGGCACTCATTGGCTTATTGGTCAGTAATTCATTATCCCCTTCCACTTTGTTTCTCGCTTTTTCTTTAACCATTCTAAATATTGGATTATGTTTTCAGATGGACACGGGATCTAGCATAGTTGGCGCAGGAATACCTTCGCTGTTATTATCAGAGGTCCACAAATTGTTTTGCCTTTGTTTCGTTTTTCATTCATCTATTTCAACAACATATTGAAGATTAATTGCTTGCGTCACAGTTATTTCCAATAAATGTAAAAGGTTCAGCAGGAAGCATATGTAATTTTATGGGCAGTTTCACTGGTTGGGTTGTTGCATACTACTTTAACTTCCTAAGTGAATGGAGCTCAACAGGTGATTCATGCCTTGTTCATTTTTGTCATAATATTTCTCAAGCTTCTTTTATCTTACAAATGACTGCACTTCTTTTGGCATTGTTTCAGGGACATTCTTTATATTTTCAGCCTTTTGCTGTGCAAATTTCATCCTATCAGCAGCAATGGTGCCCGAGACTAAAGGACGAACACTGGAGGAAATACAAGCATCAGTTAGTCATTCTTCAGATTGAAATACCATCAGCAATTTGCTTTAAAATTTGATCTGTCTTGCTGTTGTACTATTTAGCGTCATAGCTTTCTCCCAGCTACAACATGCCATCGGTATGAATAGGTGACAATGGGCCATGACGGGGCTAAAACCCAATAACATTATTGTATCTGTCTTTTTCTCTATCAAATAGGCAAGATCTGAACCATGCTGCTTATTCCTTAGCTCGCATAATGGATTTAAGTATAGTAATAATATATTTTATGTTTGTTTAAGTTTAGTTTTAATTAAAAATATGTGCTTAAAATTTATTAAGTTTGGCCATATTTATAAATGATTAATTCGATTCTATTTTAAATCTGTACATATTATTTTTTTAAAAATATATTTATATTATTTTTAATTTAATATTTAATAATTTTATATATTTTATTTATTAAAATTTTATATATTCTCATCTTAACATTTTTTTTCATTATAGTAATACTATATATTACTATTTATTTAATTTTTATGTGTTATAAATTACATAATATATAGAATAACAGAATATAAAATGTTACTAACTTAAAAATATATCGGGCCAAGCTCGAGTATTAAATGTTCAAGTTTAATCTCGACCTATATTTTTAGCAATTTTTTTTTTTGTCTAAGTCTATTTTTCGAATTTAATATTTTTAACTAAACCTTTATAAATTTCGAATGAGCTTCATAAATAAATCTACTTTGCAACCCAATGAGCTACTTGCTTTTGTGGTTCAACAATTAGAACATCTATCCTTCTATTTCTCTATTAAACTTAAAAAAATGAGTTTAGACAATCTGAATTTAAGTTTCAACATTCAAAATTTGAGACTAACCTAGTTTGGTATGTTTTTAAGTTTATAATATATTAATTTTTATTTATTTTATATGCATGGGACCAAATCTTAATATATGCAAATTTTATACTGGTTTTATTAAAAATGTAAAAAGACAAAACTACCCTTAAAATAATTTAGATATATAAAACATTAAAAAGTTATTTTACCAAAACAATACGATATGAAGTCATAAATGATAAATGCTTTTCTAAAAACTTAATAATTGTTGGGATTTAGTGCCCTTAGTGTAGTATTTTCGTTTATGTATGCTTATATATATTTTTCGAACAAATTAGTTTAATAAAATATCCATCGGTTACATTAATATCATTTGTATATTGTCTTCAACGGTTTGCATGCAAAGCAAAATGAAAGCAAATATTGGCTTATTGATTATCTAACGTTTAACTAATACTAAGTGATATTACGTGGTGAGATTGTAATACAGAAAGACAACTTACATTAGTAGATAATCTAAATGTGTCGTTAGTCTAATAGGAAACGAGCAAATTGATTGAAAGACTAATATGTCATTTACCAAGTCTAATCAGAGAGATACATTGTAAATGTCTCCTTGTCCAAAAACTGCATAGCTTTTTCAAAAACCATCATTAATAAAAGCATTATGAATACTAGCCAAAATAAGGGTGTCGCGAGATACCTGACAATCATGTAAAGCATGTAAGACAGATTTAGTAGGCACCCCACATTATCCACAACTAGCATCATATGCAAGTGTGGTTAAGGCAATCTTAGTCACTATAGCCAACAAAACATGGCTGACCTACCAAGCAGACAACATGACTTTGGGAAAATTTTAAGTTTCCATATAGCCTCCCAAAAGAACTAATGAAGCCCCAACCCATAGACCGTACAAAAGCCAACTATAATCGGGCTTTGCAAAAGTAGCAACCCCACAGTGAATGACCCGAAATAAGCATATCATATGGCACAGAAGATGCAATTGAGATAGAGAAAACATTGTTCTCCTCCTTCCTTGAAAATAAGCCTCACACCAAGTCTCAGTCGCACCTCTTCCCATCCACCCAAAGCAACTCCCTAACCAAGGCATCATGATACAACCAACCATTAATACCCAACTTCCTACCATCCAAACCCTCATTTCCCCACTGATGCCCCCAAATCCTAATAAAAGAACCATTACCTACCAACCAAAAAAAAAATAGGGTTTCAACTCATTAATGGATTCCAAAATGCTTGTCCATGCAAAAGAAGATTTCTCAACCAACTTCGAGTGGAAGGCATCCCCATTGGGATAATATTTCACACTAAGAACATGAAAACACAAAGTATCATAGTGATGCACTAAACGCCAAACCTGTCCCCCAAAAAATGAAAGATTGAATGGCAATTCAACGAACCAAACCATTGATTTACTGTAGCACTTCGAGTCGATCAATAATAGAATAGCTATTACAGCCAACTAAACGTGATGTAAGTATTTAGAATACAAAGGTGAGTTTAAAAAATAACATATAGTAAATAATGAAATGTATGGCTTGAAAGCTAAGTGATAATAACGCGTGCAATATGTATGTTATTAAAACCAACTAATATTAATAGTACATTAATATCCTTTGTATATTGTCTTCAACGGTTTTTGCATGCAAATCAAAATGAAAGCAAATCTTGGCTTATTGATTATCTAATGTTTAATTAATACTAAGTGATATTACGTGGTCAGATCGTAATACAGAAAGACAACTTACATTAGTAGATAATCTAAACGTGTCCTTAATCTAATCGGAAACGAGTAAATTGATTGAAAGACTAGTGTCATTTTTCAAGTCTAATTGGAGAGATACATTGTAAATGTCTCCTTGTCCCAAAACTGCATAGCTTTCTCAAAAACCATCATTAAGAAAAGCATTATGAATACTAGCCAAACTAAGGGTGTCGCGAGATACCTGACAATCATGTAAAGCATGTTAGACAAATTCAGTAGACACCTTACATCGTCCACAACTAGCATCATATATAAGTGTGGTTAAGGCAATCCTAGTCACTATAGCCAGCAAAACATGGCTGACCTACCAAGCAAACAAACTGACTTTGGAAAAAGTTTTAAGTTTCCATATGGCTTGCCAAAAGAGCCGGTGAAGCTCCAAACCAATAGATCGTACAAAAGTCAACTATAATTGAACTTTGTAAAGCAGAAACCCCGTGGCGAATAACCCCAAATAAGCATATTAGACTGCCCAAAAGATGCAATTGGGATATACAAAACATTGTCCACCTCTTGATAACTCTTGAAAATAGTTATATTTCATGCCTTTAGACCTAGCTAATTGCTTGTACTTGGTATATTTAGTTGCATTTTAGGACATTTAATTGGTATTTTTATCATTGCATTAGGCGCTTGGACTGTGTTTAAATGTTAGGTACTTTTAATTACATATAGAAGGCTTGTGTTTGATGGTTTGGCAAGTGCAGGTTATGGAGAAAGAAATAAAGGAGTGAAGGTTTAACGTGGCAAACGGTTGGACAATTTGCCAACACGAAAGTTATGGCAATTTCAAGAAGATGGCTGAGTCAACACTCAATGCATACCAGTTTCAACCCAACTCTACTTGTACCAAAAAAATCTACCAAAAAAGGAGGAGAAGATATCGTGGGCTGTTAGAGTTACCCAAAGAAGAAAAGCTTATAAAAAGCCAATGGAGGAAACCCTAAAGGGTGTGGAGATCCGAAGGAAAGAATTGAGGGTAGTGGCTGAGTAGAGACAAAAAGAGGAAACCGAAGGCAGTCCCTCTCAGCCACCACAGGACACTGTGCTCTTGGATTCTGGACTGACTTGGCGACAACCATCTTCCTAAGTTCTTCCATTAATCTGTTCTACTGAAAATTATTTTGATTGAAATGATGTTTGGTGTTATTTTGAACTTGAATTTTAATTGCCAACCCATGAGCTAAATCTCATAGGGTTGGGATTACATGACAAAACTTTTATTTTCGTTAATGATGAAGCAAATAATTGATTTAATCTACTGTTTCATTCAAATTTTTTTATTTCCCAATTGTATGTGTACATTCTCTAGACATAGATAAGTGTGCAGTATGCCTATAAACCGAATCTAATTCTGAAAAGGTTAGATTAGTTAGGCTGGAATTGAATAATACAAGTAGGTATTCGATCGAATGCTTGTAGCAAAATCTAGACATAGAGCAGTGTTTGTATAAAATGAAGACAAAACAGTGTAGGGTACCATGCTAAGGCCTATAAACATAGACTAGGTAACTTAAGATCTAGCTTTCGAAAAAAGCAAGTCACTTTAGGTCTCTTCTGAGTAGTAGATTGAGTACAATTTTGCTGAGGCATTACTGAAAGTAAGGGCAGATTCTTAGTAATCCTAACCTTCCAAATCAACATCGTAGACCCTTAATCCTTTACCGAAGTATCTTTTCCATAGCATTCTTAGTTATTTATTTATTCGCTCGTAGATTATTTACGTAATTATTCTCGTAATTGTAACGCCTCGAATTAGGGCCTAGTAGAATTGGGCCCATTGGGCCTTGGGCGTGGAATCGTTTAAAATTTTTTAGAACAAGAGAACTGAACTAATGCAAGTTGGACCTATTAGGTGAGTGATTTTGGAAGGTTAGAGGGCTTCTATGAAGTCTTGGGATCAAACTTGGGCTTTAGGAAAATTTTGGTTTTAGGTGAATAAAACCCTGGGAGTTAGTAAGTAGGCTTTAAGAATAAAATGTGGAGAAAAATGACACAAAAAGGGGTTGTGGTCTAGTGGCAAATGACGCCACATAAGGGACAAAGCAATAACGCCACAAGGAAGCAAGGGGTCTAAGGTTCAGGTCTTGGCGCTTGCATTTCATTTTGATTTATTTTTAAGTGAACTTAGACTTTAGCCCATAGACTTATATTTACTTGCGCATGATTTTAGACACAAGAGAAGCTTGTGGCCAAGTGGCTTGCAGCGTGGATTATGTTACAAGGGAGCTTGAGTTTGAATCTCATCGCAAGCAAAAAGGGATTTTTATTTTGCTAAGTTGGGACGGCCAGAGTTTGTGTTGGAATTAAGCTCTGCTAAAGGAGGGATCCCACATCGGAAAGCTAGCAAGAGGAAAGGTGAGAAGCTGGCTTTAAATAGAGCAATCTATGAGGGGAGTTAGGGTACCTTGGTTGGCGTTTGGGCACATGAGTGATCGGAGCGCGAATTAACTCTAGATTCCTATCAGGTGTGTATTTCGCCCTACTCTAGCTATAGAGCGGCAAATGCCGAAAAGCCGGTCACACGGCAATGGTGGCCACACGAGTGTGCGAACGTAAGTGTGGGAGCTTCGACACGATAGTCGAGGCCACCATGAGTATATTCTTGTGGGCTGATGCTGCTTGAGCCACGATGGGCTGAACAAGGCCAAGTGGGCCCAATGGGCCTGTGGGCCCATATGAATAAGTTGTATGATTGTGTAGTAGATGTTGGATTAGACTATGTGAATCTCATATATGTGGCTAGATTTGGGCTAAATGGGCCACACGAGCGTGTGGGCCCACTTGGGCTGAGAATGGGCCTTAGGCCCATTCACTTCATTATCTCTGTTTAGAATACTTGAAGTCACTCGAGGCGACTACAGGCCTTCTAAGGGGTTGTCAAAGTTACCGAAATACCCTCGAGAGGTAAATTACTGAATTACCCTTAGTGGGTAAAATTACCGAATTACCCTTGGTGGGTAAAATTACAGAAATACCCCATAGGGTAAATTACCGAAATACCCTTGATGGGTGTGTTACCAAAATACCCTTGATGGGTGCGTTACCGAAATACCTTCGATGGGTAAAGTTATCAAAATACCCCAAAGGGGTGAAAATATCCGTTATACCCTCGATTATGGTTGAATATTGTGTATATAATTTTGGTTACCTTTTTATAGGTTGATACATTGCATTTAATAACTTGTTGCATAGGGTAGGTTGATGATCGGAGGAAGTGTAGCCTGGTGGCTCTGCCACATATTATTTTGGTGGCTATGCCACATATATACTGTTATCTTCAGTGGCTCAGCCACAAATATCGTGATTAGCAGCTTGTCTGCAATATTGGTGTGATTGGCGGGGTGGGTTGACTTGATCCCCATAGATGACGATTGGTTGGTACGGGGGTGTGATTGGTTGGATTGGGTTGGGCTGCATTCCATTACTACATTATCATGACTATAGGGCTTAGGCCCAGATTGTTACCATAAGGGCTCAGGCCCAAATGTTGATTGTTTAGGGGATTACACACTGAGTTCTCGTAACTCACCCCCTTTCTCTTAACCTTGCAGGTAATCCCCAGCGTTAGAGGATTTGGAGCTACGGAGGACTTGGTGGTGGCCATACACTGGAGTTACTTTTCACAAAAATTAGTAAATTCGGTTGTACTTTATTTTATGATTATTTAATTTGGGGTTAATATTATGTAAAAAGGCCATTGGATTTTATTTCTAAATTATTAATGATTAAACTGTGGGTTTTCTTAAGACGACAATAACTGTTTCCCAAAATATCACGTTTCTGCAATTTCTTGATTAAACTTTAGTAATAAACAAAGTTTTCTAAAATAATAATAACATTTTTACAAGAAGACAATTAAAGCAAATCTGAATTTCACAAACAACAAAGTTCGGAGTTTCAAAAAGAATACAAAGTTTTTAACAAACGCGTAGCTTTTAAACAACCCTTTTATGTGACATGCTAGATCCGACCATAATGTCTATGTCGGGTTTGGGGTGTTACAGTAATTACCATTGTATTTTTACTCTTTCTTTACCTTAACATTTTTCAATATTAGCCAATATACATTTTGCATACATCCTTACTACATTAATTTACCATGGCTTATTTAACTTGGTTTTTCCATAACATTAATCATAATTCATTATAATAACTTGACCACTTTTATACCTAATTTGATCCCTGTGGAGACGATCTCACTTATCACTTTCTTGCTTGATTCGACATGTATACTTGCACAATTCGTATACCATTTCACACGCGACACCTCCCTCTGTGAAAACAAGCCTCAACCAAGTCTCAATCCCACCCTTTTATATCCACGCAAGGCATCACAGTACAAACAACCATTGATACCCAAATTTTTACCATCCAACCCCTCCTTTCCTTATCGATGCCCCCAAATCCTAATAAAAAAACCATTACCTACTTACCAAAAGAAACCAAGTTCCAACTCACGAGTGGTTGCCAAAATGCTCGTCCATACAAAAGAAGATTTCTCAACCAACATCGGGTGGAAGACATCCCTATTGGGAGAATATTTCACACTAAGAACATGGAAACACAAAGTATCATAGTAATGCAGCAAACACCAAACCTGTCCCCTAAAAAGAAAGATTGAATGACAATTCAACGAACTAAACCATTGATTTACTGTAGCGTTCCGAGTTGATCAATAATTGAATGGCTATTACAGCCAACTAAACGTGATGTAAGTATTTAGAATACAAGGGTGATTTTAAAAATAACATATAATAAAAAATGAAACGTATGGTTTGAAAGCTAAGTAATAATAACACATGCAATATGTATGACATTAAAACCAACTAATATAGATAGTACATTAATATCATTTGTAAATTGTCTTCAACGGTTTTTGCATGCAAAGCAAAATGAAAGAAAATATTGGCTTATTGATTATCTAACATTTATCTATTATTAAGCGATATTAAGTGGCTAGATCGTAAAACAGAAAGACAACTTACATTAGTAGATAATCTAAATTTGTCCTCAGTCTCATTGGAAACGAGAAAACTAATTGAAAGACTAATATGTCATTTATCAAGTCCAATTGAAGAGATACATTGTAAATGACTCATTGTCCAAAAACTACATAGCTTTCTCAAAAACCATCATCAAGAAAAGCATTATGACTACTAGCTAAACTAAGGGTGTTGCGAGATACCTAAAAAACATGTAAAGCATGTAAGACAAATTAAGTAGGCACCTCACATCATCCACAACTAGCATCATATGCAAGTATGGTTAAGGCAATCCTGGTCACTATAGTCAACAGAACATGGCTGACCTACCAAGCAAACAACATGACTTTGGGAAAATTTTAAGTTTCCATATAGCCTCCCAAAAGAACCAATGAAGCCCCAAACCAATAGACCGTACAAAAGCTAACTATAATCGAACTTTGCAAAAGTAGCTACCCCACGGCGAATGACCCCAAATAAGCATATCAGATGGTGCAGAAGATGCAATTAGGATAGAGAAAACATTGTTCGCCTCCCCCCTTGAAAATAAGCCTCACACCAAGTCTCGGTCCCACCCTTTCCCATCCACTCGAAGCAACTCCCTAACCAAGGCATCACGATACAAACAACCATAAATACCCAACTTTCTACCATCCAAACCCTCTTTTCCCCATCGATGCCCCCAAATCCTAATAAAAGAACCATTATCTACCTACCAAAAGAAACTGGGTTCTAACTCACGAGTGGTTGCCAAAATGCTCGTCCATGCAAAAGAAGATTTCTCAACCAACTTCGGGTGGAAGACATCCCTATTGGGAAAATATTTCACACTAAGAACACGAAGACACAAAGTATCATAGTGATGTACCAAATGCCAAACCTTTCCACCAAAAGTGCAAGATTGAATGACAATTCAACGAACCAAACCATTTATTTACTATAGCACTTCGAATCGATCAACAATGGAATGGCTATTAAAACCAATCAAACGTGATGTACGTATTTAGAATATAAGGGTGTGTTTAAGAATAACATATAATATGTAACACCCTTATACCCGACTCGTTCATCGAGTCAAGGCATCAGGATGTTACATTCGTTGCCGAAGCAACTATTGAAAATTTCAGATCAATTTATCATATTATTTAATTAATGTAGATCATTAACTAATTTTAGTAATAATTGAATTTACAATAGAACTAATTATGAGTTAAAGGAGCTTATTAAAACAGTCACAATTTATCAAAGGCCAAATTGTAAAGTTCATAAAATTTTTTGAATTGTCGTCATGACTTTGGGGTTTCCGTGTCTTGACATGGCGGACTTGCCATCGTGACGTCGTCTCCATTTTCCTACAAGTTCCACACTTTATTTTTTTATATCATTACCTAAACTATATTCAGATGTCATAACCGCCACTTCATTTTACATATCATCCACTTACATCTATTTCTAATCTCAAGTCCTCATAAAAACATGATATTCAATCAAAGATAACAAAGTTTATAAATTAACACAAATATTAAAGTTTTACAAATAAGACCATTGGAGGACTTGCACTTTCAAAAGTAGTTTGCCCACTTTATGTATATTTTATATTTATTTCTAAATTGTGCCAATCAATTTAATTCTTCATAAAGTTTTAACAAAGAATTCAATATCACATAAATTAACAATTATTCACTTATTATTTTATCAATTTGTTTAAACATATTCACATGTATTAATCATTCCATCACTTACAACCATTTTGAAACCTTTCAAATTCATTTACTATATATATTCATATATTTTTCCTCCTCCTCCTCTCCATTCCACATCCTTTATGTATATATTTATTAGAATTTTTAGTTTTTAGTATATAACATGCTTATATGTAACATTATCTATAATTCCACTATTTACTTATGTGTTCATATCAAAGCTATCCACTTGAGTCATAGTCACTAAATTATTTACATCTTGAGCTATAGAATATGAAATTAAGAGCAGCTTGATGTTTTATTATCTCTTCGTACGGGGTTTGGATGATGTTTTCGTTTGTTTCTCTTGAAAATAGACTCATTAAAAATTTAAACATATGAATTTAAACCCCTAATCATTTTTTTACAATTTTTGATGATTTTCCAAAGTCAGATTAGGGGAACCCAAATCCACTTCACGAAAATTAATATATCTCAAAATATAAATTTTTTTGTTTCTTTCACCGTTTCTTACATATGAAACTAAACTCACTAAGATTTAATTCCATATTTAATTAAATCTCTAACTAAATTTCTATAAATTTTTTTGAAATTTCAAAGTTAAGTCAATTACTACTTTGTCTAAGCTTATAATGAATTATTTTTCGGTGAAATCAAAAGCAGTGGGTTTCGGACCAAAACTGAGTCGGAAGAAAAATTATTTTAATATTATTTCATGATCTGCATTAAGATTGAAGTATCGCATGAAAATTTCAATGAGAAATTTTATCAATTACATGTCTAATTTGACAAAGGACCAAATTGCATAAAATGTAAAAGTTGAGTTCTAGTAGCTATAAGTATCAAATAGCTATGGAATTCAAAATTGGAGGTCCTTATATAGTAATTAGACCATTAAGAGGAGTTAGTAGATAAGTATGATGATTCATCCACGGAAAATTAAATTAAGAAAAGGACTAAATTGGAAATTGAAATAATTAAAGATGATAATAATCTAATATCATCTTATTTCACCATCTTCCCCAAATTAAAATACATGGAAACCCTAACTAAGAGAAGAGAACTCAAGTAAGCTTATTTGGCTTAATTAGGTGAGCAATCTTGTCTCGTTTTTAATAATTTTTATATTTTCGAGATCGTAATAACCTAATCTAGCTATCTTCGGAATTAATTGTAATTAATCAAAAGTATAGGGGCAAAATGGTAATTTTTCCTAAGATGTGAATTGGATTAAATTGAATATAAATTGTATTAAATTGAGTTAAATTTAGTAGTATAGATCCGGATAGACCTAGCACGGAATTGGATCAAGGAAAACCAAAAGTATCAAATTAGTAGCCTACGAACACAACATTGTTGAGGTAAGTTCGTGTAAATAAATTTTATATTTATATGTTAGAATTAAATGTTGTGTATGTGAATTGTCTAAATTTTCATGTATGAAATTAATTATATATCCAACGATAATCGACAAGTATTAAGTCCCATTTGAATAAATGAAATTTGATGGATACAGGGTTCCCGAATTGGTTGTGGTCCTGCATGTGTTACGGACACACCACAGCTCGAAAGAGCATCCCGTTATTAGATCTCATGAGCTTCCCGTTTATGGTTCTTGTGAGCTTCCCATCAATAGCTCTACAGAGCATCCCGATTTGGTTGTGATCCTATATATGGTGTGGACACACTGTAGCTCTTATGAGCGTCCTAATATATAGCTCTTCAAAGCTTCCCGATATGGCTCGGTTGAACTTCCTGATATATGGCTATCCAGAGCTTCCTAATTAATGGCTCTTTGGAGCTACCTATTATTGGTTCGCATGAGTTTCTTGAATATGACTCTTATAAGCTTCCCATTATATATAGCCCGGATAAGTTTCCTGTTACATGGCTCACATGAGCTTCCCGTTTATGTGTGCTCGTATGAGCATTCCAGAATATGAATTGTCGGATTACAATTTTATACACTTCAAGTGTACTACCTGTGTATCCACTAATATTTCAAATAAATTCAACGGGCAAAGTTCCGAAATGGGATAATCTAAACTTGAGATGAGTTATTATGGATATGTGCATGTTATATGGATATATGACATGGAAAGCATATATATATATATATGAAAATTGTTACATGATGAGCTAATCCTTGTTTCTTGATATTCACATGAAGTACATGACCTTAACATGTTTCTTAAGGTTGTGTGTGTTTAGGCTAATTGCCAAATTTCTTTGGATTAATTTTGTGTGCTTGCCTTAAATATAAATGGTAAGTTAATTTCCCATTATGCGAACTTACTAAGCATTAAATGCTTACTCTATTTTATTTCATCTATTTTATAGTACTTGGAAGCCTGTAAAGGTTGGAAGCTAGTCGGAGCCACATCACACTATCCCTCAGACTTTTCGGTATATAAAGCAAGCTAATTTTAGTTATAATGGCATGTGTAGGTTGAATTGGCCAATGATGGCATGTAAATCTTTGGTTGGAACTAGCCATTGGTATGGCTTGTGTTTGGTATATTTTGATATGTTTATATATATATATATATATATATGACTTAAACATGTTTGATGTGTGTGTTTGAAATGGTTAAATGATGGAGAGTATTTAGGCTTATTGATGAATGGTTTGAGATAGCATACTTGGTAAAATAAGCCTATATGTATATATGTATGTATTAGGTAAGTTTGGACACTTGAACATATGTGATAATATGTCATGCATAAGACTTAGTTTTGGCTTGGTTTTAATGTCTTGAACTGGTTAGTGAATGTATTAAAGTATTAATGCAGGTGGAAACAAATTGGGTGAGAAATGTGGCCTTGAAATGACCTATTTTCGTCTACACGAGTAGAGACATGGGTGTGTGTGTGTAACACCCCAAACTCGGCTTAGACGTTATGGCCGAATCTGGAGATGTCACAAAGTAGGATTTTGAAAACGAAGTCAATATGATAAAATCATTTCAATTTTTCAACTCATAATTGCTTATATCTATTGTCAAAGCATTATTTAATTAATTAATTTACTAAAACGTGATTTACAGCGGAAGTGTATAAAACCATTTTATTTCGAAAATCTAGTTCGTACTTTCAGAAAAACCTTTGTTCACATATAAACTATTATTTTTAGATACCTGAAGAAGAAAAGTACTAAAGCAAAAATCCAAATCCCAAAATCAAACCCAAAAAGTCCGGAGAGTCCAATTATTACAACACTCCAGAAATAATACTTAAATTACAATAAAAACCATAAACTTAATCAGTTTATGAACTCGTGGTCATCAAGAGGCTCTGTCGCACTGATCCGCCTAAGTCTGTGGATTACCTGAATAGAACAGAAAAATAGATGTGAGTTTTCGTAAACTCAATGTGTAACCCAACAGAATTAAGCACGCAAACTAATAGAGATCTCATATTCAATCAGATACAGATTTGGGCTCATGCCCATTTTATAGTCAACATGGTCTAGTCTCGATCCACACGGGCGTGTGCCATGGCCGTGCCTCTGTCTCTGGAAAGAGCAATTTTAGTCGGAAAAGGATACTTAGGGAGAAAGAATCGCATTCCAAGAGCCTATATATATCTCCTAATTGCCACCTTTGAAAAGGCGTCAAAGCTTGGCTCCTAGAAGGTCAGAGTTAGGAAATAACGCGAGGATAGCCAGTTGATCCATCCCAAGAAGCCGGAATTATACTCAAGACGGCGGAATCCTCCTTAAATTCCTTTAGGGGGTTTTAGGGATTCTTATGTTTTGTTTTATCTTTTCTCTTGAGATGTTTTCTTTTTACATTATGAACTAAACCCTTCAGATACCTGAAGGGGATGAAACCTAGATGAATTTTGTAATTTGATTTCTAAGTTATATGATAATTGCTTAGTTTATTATTAATTATGTTACGTTCTTAATTATGTTGCTTAATCCAAATCTAATGTGCTTAGGTGGAGGAGGAATAGACCCTGCCTAAGAGTAGATCTAACATAATTAAGTGGAGTTGATCGAACGCCTAGAGATAGAGTTACTAGATTTTGCCGGATTAGGGTGAAACCTAATATGGGAGTCATTGATCGATTACTGCTATCCTAGGGGGTTATTATAAGCGAACGAGAGTTCCACTAATTAACCTAGGGTTAGACATTATTCGCCTCGAGAGAGGGTTTAATATAGGTTAGGGAGTCTCACAGATCAAGCTAAGTAAATAAATCATATAATTTAAGGTTAGATAACAAGTGAAGTCTAGGTGGATTCTTCCCGAGGGTATCGTCGTAATCAACTGAGTTTTTCCTTCAAAGTTATTTTCCTATTTGTCCTTTTTGTCTTTGTGCCCTTAGTTTAGTCTTCGTCAATATAGTTTAAAGCAACTTCACTCTATTTTTAAGGCTAAATAATAAAAAGAAAGTTTGTATTAGTACTCTTAGTTCCTTTGGGTTTGATATCCGCTCTTGCCTAAGCTATACTACTGTTCGATAGGTACACTTGCCTTTAATCATTGTCAGAGTTAGTTTCCAGGTTCGATCACATTCATTATAAATTTTAAAGCTCTGATTTACAGCGATCACCATACTCACATCGTCACACGGTCGTGTCTTACGCATGGCATGCCTTCGTCGATTACACAGTCATGTCTCGCACACGACCACCCACACGACTGGCCACATGCCCGTGTGGCGTCGACAATAAGCAATTTCTACTTTCACCGAAACTTCATTTTCCGTATTTTGGAAACACACCTGGTACCTTTCGATGTAAAAACGATCTCGAGCCTTTCAGAACCTAAAAATAGAGTACCCATAATAGATTTATTAGATTGATTAACGAATTCGTCTAAAAGAAACAACACGAACCTGACTTACTGCCAACGATAACCACTTCTAACGCACTAAACCGTTAGAGTGCAATTTCCTGCTCCACAATCTACTCCTAAACACGAAGTTCCAAAAATCAATCGCTATATATTGACATCGTTACAATCCCAAATCAAAAATTAAAAAGGGATAGAACCTTACTTAGCAATCAATTTAGAGAACCCAACAAAACCAACGAAACGATTGAACAATAGAACCGCCAACAGAATCAAAGAAGAAGAACGGAATAATGATTTATCCAGAAAGGGAGAAAAAATGTCAGAAAGGGAAAAATAGAATAAATTTTATGTTAGATTTTCTTTGGAGGAGAAAGAAAATATTTGCAAAAAGAAATTAAATTAGTTAAAACAAAACAAAAAGATATCCTACCTCCCTTATTTTCCTCTAACACCTCAATCTTAACCACTTCAGAATTTCAGTTCAACCGAGACTCTATCATAAAACGGAGCAAAAATAATATCCACATAGGGATTCGAACACAGGACCCCCAACACACCAACCCCTTACGACTCGAACCATCAGGCTCATTCTGATATGAATTAACAGACAATTTAATATAAGCCCTTCCAACAAGAGTAAGGCTTGGATCAAAAATAGCAAAATTTAGCAAAGGTGAGATTTGAACCCAAGACCTCTCACACATACCCAGAACACTTAACCATTGAACTAGATACTTATTTGTGTCAGATATTTACAGAAATAGAAATAAATTATTTAGGGCGTTACAACTCTACCCCCTAAAAGAAATTTCGACCTTAAAATTTACCTGATCAGAACAAATGAGGATACTGTTGACGCATCGAGTCCTCAGGTTCCCACGTGGCTTCTTTAGTGCCATGATTCTGCCATAGAACCTTTACTAACGGAATGGACTTCCTCCTGATGACCTTAACATCACGATCCAAGATCTGAACTGACTCCTCCTCAAATGTCAAATCCGGTCTAACCTCGATCTCCTCAATAGAGACAACGTGAGATGGATCAAACCGGTACCACCTTAACATCGAGAGGTGAAACACATCATGGATACGGCCTAACTCTGAAGATAGCTCCAACAGATAAGCAACCGGACTCACACGCTTTAGAATCTGATACGGCCCAATAAACCTAAGGCTTAACTTGCCCTTACGACTGAATCTCAAAACCTTCTTCCATGGAGAAACCTTAAGAATCACGGAATCACCCACAGAAAACTCAATATCTCTCCTTTTAGATCTGTATAAGACTTCTGTCTATCAGAAGCCGCCTTCAGACAATCCCGAATCAGTCTAACCTTATCTTCGGTCTCAGAAACCAACTCAGGACCCAAAACCCGATGCTCACCCAACTCAGTCTAACATAGCATAGTGCGACACTTACGACCATTCAAATCCTCATAAGGTTCCATCAGGATACTAAACTGGAAACTGTTATTTAGGCGAACTCAGCTAGCAGCAGACAATCCTCCCAACTACGTCAGAAATCTATAACACAACTCCAAAGCATATCCTTCAATATCTAAATCACCCTCTCAGATTGACAATCGGTTGAGGATGGAATGCAGTACTGAATTCCAATCTCGAACCCAAAGCCTCATGCAACTTCTTCCAGAACTGAGAAGTGAAGCGAGGATCTCTATCAGAAATAATCGAAACAAGAACCCTTGTAGCCTTACAATCTCAGAGATATAAAACTTCGCTAGCTTCTATAAAGAGTAGTCCATTCGAACCAGAATGAAATGAGCGGACTTGGTCAATCGGTCCATGATGACCCAAACAGAATCCTTCTTAGTAGGTGTCAAGGATAACCCACTAACGAAGTCCATTGTCACTCATTCCTATTTCCATAAGGGAATCTTAACGGATTGTAGCAAACCCGAAGGTAACTGATGCTCAGCCTTAACTTGCTGGCACGTCAGACATCGAGTAATAAAATCCATAACCTCACGCTTTAAACCTGGCCACCAATACAGCTTACGAAGATTGCGATACATCTTATTACCATTGGGATGCATAGCATAAGTCAAAATCATTCGGTACACAAATTAGACCTCGGAAACACAGCACACTAACATTATTCAGCCCAAAATCTGAAGTACTGCCACTCTCAATCTGATGAAATCGCAAACCCAGAGACTCATCCCTTAACTACTTAACCTGAATCTGATTAATCCAAGTCGGCTTAACTTGCAACTCCACTAACAGGCTTCTATCATCAAACAAACTAATTCGAACAAACATCGCTCTCAAATCAGTCATTGCTCTACGACTTAGAGCATTAGCCACCACATTGGCCTTACTAGGATGATACTCTATCGTGCAATCATAATCTTTGAGCAACTCAATCCATCGACACTGCCTAAGATTCAACTTCTTCTGAGTAAGAAGGTACTTGAGGCTATTGTGATCAGTGTAAATGATACACCTTTCACCATATAGATAATGCCTCTAAATCTTCAACGTAAAAACCACGGCAGCCAACTCAAGATCATGTGTCAGATAATTCCCTTCGTGTGTCTTAAGCTGATGGGACGCATAAGCCATAACCTTACCATCTTGCATCAGTACACACCCAAAAATTGATGTGCGACGCATCATTTTATACCATAAATTCTTTACCAGATTCAGGTTGTATTAAAACAGGATCCTGAGTCAAAATAGACTTGAGCTTCTCAAAGCTCGACTGCTGCACATCAGCCCACACAAAAGGAACACCCTTACATAAAAGCTTAGTTAAAGGAGCTGCAATCAAAGAAAACCCCTCGAAAAACTACCGATAATAACCCGTAAGGCCTAGAAAATTGTGGATTTCAGATACATTTTTAGGCTGTTTCCAATCCAGCACAGCCTCAATCTTTCTCGAATCAACTCGGGTCCTCTCAACAGAAACCATGTTCCCCAAAAACGTTACGTCTCGTAACTAAAACTCACACTTGCTCAACTTAGCATAAGGCTGCTTCTCTCGAAGTATTTGAAGCACTACTTTAAGATGTTCATCATGTTCATCCTCGATTTTAGAGTACACTAGAATATCATCGATGAAAACCACGATGAACTGGTCCAGATAAGGCTAAAATACTCGGTTCATCAAATCTATGAATACAGTCGTAGCATTCGTCAAACTAAAAGGCATAACTAGGAACTCGCAGTGTCCATAACGAGTCCTATATGTAGTCTTATCAACATCAGCTTCCTTAAGTCTAAGCTGATAATACCCAGAATGGAGATTAATTTTTGAGAACACTGAAGGCCCTCGGAACTTATCAAATAGATCGTTAATCCTCGAAAATAGATACTTATTCTTGACTGTTAGTTTATTTAGTTACCGATAATCAGTACACATCCTTTTAGTCCTATCCTCCTTCTTTACAAACAGAATCGGTGCCCCCCATGGAGACACACTAGGGCGAATGAAACCATGACCCAAAAGTTCTTGAAGTTGAGCCTTAAGCTCTGTAAGCTCATTTAGTACCATTCAGTAGGGAACGATGGACGCTGGTAGAAGCTCAATCCAGAACTCAACTTTTCGATTCAGAGGTAAACCTGATAACTCCCCAAGAAAGACATTTGAAAAATCCCTCACTATTCTGATATCCCCAACGGAACAGTTCCTAGAAGCTGAAACACTGACGTAAGCTAAATATGCCTTACATCCTTTTCGAAGCAATTTCTCAGCCACAAGAGCGGAGATCACATTAGACAAATAATCTCGACGCTCACCAATCACAACCACCTCTTTATCATCCTCGATCCTCAGCACAACCCTCTTAGTCGCGTAATCTAAGCTGACTCGGTGCTCAACCAACCAATCCATACCCAGAATTAAATCGCACTCCTCAAACGAAAGCTCTATCAAATTTTCCATAAATACCGCCCCTTGTACCAGTAACGGAACATCTCTATAAAGCTTACTAACCCGAACAGACTGCCCCAACTGGCTCAGTACAGTATCTCACTAGAAGTGCTCTCAACAGAAATTCCCAGGTTTTTAGAAATAGTACTAGATACAGAGGAGTGTATAGAACCTATGTCTATCAAAGTAGTATAAGGCACATCAAAAATAAAGAACGTACCCATGATAACGTCAGAAGTGTCTCTATCCTCTCAACTTCGAGCAGCATAAACCAACGCAGGCTGCCTTACTTCAGTCTGACTAGCACATCTGCCCGGTGCTCTCTGTCCTTGACCCATACCATTTCTACCCCTAGCCGGTCAACAGACCCTAAGTGGTTGCTGAACTGCCCTCTGAGGCTGTGCAATACTCGGTCCCAAAGCTTACATCTGATCTGCTCGCTGTGGACACTCTCTAATATGGTGCTCTAGAGACCCACACCTCAGACAAGCCCCTATCTGTCTCCAACACTCGTCCGGATGGCGCTTACCACAATCTCCGCACGGTTGAATCCCAGTAGAAGCAACAGGAGCCCCCACTCTAACCGGCCCATCAGGCCTGGCCTTTTTCTTAGGCCTTTGAACAGAACTAAAGGGCTCTGCATCCCTCTTATTATTGCATCTTTCACGGACCTTATTCTAGCACTCCACACGCTTAACCTGTTCGGCGATCTTCACATTATCTACTAGAATTGTAAACTCTCGCTCCCTCTAAGGAGCAATCAGAACCCTCAGACTGTCTCTCAAATCGTCCTCAAAATGGACACACTTCTCAAACTCAGATGCCACCATACCTCAGAAACTCGGCCTCATACTCGGCCATAGATATATCACCTTGTGTGAGATTCATGAACGCACGCCTATGCGCATCTATATAGCTTTCACCCACATACTTTCCCTGAAAGGTAGTATTAAAGAAATCCCAATTCAGATGGTCGAGCTGAGTACCTTCCTTAACCGATAACCACCACTGATATGCCTCATCGCGAAGCAACAAGATGAGCATCTATATCATTCATGGTCCTCTCGGTGGCTTCTAACCAATACTTGGCCACGGTAGGGGTGACTTTAGTAACAACCCTAAACAGTTCAGCTCCATTGGATCGGAGTCATTCAATTACCGACCCACCCCCCAGATCTAGAATAGGGTCCAGTGACCCTCTCCAATATCCTCAATATGGCTTGGGACAACGCGTAGTCCCCAGCCAAACAACTGTGAGACCCAGTCTCAGTAGCAGGCGAAACTGGTGTCTCCCTCGGATCTAAATTTGGCATACTGCCCAGAAAGGAAGACTCAGCTGGAGCCCCGTACGGCCTCTACCACGACCTTGAATACCACGTCCGCGAGTTCCACGAGTGCCCATTGTATAATTCAAATTTTATCTACATTATAAAATTTTATGCATCAGTTCCAGTATTTATTAGCAGATATTTTATGTATACTTTATCAGAAGTTTAGAAATGTTTTCAGAGGTTTCAATCTTTAACTATTTCAGTACAGCTTCAGAGAGTACTAACTACAGTGTTTTTAGAGTTTTCTATCAAAGTTCAGAAATACTTATAGGATCGGCGTCGGAGACTTGGTGTACCACATACTTTCTCAAATTACTCAACTTATTTGTAAAACCAATTATTTTATAAATACAATTTTGGAACCCAAAATTTACAGTCATGTTTTGCAACCTGACTCTGATACCACTAAATGTAACACCTCAAACCCGGCCTAAACGTTATGGTCGAATCTGGAGATATCATAAAGTAGGGTTTTGAAAACAAAGTCAATACAATAAAATCATTTCAGTTTTTCAACTCATAATCGATTATATCTATTGTCAAAGCGTTATTTAATTAATTAATTTGCCAAAACGTGATTTACAGTGGGAGTGTATAAAACCATTTTATTTTTAAAATCCAGTTCGTACTTTTAGAAAAACCTTTGTTTGCATATAAACCATGGTTTTTAGATACTCGACGTAAAAAAGTACTAAAGCAAAAATCTCAATCCCAAAATCAAATCCAAAAAGTCTGGAGAGTCCAATTATTACAAAACTCCAGAAATAATCTTTGAATTAAAATAATAACCATAAACTTAATCAGTTTATGAACTCGTGGTCATCGAAAGGCTTCGCCGTACTGATCTACCTAAGTCTGTGGATTATCTGAGTAGAACAGACAAATAGATAGGATTTTATGTAAACTCAATATGTAACCCTATAGAATTAAGCACGCAAACATATAAAGATCTCATATTCATTTAGATATAGATTCGGTGTAACAGCCTATTTTTTAGTGAAATCAAAATAGTGGGTTTAGGACCACAAATTTGAGGTTGAATAAATTATTTTAATATTATTTTGAGTTCTACAGTATGATAGCATGATGGTATAAAAATTTCGTTAAGAAATTTTACCGTTTGCTTGTTCAATTTGTGAAAAGGGACTAAACAGCATTAAGTGTGAAAGTTGGGTTCTATTAGCTAAAGGTACTAAATAGCTATAGAAATTTAAAGTGGGGGTCTTTATGTGGTAATTAAACCATTAAATGAGTTGGTGGATGTGCATGGCTTGGTAGATATGAAATTATTAAAGTTAGGTAAGGGTATTTTGGTAAAAAGGTAAATAAAGATAAAATAAACAAAAGAAATAAAGATATCATCTTTATTTCATCTTCCCCAACTGATTTTTACAGCAAATAAAGGCCATGAAAGCTTGAAAATTTTGCTTAAGCAAGTCCCTTGCATGTAAGTGATTCCTTGTCTTGTTTTTGTTGATTTTTATGTTTTCGGAATCGTTGTTGCTTAATCTATCTAATGAGGGGACTAATTTGCAAAACCATTGAATAGTTTGATATTTTCCATTGATGAGTATAATAGGGCTTTGAAGTTTAATGGAAGAATATGAGTCCTTGTTGATAGTTAAACACTTTTTGTTAAGTGATTTTTGTAAAATTGATGATTAAGGGCTAAATTGATAAATGTAAAAACTTTGTAGTTAAAATGTGAAATAAATGAAATGTATGGGCTGCTAGGGACACTAGTGATATTCTGCTATAGTGGGATTGTACTCAATTTCATGAATTTGCATTTTTATGGTATAGGGACTAGATTGTAAAGAAGTTAAAATATTAGAGGCAAAAATGTAATTTTGCCATAAAGTGAATTATGGGCTGTTTTGATACCATGAACATTCAGCTAAGCTAAATTCTAATTAAAAATGGTTAATTTGCATGTTTTGTGCTTAGGGACTAAATTGAATAAAAGTAAAACTTTAGGGGTAATTTTGTAAAAATGTTAAAAATGACCAAATTGTATGAAATGAATTGTTTTACTATCTAAATTAATATATTGAACGAAATTATTAATTTAGATCAAGATCGAGTAGAAAATCAAGGAAAATAAAAATTGCCAAAATACCCCTAAACTTTGGTATTTCTACAATTTAGCCAGGTAAGTTCGTATGGTAAAAAGCATTATTATAATTGAGTTTTAAAGCTTTATATTTGAATTTATAATGAATATAATTGTACGAAAATATTGGAGATAGCTTCGGCTATGTATTAGCACTTAGTGCGCGAGTTATGTTTATTTGGCTTCGGGCCATAATATTAGCACTTAGTGTGCAAGTTATGTTGATTTGGCTTCGGGCCACATTAGTATGTAAGACCATAACTGGCTATGGCATTCTGATGATAAGACCATAACCGGGTTATGGCACTATGAATGTAAGACCATGGCATTATATGTGTAAGACCATAGTTGGACTATGGCATCAAGAAAACAATGTACTCATATTTGTAAGCCGTTCTCAGATTCAGAAAGACGAGGTAAGTGTACTCATCGACATTCAAATATTTCAATGAACATAGTGATGTTACGAGGTTATATGAGATCGATATGAACTAGTACAAGTATGTATGAAAAGTACATGGAAATGGTATATATATTCATGACGTATGAATACATGGTAAATCCAGTTGATGATTATGTGTTAGGCTTTTGGGCCAAATTGAGTGGTGATATGCCTTGTTTTTCTTACTTCAATTGTGATTAAATTGGTATGAATAGAAGGAAAGATCAGCACATGCTTCAGTTAGAATTATTATGAAAGCATGGAAAAGTATGAGTTATTAGATAGTCAAAATATGCTTATACACATGCTTGAAAATGTGAATGTACTAAGTAGTGTGTACTTATGTTATGTTGTTTTGAGATAGGTTGCTAATTTATGTGATAATTAAAATTGAGAGGTAAATGTTGATTAGACTAAGGCCAAGTTATATTGAAATGACTAAAGTGGATTATGCTTATAAATTGAAGTAGTAAGCTTTATTTTTGAATTACGAACTTCCTAAGCATTCCATGCTTACTTTGTGTTAATTTCTTTGTGTGCTTAGATATCAGAAGCTCGTTCGGGTTGGAAGAGCGTGGAGATTTCATCAAACTATCTATCGGCTATTTTGGTACTCATGATTTTATAATTTTTGGTTATAATGGCATGTATAGGTCAATATGGCTAATGATAGCATATATGTATTTTTAATGATTTTGGCCATTCGATTTGGCTTGTAAATGTCAAAGAAGTGGTTTTGTGTATAGCCATGAGAGTTGGCTTAATTTGACAAACATGATGATGTATATATTTGGGTTAATGTTCTTGGTGATGTGGTTTATAATTGCTTATTGAATGCTTGTATGAAATACGGTAGTAAGGGCATCAATTTGCTTAGTGAATGTATTATTGTGGATTGGAACATTGGGTACCATATGAATGCATTATGAGCATGTTAGATTTAGGTATTGAGTTGGCATAATTTGAACTTGGTTGTGGTTAGTTTGAGTGACTATTGATGCCTTACTATGTGCTTATTGACATGTTTAAGTTGGTGCATGTTGGGTGAGAAAGTTGGATTGGAAAATAGCCTATTGTTGTCAGCATTGGCAGAGACATGGGTGTGTGTCTCAGCCATATGTGACACATGGTTGTTGGCATGACCGTGTGTCCTCTGATGCTTAGATAGAAACCAAGTCAGTAGCTTCACATGTTCTAGCACACGGGCGTGTGGCTTGGCCGTGTGGCACCCATTTTTTATACTGGCATGAGGTTGGCTGGGTGGTGCAAGTCAGTATACTCCATAGTTTTGGCACGGCCTGGACACGAGCGTGTGTGGCCATTTTTAGGACAAACAGGTTATACACACAGGCATGTGGTCTGGCCATGTGAGATAAGTCAGAGAGTTACAGAGGGTAGGACACGGCCATGTGATCCCATTTCGAATGTCTACACGGCTCGTGACACGGGCGTGTCTTTTGGCCATGTGAGACACACAGTCGGGGCACACGGACGTGTGACCCCTATAGTTTGAAAATTTCTAAGTTTAGGAAAGAATTCTTGAGTTATCGATTTAGTTTTGAACCACTTCCAATGCATGATTTGGGCCTCGTAGGCTCGTATTAGGGATAATATAGATGATTGTGAATGGTGATTATTGTAAGTGAATAATTGATTGACAAATGTATGTTTAATTGTTTAATAAGTTCGGTAATGTCTCGTAACCCTATTCTGACGTCAAATACGGGTAAGGGGTGTGACATTCGGGCTCATGCCCATTTAAGATACAGCCAACAGAATTGGATATATAGATCACATATATAGAATCCTACCCCCATCTGCTACACACCAACTCTAACCATCCTAACACACCATGTGGGGTTAAAAACACTCACCCATCCCTACATATCATATCGTGCCATTATGACACAAGTTAGATAATGTGCAACCAAGCTGCCAGAATATGGGCGAAGATCGCCCTACAAGATACTTCCTCGTCATATACAAATCTCACCCCAAAAATAGATACAAAAAGAGATATAGAAATAAAATATTAAACATGCTCAACATGTTTATGTACAGATAATAATTATACACCTACCAGATTAAACAGACATGCACAACAGTATCATACTCAGAATAGAATATCAGTCTAACAAATCGCATAGTTTTAGGGTTTCGTTAGCCTTACTGACCCTACGGTAGGCCCATAGTCGATCAAAACGACCAGTACAACCCTAGGGAAAATTTTAGAATTACGAGCCCACACGCCCAGATTGGCCTTGCCCGTGCGGCCCACACGACCTGGCCCAGAAACCACACACCCGTGTGGGCCTACACGCCCAATTTGGCCTAGCTCGTGTGGCCCACACAGCCACACCCACATCATCACACAGTCGTGTCTTGCACACGACCATGCCTTCATCGATCACACAGCCGTGTCTCGCACACGGCCTGCCACACGCCAGTGTGGCGTCGATAGTAAGCGGTTTCAGCTTTCACCACACCTGGTATTATTTCAATGTAAAAACAATCCCGAGCCTTCCAGAACCTAAAAAATAGGTACTCCTAACAGATTTAGTAGATTTATTAACGAATTTATCTACAGGAAACAACACAAACGTGACTTACCGCCACCGATAACCACCTTTAACGCACTAAACCGTTGGACTGCAATATCCTGCTCCACAATCTATTCCTAAATATGAAGTTCCATAAATCAATCGCTATAGATTGACATCATTACAATCCCAAATCAAAAATTAAAGAGGGACAAAACCTTACTTACCAATCAATTTGGAAAACCGACAAAACCAACGAAACGATTGAACGATAGAACCACCAACAGAATCGAAGAAGAAGAACGGAATAATGATTTACCCAGAAAAGGAGAAAAAATTGTCAGAAAGGAAAAAACAGAAGAAATTTTACGTCAAATTTTCTTTGGAGGAGAGAGAAAATATTTGCAAAAAGAAATTAAATTAATTAAAACAAAATCAAAAGATATCCTACCTCTTTTATTTTCTTCCCAGAAACACCTCAATCTCAAACACTTTAAAATTTTAGTTCAACCGAGATTCTATCATAAAATCGAGAAAAAAATAATACCCACCCTCGTGCAGGGATTTGAACACAGGACCCCCAGCACACCAACCCTTACCACTCGAACCAGCAGGCTAGTTCTGATATGAATTAACAGACAATTTAGCAAAGGTGAGACTTGAACCCAAGACCTCTTACACACACCCAAAACACTTAACCACTGAACTAGATACCTATTTGTGTAAGATATTTACAAAAATAGAAATAAATTATTTAGGGCGTTACAGTGTGTCTTAGCCATGTGTGACACACGTCCTAGTACACGGGTGTCTAATTTGGTCGTGTGTCCCGTGCATCTTTAAAATTAGAAAACATAATACTTAATTATTTTCACACGGGCAAAGACACGGGCGTGTGTCTCAGCCATGTGTGACACACGGCCTAACAAACGGGCGTGTGTCTTGGCCGTGTGAACCTTGCACCTAATTAATACAAGTCAGTACGCTCACATGGCCGAACACACGGGCGTGTGGCTTGGTCGTGTGACCCAAGTTAGTAAGCACCCTAAATTGGACACGAGCTGGGACACGGTCGTGTGCCTTACATCAAATTCCTACACGGCCTAAGACACAGGCGTGTCTCTTGGCCGTGTGAACCACACAGCCTAGCCACACGGGCATGTGTCCCCTACATCTAAAATTGTTTTTGAAATTTTACAAAAAAATTCCTAAGTTTCCGGTTTAGTCTCGACTAGTTTCTAATACCTTTTTTGGGCCTCAATGGCCCATATAAGGGACAATATGATTGACTTCTGATATGAATAGTAAATAATATGAATTAATTGTATTTGATCTGTAAACTCCAGTAATGCTCTGTAACCCTATTCTGGGGACGGATATGGGTTAGGGGTGTTATATTTATTGGTATCAAAGCTATGATTTAGCCGATTCTCGGACTAACATGGCAAGTGTGAGTTTAGTTATACATGTCATTATATAACCTATGATAGTGTGATATCTCCTAACCCTTTTAAACATGTTTTTCATATAGTAATGTCATCCAACCGAGTTGAATCCGAAGAAGCTGAGAGCAATGCTCAAGCTTCAGCTCAAAGGGTAGCTTCAAGTAGTAGAAGGCCCGTATCTGAGGGCCGAGGAGAAGAGGTTAAAGGAACCTTCTTCCAAATGATGAACTAATGGTTCACAAAATTTGTAAGGACAAATCCAACTGTACAAAAAACCTCCCCTTCTTGTCTCTCAATCGGTTCCTGATATGCCATAAGGTACAAAATTTGTTAGAACTGGTAAGCCTCCGATAGATAAAATTCGTAAATATGGGGCAAAAAAAATTACAGCTACAGTTGAAGATGATCTAGAAAAGGCTGAATTCTGGCTAGAAAACACTATCAGGGTTTTGAATGAATTATCTTGCACATCGACCGAAAGTCTAAAATGTGCTGTATCACTGTTAAAAGATTCAGCTTATCAATGGTGGAATACACTAATTTCTGTTGTGCCAAAAAAAATAGGGTTACATGGGAATTTTTCCTAACACAGTTCAAAAAGAAATATATCAGTTAGAGATTGCTGGATTAGAAACAATAAGAATTTTTAGAGCTTAAACAGGTGAATATGATAGTATCTGAGTATGAACGAGAATTTGTCAGATGAAGTAAATATGCAAATAGTGTATCCCGACTAAAATCGCTATGTGTAAGCAATTTGCATAGGGTTTACATGAAGACGTTAGGTTGTTGGTTGGGATTCTGGAATTAAAAGAATTTTTGGTACTGGTCGACCGAGCTCATAAAGCTAAAGAATTGAATAGAGAAAAGAGACAGGCAGAGATAGGAGCCAAGACTTCAACTAAAAGATTTATGGGAAAGTCACAACAGTTGACTTCAAAGAAATCGAAGAAATATCATGACCGTTCTACCACCTCTACGGGGAACACTAGGAGAGATCGAGGTATTCAATGCTCTAATCTGAGGTCTCAGACACCATTCGTAGCAAGTGCAGGAGGTGTTGGAAATCCCAAACCCAGATGCAAACATTGTAATAAACTACATTTTGGTGAGTGCCGCATGAGAAATGGAACATGCTTTAGATGTGGTTCCTTTGACTATTATCTTAGAGACCACCCGGAAAATTTTGAAAAAGACACTATTCAAACTTCAAAGCCAAGCAATCCCGCTACAAGAGGTAAGCCACCTCGTAATCTCGACAATGTTAGTGGTAGCTGATGTGGGAAAAAATATTCAACGATCAAATCTGAAGCACGAGCATTAGCAAGGACATACGCTATTCGTACACGTGAGGATGCCTCTACACCCGGTGTTATTATTGGTACTTTTTCTCTTCTTAATACTGATATAACTGTTTTAATTGATCTCGGTTCAACTCATTCATACATCTGCACAAATTTAGCATCTATTAAACATTTACTTGTCGAGTCCACTAAATTCGTGGTTAAAGTTTCAAACCCCCTGGGCCAGTATGTGATGGTGGATAAATTTTGTAAGAATTGATTTGATGTTATTTCCATTTGATGAATTTAATGTGATTCTAGGTATGGACTAGTTAACTCAGCATGATGTTGTAGTAAATTGTAAACAAAAGCATATTGTACTGAAATGTCAGAATAGTGAAATGCTTTGTATTGAATATGATAAAATAGACGGGTTGTCTAATGTGATATCAGCCATATCAGCACAGAAATACGTCATAAAAGGGTATGATGCTTATCTCGCTTATGTGTTGGACACTAAAGTATCCGAGTCAAAGATTAAGTCAGTGCCAGTAGTCTATGAGTATCCAGATGTATTTCCAGAGGAGTTACCAGAATTACTGTCGGTCAGAAAAGTGGAATTTTCTATAGATCTTGTTCCAGGGACAACACTGATATCCATAGCACCTTACAGAGTTAAAAGAGTTGAAAGCACAGTTGCAAGAATTAACTGACAGAGGTTTTTCTCGATCTAGTTCATCACCTTAGGGTGCATCGGTTTTATTTGTTAAGAAGAAAGATGGATCGTTGAGACTGTTTATCAATTACAGACAGCTTAACAAAGTTACAATTAAGATTAAGTGTCCATTGCCTTGTATTGATGACTTGTTTGATCAGTTGAAAGGTGCTACATTGTTTTCGAAGATTGATCTCCGTTCTGGCTACTATCAGTTACGAGTGAAAGACTCGAATGTGCCAAAAATAGCCTTCAGAACCAAGTATGGGCACTATGAATTTCTTGTGATGCTGTTTAGCTTGACAAATGCCCCTGCAGTATTTATGGATTTAATGAATATAATCTTCAGACCGTATCTAGATAGATTTGTTGTTGTATTCATTGATGATATTCTGGTATATTCTCAGGGTGAAAAAAAACATGCTAATCATTTGAGAATTGTTTTACAAACTCTGTGTGAGAAACAATTAAATGCTAAATTTAGTAAATGTGAATTTTGGCTTCGGGAAGTTGGTTTTCTTGGACATATGGTATCTGCTGAAGGCAAAAGAGTGGATCCAAATAAAATTTCAGCAATTGTTAATTGGAAACCACCGAAAAATGTGTCTGAAGTCAGAAGTTTTCTAGGATTAACCGGTTACTATCGGAGGTTTGTGAAAGGATTTTTGATGATAGCTTCTCTGATGGCACGGTTGTTGCAGAAGGATGTGAAGTTTGAATGGATTGATAAGTTTTGACAGATTAAAAGCCTTGTTGACTGAAGCACCAGTTCTAGTTCAGCCTGAATTGGGTAAGGAATTTGTGATTTACAGTGATGCATTATTGAATGGTTTAGGCTGTGTCTTGATGCAAGAAGGTGAAGTAATAGCCTATGCTTCTAGACAACTAAAACCACATAAAAAGAATTACCCGATACATGATTTAGAATTGGTAGCCATTGTTTTTGCACTAAAAATTTGGTGACACTATCTTGTTTGGTGAAAAATGTCATATATTCTCTAATCATAAGAGTTTAAATTATCTGATGTCACAAAAAGACTTGAACTAGAGACAGCACAGGTGGCTTCAATTATTGAAAGATTATGATCTGGTTATCGACTATCATCTGGGAAAAGCCAATATGGTTGCAGATGCTCTGAGCAGAAAGTCTCTATTTGCTTTGCGAGCAATGAATACTCAATTGTTGTTGTCTGATGATGGTTCAATCATAACTGAGCTAAAAGCTAAACCGACATTTCTACAGTAGATTTGTAAAGCTCAGAAAAATGATGATGAATTACAAGATAAATGGGTACAATGTGAATTAATTTCTGATTCAGAATTTCAGATTGGACCTGATGATTGTCTGTTGTTTAGAGGTCGAGTATGTGTACTGAGGAATTTAGAGCTTGTACAGAAGATTTTACACGAAGCTCATATTGGTACTATGTCTGTTCATCCGAGAAGTAATAAAATGTATAATGATTTGAAAAAGATGTATTGGTGGCTGGGAATGAAACACGATATTTCTAAATTTGTATCAAGATGTTTAATATGTCAAGCAAGTTAAAGCTGAACATTAGGTACCTTCGGGATTATTACAACCAGTGATGATACTGGAATGGACATGGGAAAAAGTTACTATGCACATTGTATCAGGGTTACCCCTATCCCCGAAAAAGAAAGATGCTATTTGGGTAATCTTTGACCATTTAACGAAGTTTTCACACTTTATTCTGGTACTATAGATTTCTCCCTAAACAGATTAGTAGAGTTATATGTTTCTGCGATTGTTAGGCTACATGGGGTGCCGATCTCCATTATTTCAGATAAAGATCCACGGTTCAGATCCTGATTTTGGACCAAGTTACAAGCAGCTCTGTGTATGCAGTTATATTTCAATACTGCATTCCATCCTCATATTGATGGTCAATCTGAACGTGTGATATAGATTCCAGAAGATATGCTTCGGTGTTGTGTTTTGGAATTTGAAGGCAATTGGGAAAAGTATCTACCTTTAGTTGAATTTACATATAATAATAGCTATCTGTCAAGCATTAAAATGACACTATACGAAGCTCTATATGGTTATAAATGTAGAACTCCATTGTATTGGATTGAGCTCAGTAAGAAAAAGATACACGGAGTTGATTTGATTCGTAGGACTGAAGAAAAGGTAAAAGTGATTCGGGGTAGCTTGAAAGCAGCCTCTGATCGTCAAAAATCTTATGTAGATCTTAAACGAAAAGAGATAGAATTCTAAGTTGGTGACAAGGTATTCTTGAAAGTATCACCTTTGAATAAATTTCTTCGATTTGTTTGTAAAGGAAAATTGAGTCCACGATTTATTAGACCATATGAGATCATTGAAAGAATCGGACATGTTGCGTACTGATTGCCATTACCACTAGAGCTTGATAGAATTTACAATGTTTTTCATGTGTCTATGTTACAACGACATCAGTAGGATCCTTCACATGTTATTTCTCCAACAGAGGTTGAGATTAAACCTGGCATGACTTACAGTGAGGAACCAATCAGAATTCTGGCACGTGAGACAAAGGAATTAAGAAATAAAAAGGTAGCTTTAGTAAAAGTTCTTTGGCAACGACATGGTATAAAAGAAGCTACTTGGGAACCTGAAGAAACAATGAGGAAGCAATATCCGAACCTCTTTACTGGTAAGATTTTCGAGGACGAAAATTCTTTATGGAGGAGAGCTGTAATAGCCCGTTTTCAGTGAAATTGAAATAGTGGTTTCAAGAGCACAAATCCGAGTCTGGAAGAAAAATTATTTTAATATTATTTCATGATCAGCATTAAGATTGAAATATCGTATGAAAATTCCAACAAGAAATTTTATCAATTACATGTCTAATTTGATAAAGGACCAAATTGTATAAAATGCAAAAGTTGAGTTCTAGTAGCTATAAGTATCAAATAGCTATGGAATTCAAAATTGGAGGTCCTTATATGGCAATTAGACCATTAAGGGGAGTTAGTAGATAAGTATGATGATTCATCCAAGGAAAATTAAATTAAGAAAAACACTAAATTAGAAATTGAAATAATTAAAGATGATAATAATCTAATATCATCTTATTTCATCATCTTCCCCAAATTACATGGAAACCCTAGCTAAGAGAAGAGAACTCAAGAAAGATTATTTAGCTTAATTAGGTGATCTTGTCCCATTTTTAGTAATTTTTATATTTCCGAGATCGTAATAACCTAATCTAGCTATCTCGGGAATTAATTTTTAAAGTTGTTAAAGTATTAACATTTTTCCATGGATTAATATGCATGGATTATGAAATTTATGGTAGAAATGGAAAGGTTGTTGATAGATAAACAACTTTTGTAAAGGAAATTTTGATGAAATTATGATTTAGGGACTAAATTGAAAAGATGTAAAATTCATGGAAAATTTTTGAATTTTATAAAATACATGGTCTGCTAATGTTGTATGTAAAAATCAGCTAGGCTTGGAATAAGGATTAAATTGCATGAATTTCATTTTCCGAGCCTAGGGATGAAATTGTAATTAATCAAAAGTATAGGGGTAAAATGGTAATTTTGTCAAAAATGTGAATTGGATTAAACTGAATATAAATTGTATTAAATTGACTTAAATTTACTCGTATAGATCTGGATAGACCTAGTACGAAATTGGATCGAGGAAAACAAAAAGTATCAGATTAGTAGCCTACGAACACGAACATTGTTGAGGTAAGTTCGTATAACTGAATTGTATATTTATATGTTAGAATTAAATTTTGTGTATGTGAATTGTGTAAATTTCCATGTATGAAATTAATTATATATCCAATGATAATCGACAAGTATTAAGTCCCGTTTGAATAAATGAAATTCAATGGATACAGGGTTCCCGAATTAGTTGTGGTCTTGCATGTGTTGCGGACACACCACAGCTCGAAAAAACGTCCCTTTATTAGCTCTCATGAGCTTCCCATTATATATAGCCCGGATACGTTTCCTGTTACATGGCTCACATGACCTTCCCGTTTATGTGCTCGTATGAGCATTCCCGAATATGAATTGACGGATTACAGTTTTGTACACTTCAAGTGTACTACCTGTGTATCCATCAATATTTCAAATAAATTCAACGGGCAAAGTTCCGACATGGGATCATCTGAACTTGAGATGAGTTATTATGGATATGTGCATGTTATATGGATATATGACGTGGAAAGCATATATATATATGAAAATTGTTACATGATGAGCTAATCCTTGTTTCTTGATATTCACATGAAGTACATGACTAACATGTTTCTTGAGGTTATGTGTGTTTAGGCTAATTGCCAAATTTCTTTGGATTAATTTTGTGTGCTTACCATAAATATAAATGGTAAGTTAATTTCCCGTTATGCGAACTTACTAAGCATTAAATGCTTACTCTGTTTTATTTCCTTTGTTTTATAGTACTGGGAAGCTCGTAAAGGTTGGAAGCTGGCCGGAGCCACATCACACTATCCCTCGGACTTTTCGATATATAAAGCAAGCTAATTTTGGTTATAATGGCATGTATAGGTTGCATTGGCCACTGATGGCATGTAAATGTTTGGTTGGAACTAGCCATTGGTATGGCTTGTGTTTGGTATATTTTGATATATTTATATATATATGGCTTAAACATGTTTGATGTGTGTGTTTGGAATGGTTAAATGATGGAAGGTATTTAGGCTTATTGATGAACGGTTTGAGATAGCATAATTGGTAAAATATGCCTATATGTATATATGTATGTATTAGGTAAGTTTGGACACTTGAACATATGTGATAATATGTCACGCATAAGACTTAGTTTTCACTTGGTTTTAATGTCTTGAATTAGTTGGTGAATGTATTAAAGTGTTAATGTAGGTGGAAGACAAATTGGGTGAGAAATGTGGCCTTGAAATGACCTATTTTTGTCCATACGGGCAAAGACACGGGCGTGTGTCTCAGCCATGTGTGACACACGGCCTAGCACACGAGCATGTGTCTCAGCCGTGTGTGACACACGGCCTGTAACACCCCTATCCCATATCCGTCGCCGAATTAGGGTTACAGGCATTACTAAAACAATCACAAGTCAATACACCTTATAATACTGCTTCAATAAATTAATACTGACCGCTCTATATTGTCACGATTAAACATGCACATTCATTCAAATATCCAAATATCAACGAACACATCACAAATGATAACATTAACGTCCATTAAACTAATTACTATCAATTAACATAACTCTATTCATTTGGTACATATATGTATATATGTTATTTTTATTTTTATGGCCGAATAAGTATATTAGTCTTATTCATCATATATTAATCGGATAACTATAGTTATACTCATTCATTCACATGCATACCATATCTAGTTGTTCACAAAATTACTTATCCAATTTTAAACCTCCAATAATGTTATGAACTCCCAATCAAATCACTACTATGGCCGAATACTTACAAATGTACATAATTCAATTTATTTAGTAATATAATACCCTCAAGTTAAGATTATCATGTGTCCGAATATACCCAACAATGACCCAAAATCAAGCACGACTTAGCCATATTCAATTGAGTAAATTAACATCAATTTGCATCTACTTCATTCATAAGACATTCATTCGAATGTTTAGATTAAAGGCTCTTTTTAAACTTCAAGTAGTATATTTACCAAAAACATGTATATATATAAAGATCCAAAAATACACAAACATATACATCACCTCAAACATAACAACTCAACCCAAAATTAGAAGTGAAACCATATTCGCATGGCATTTATTTTATATACACTTCTAGCCAAAAAGAAAAGTCAAAAGTGTTCAAGCTTATACATGCCATAATTTCTAAGGTTCTATATAAGAAAAACGAAATACCAAAAGTATTTGATAATGTGATAGACTTCGACTAAGATCCCCGAGTGTGAGCTTCAACCCTCAGATCTAAAACAAACAAACAATACACATCCGATAAGCTATAATAGCTTAGTAAGTTTATAAGGAAAGGAAAGTACAACCAAACATTATATAAATTTCTATTAAGCTCAAATTAATCATTAATTAACATATGACATCAATCCATGCACCAAATTACTAATCCCTCATATCACATTCGTTTAGTCTCCATAATATAACCTGATATTCATATTTTAATCCTCATATCTCAAGGATTTACCTAACTTACCAATTTAACAATCCAACATACAATACATACATACCTGACACTCACGTGTACTTCCATTAAGAGTTTTCGTTAATTATGAAATTTGATAACCTGCATATTTACAGCAATTTTCCCATAACATATTGCTCACATAGAGCCGTTACATAACATTTCGCACACTTAGTGCCAGTTTCCAGTAACGTATCGCTCACATAGAGCCGTTACTTAATATTACGCACACTTAGTGCCAACCTCCCGTAACGTATCGCTCACATAGAGCCGTTACTCAACATTTCGCACACTTAGTGCCAAACAATCGATTTCACACACACAGTTCTCGGTATAACAAATCACACACACGGTGCCCATTAATTAATCTCAATCTCTTGATCGCATTTTACACATATACAAGGTTCATATTTCAGTACATATGTCATACACATTTACCTATAATCAATTTCAATCCTTCTTTCTATTTCTATCAACCCATTCGACCTCTTTCATATAGATACATGGATAATTATTCCATTACATTCATCACCTAATTGAAAGTTCACATTATAGTTGTTAATCCATCTATAATTATGTATCCAATCCAAACATACATTTCCATACATAATACCCCACACATTCGACTTATATATATAATGAATTCCATACTATGTTACATTCGGCAATTTGCCTACCAATATACTCAATTCCACAAATCAAAAGATCTAATTAACCAAATATATGTACTTGATACATTTCGATCAACCAACACAATTAAAATTTCATGTCTCATTCAGCAATAAAGATCTATATATATATAAATTTTCGAATGAGAGTAAGTATTTTACTATAAGAATTACTTGGTTTAAATTCAATTACTTAAAACTTACCTTGATGATTGATGAGTTAAGATTTTCCGACTACTTGTTTAATTTAGTTTCCCCCGATCCTTTTCCGGTTCTTTCCGTCCTTGATCAAAAATAGTTTCAAAGAAAAGCTCATTCCAATAAGGTTTCATTCATTCTAGCTCAAAATACAAAAATAGAAAATTTTCCGATTACTCAATCATTCAAAATATAACAATTTTACACTCTCTTAAGCTAAGGCCGAATGCTTCTTCCTCTTATTCAAGTCCCCATATATCCTTAAATTCTATCATAACATAAATTTCTAAATTACTATTATGCCCCCACAATTTTAACCTTTTTGAAATTTAGTTCCTAAAGCAAAGAACACTCAAATAACATAAAATTTGGATTTATTACAAGAGGGCCGAATCTTCCTCTTCCCTACATGAGACTATACAAGACGTATATTTAACATTTAGACCTTCACTCATAAATTATTTTTATAAATTAAGCCATCTCACAACCGATTCATCTAAATTTCCTACTCAACATGTTAATGTCTAACCCATGCTTAACATTCTTCCATCAAACAAAAATAAAATCAAAACATTCACCCATGGCCGAACCTAGAACATGATTAAAATTCCAAATTTTTCACATGGTTTGATAGTACTCAAGATGACTAGCTCAAAAGTGTCAAAATTTACAAAAATTAAGCTTAATTTCTTACCTCTATAAAACATGCAATGGCCGAATGAAGCAAAGGTTTTAGCTCCCCCTTCCTTTGTGTTTTCGTGAAAAAGAAGATGGAGAAGAAAGAGATATAAAAAAAAATGTTTTCTTTATTTAATATCATCCATGCATATTTTATCATTCCACTAACTAAAAACAATTGAATTTAATATACATGTTAATCATCATGCCGTCCACTATAAAAAAAATGGGTTATTTGACATGCAAGTCCACTCATGCAAGGAACAATTCAATTTAATCTTCTCACTTAATTAAGGCTACTTTTACTACTTTAACTATTTAATCCTTCCACCTAAAATAATCACCCAAACGCCCAAATTAGTAAATAATATTTTAACAAATGCTTGACCACATAACATAGATATTAAATTAATAAAAAATATTTTTCTAATTCGGATTCGTGGTCCCGAAACCACCGTTCCGATTAGAGTCATAATTGGGCTGTTACACGGCCTAGCACACGGGCATGTGCCTCATTCGTGTGTGACACGCGGCCTAGCACATGGGCATGTGATTTGGCCGTGTGTCCCTGTATCTTTAAAATTGCAAAACAGAATACTCAATTATTTTCACACGGGTAGAGACACGGGCGTGTGTCTTGGCCATGTGAACCCTGCGCCTAATTAATGCAATTCAGTATGCTCAAACGGCCTAGCACACGGGCGTGTGGTTTGGCCGTGTGACCCAAGTCAGTAAGCACCCTAAATTGGACACGGGCGTGTCTGTTGGCCGTGTAAACCACATGGCCTGGCCACACGGGCATGTGTCCCCTATACCTTTTTTTTTTAAAAAATTTTACGAAAATTTTTTTGAGTTTCCGGTTTAGTCTTGACTTGTTTCTAATACCTTGTTTGGGCCTCGATGGCCCATATAAGGGACAATATTTTTGTTTTCTGATATGAATAGTAAATAATATGAATTAATTGTATTTGATTTGTAAACTCCAGTAATGCTCCGTAACCCTATTCCGGCGATGGATATGGGTTAGGGGTGTTACACAAGCTATTTTAATGAAAATATTTTCTTTTCCATGGTTCTTTGCACTATCTTTCATTAAATCACATATAATTTCCATACTTTTGATTACTATACAATTCAGTCACTTATGTTTATGTGTAGATTACATATTTATTTCTTAATTTTATTACTTTTCACCATACAAATCACATTCTCTCTTACCAATTTAGTGTTTTAAGTCTTTATTCTTCATCAAATACTTCCTATTCCTAGTATTTAGATTAAATACATGTTTCATACATCTCACTCAAAACATCTTTAACTCAATCTATTGAAATACAAGTAGCTTTAGTATGAAATTACCTCCTTTGTCAAGAATTTCTTTATTTCCATGCATTTCCCATCTTCACCACTTTCGTTCCTTTTTCTTCTTATTTTCTCCATTTTCATATTCTATTTTCTTACTTCTAAATTGATGAACATATTTTCTAGAATCTTTACTTCATCTTCTCTCTTTAATATCTAAGGAAATTTTCAAAAATTTTGGGTAAAAAGGTAGGTTTTCATGGCAAAGGACTAAATTGTAAAAAAAAAAAAAAGGAAACTTCCTTTCTCACCCTTTCACTCACGTTGGAAGGATGATAAATTTCCTTCATCCTTCTTTTATTTTTATACTACCATTTTCTAAATAAAATAATAATAAATATCTAAGTAAAATATTAATAAAATAATATTTAACTAATTAATTAATTAAAAAATACCAAAATATCATCAACATCATCGTTACATTCTAGAATTCTCCCTCTTGCTAATTGACCATTTTGCCCTTTGTGATTTTTAAAAATTACATCCTTGAATCATCACTTAATTTGGTAAAATTGTGATTTAGTCCCTTACAATTCTTCACCTATTCAATTTGGTCCATGCATGCCAATTCCATATATTAGAAAATTTAATTATTTTCACTTTTGGTCCTTCAACTTTCTTGTTTTTACACTTTGATCCCCTAAATTTTAAATATTTACACTTAAGCCAAAAACTTTTCACATATTTACAATTTAGTCTTTACTTTAAATCAATATAGTAAAACCTACGTCTTAATTATTATTATTATTATTATTATTATTATTATTATTATAATACTCCTCAATATTCTCTTTTATTATCTTTATATCATTTTATTTGATCTTATATCTTATTTCGCTAAGATTTTATCTCATATTATTTACGACCAATGGGATTTTGAGGATGTTACATAATAAATAATGAAACGTATGGTTTGAAGGCTAAGTAATAATAACACATGTAATATGTATAATATTAAAACCAAAATTATTCTAAATTAAAAAAAAAACCTTGAAATAAAAGTTTTTAAAAATTATAAGGATAAGAAATAAACTACTTAATTAAAATTTGGTGTAAATTTTTTTGGCTAAAGTTGTGTCTATCTAGATGGAAAAATAGGTTGGTTCTCAATTTTATCTATTTATTTCATGAAAATTGAAAAGTCAATCATTTAATTTTAATTTGTTAGAATTTAATCTTTTTATTTTGTGATAATTGAAAATCTATCATTTATTGGTAAATATGTAAACATGAATTTAATCTTTGTTAATTTGTTGTATATTAGTTGTTGAATTATTAATTTTTGTTATATATAAATGGTTGAATTGTTTATTTCATTATCAACGTTTTAACGACAATATATAAAAAATTTATGGGACTGAAATAACTTATCAATATTTGAAAAATAAAAAATTTAAATTTAAATTAATTGAAAAACTAACTTTTTTTTAATTTTTGTAAAATAAATTATTGGATTCATAATTTGGAAAAAATAATGCTTTCTAATATATATCACTTTCAATTTTATTTTAACATTGAAATTTAATTATTAAAATAAAGACACTAATAGTTTATCGAGGTATCTCAAAGCATTCAATTTCGGTTTTTGTAACAAGAAATGATAATGATGATGAGGAGGAGGAGGAGGAGGAGGAGGAGAAATAATGATGCTAAGATTTGTCATTTTACTTGAAATTGAATTGAACAATAAATAAAAATTTTACTTGGAGTATTTGCTCTTAGCTTCTCCGTGGCTATCTTAACAACTACCATTATTTCACTAAGTTTAAATTAGAAATTTTTGAATAATATTTTTATTTTTATTGTATTATTAAATTAACATTAAAAATAATTTATTAATATAAAAATGATTATTATACGATAATAACAAAAATAATATTAATTAACATGATAATATATCAATGTGAAAATAATTAATTTAGTCAAATCTTTTAAAAATTTTATTGAAAAATGATATAATATATATTATTAATTAATATTTTTTTAACATTACTCTCATTATAGGTTCTTTTAGATATAATGCCTAAAAATACCCATAGTCCCTCCCTAACCCTTAAATAGGAGGATAACGCGTTTCAGCGTACTTGAATCCATGTCCTTCTGAACTGGCAACAATACCAATGCCAATTGAGTTATTTTAGGATATTATTGTGATATATTATCTTTTCGCAATTTGATTCCTACGTAACTACTACTGTATAGATATATATATACTCTTGAGGTCTACTAATAAAATTCAAGAGAGATTACCCTATTCTTATCAGAGTATCAAAGTAAAATATTTGACACAATTTTTTTCTTTCATTATTCTAAATGGTGGCGACATTTTCTAATTTTACTGTTGAGCAATGACAGTCACTTCTGACGGTATTTGATAGTAAACAATCAACTTCCACTCAATTGAATGGTAAGTCCAAGAATAATTGGATTATTGTTATGGGATGTTCAAATCATGTTATGGGTGATCTTATGTGATTGACAAATGTGAGAGATGTTGTAGCGTGTTCTGTAAGACTCTCTGTAACACCCCTCACCCATATTCAAAGCCGAAATAGGGTTACGGAGCATTACCAGACTTTTAATATATATAATAGTACTTTTCTCATACATTCAACCATTTCATACAATCATCATTAAATTTGTCCCTTACAATAGCCTATGAGGCCATAAACATGCTTTAGGAGCGGTTTGGGACTAAACTGAAAACTTATAAACTTCCACAAAACTTTAAAAATTTTCTCAATACAGAGGACACGCGCCCGTGTGACTAGGCAGTGTGTCTCACACGGCCACCAGACACGCCCGTGTCTTGAGCCGTGTGAAAACAGGGGGTACATATTGACTTGGGTCACACGTCCAACCACACGCCCGTATGTCTAGCCCATGTGCCCTTCGAATTGGCCACACACGCCCATGTGCCAAGCCGTATGCTAGGTCGTGCCAAAACTGTAGGGTATATTAACTTATGCAACACGGCCAAGTCACACACTTGTGTGCTAGGCCATGTGCCAATTAGAGGGTATACTGACTTGTACCACACGGCCAGTCACACGCCCGTGTGTGAGACCGTGTGGAGCATACTGACTTGGTTCTAATATCAACACCAGGGGACACACGGCAGTATAACATGACCGTGCGTTGCATACGGTTGAGACACACGCCTGTGTCTCTGCCCGTGTGGAGAAAAATAGGCTATTTGCAAAGCCATTTTGCCACCCTATTTTCATATACCTGCACAAGTATAATATGCAACATTTTATAACTCAATAGGCAGCCAATCCACAACATTTCACATACATTTATACCAATTTGACATAGTATTCAAATACCTAATTAATATCATGCATTTTCCATTCATATGCCTATTACAAAACAAGACAATATTTGCATATTTCCATTCCATCTACTACTTGCCAAAACATACCATATTTAAACACTTATACACAACCAAAACATTACACCAAGTTAAGCCAAATCACATGGCTTTAACTTATACCACAACATGTACAAAATCACTATCTTAAGTAACCATAACTATCATCTTTATAACTAGCCTATACATGCCATATTTACAAATATCCAAGAGTTCAATGGTACCAAACAACAACTGGATAGTGTGATGCGTAACTTCGACTTTATCTGGATCGAGCGACCTAACGACCCTCTATAAAACATGGAAAAGAAATAGAGTAAGCTTTAAAGCTTCGTAAGCCCGTATAATTCAAAATTTAACTTACCATTATACATAATCAAACAATTAAACAAAGTATATCAAATTCACTTGCCAAATGCCTATACACAAGCATTCATCAACAAGTTAGTCATATAAGTGCATGTAATCATCCATTATCTCAATCCAATACTCAATACATTATATCATATCAAATTTACATATATCATGTACATCATTTATAACATTTCATTCTCAATCATATAAACAGTAATTCATTCGATAACAATAACAGTAACTCATTCGTATAAATAGTACTTCATCCATATAACACATTTTTTTTTCACATAACCAATAACAAAATTTATGGCCGTTGAACCTATTAGAATATCGAGGGATACTCGGGTGATATACGTAACATATAAATCAGTAATCCATCAATTTATTATCATTTTTGCTCTTTTGAGCTATTATCAGTAAGCTCCTCCTGAGCTGATGGACAGTAAGCTCTATTGAGCTAAAACAGTAAGCTCTTACGAGCTGATACATCGGTAAGCTCATACGAGCTGCGGTGAGTCTGCAACACATGTAGGATCTCAACCTAAACAGTAGTGGCATGTCACTCGTATCCTACGAATTCATACGGTTCAAACGGGGCTCGGTAACCATCAAACCATATCAATAAGGCATTTGAATTTCAAGTAGATCATTTACTCAATTACATACATTCATTTCAAAAACTTACAAATATTTAAAAGTTTGATTCTAATTATACGAACTTACCTTGAGTTGCTCGGATAGAAATATCGACTAATCGTCAATCTTTCTTTTTCCCCGATCTAATCCTAATCTCGGCATATCTTGATCTATATATTATTAAAATTAGCTTATTTAATCAACTATTTATTCAATTTAGTCCAAAACACACATTAGGGCTATTTTACACATTTGCCCCTAAACTTTGACATTTTTACAATTTAGTCCTTAGCTCGTAAAAATGCAAATTCATGCAATTAGACCCTTAACTATGCTAGCCAAATTTTAAATGGAGTCCCTAGCAGCCCATATCTTCTATTTATTTACACTTTTACCCATATAATTTTAAAAATTCACTAATTAATCCCTTTTTGACATTTTTGTCAAAAATCACTTTATAAAACTAGTAAATCTATCAATAAACCTTTATAATCTATCATCAATATCAATTTACTCAAACATTCAACAATGGCAACATGTTAAATCTTTAACAGTTTCAAAATCGAAGGTACAAGTTGGCTAGATTACGAAGCAACGATCTCAAAAACATAAAAATAATTAAAAACGAGATAAAAACCGTACCTTAATTAGCTATACAAGCTTGGCCGAACGAAGAACACAACAATGGTGTTTTCTTAGCCCTAGTTTCAGTGATGGGAGCTTAATGGTGAAGATGACACCATGTTTTTATTATTTTAACTTAATTTATTTTATAATTTACTAATTTAACCTTTACTTAAACATATAAAATTCATATAAACTATGTACATAAATGTCCACCCACCTTAATAATGGTCTAATCACAACATAAGGACCTCCTCTATTTAATTTCATAGCCATTAGATACCTTTAGCTAATGGAACTCCACTTTTACACTTTACACGATTTAGTATTTTTTACCGAATTAAGCATTCAAACAATAAAATTTCTTTACAAAACTTTCACACAATAATTCTATCATGCTTTAAAATTTAATAAAATAATAAAATAAATATTTTGACCTCAGATTTGTGGTCCCGAAACCACTGTTCCAATTTGACCAAAAACGGGCTGTTACACTCTCTGATGGTCAAACAGTGGTGGCTACCCAAGAAAGAATGGTTAAATTGATAGATAATATTCACTTAAAACACGTTCTTTATGCTCTTAAATTAAACTGTAATTTAATTTCAGTTTCCTAGTTGAATGATGATATGAATAGTTTTTCTAATTTTCTACTACATATGTGTTATTTGAGGGAGCTGATTGGAGCAGGTGAAAGACGGGATGGACTTTACTACTTTCAGTAGGTTTCGATGGTCAAAGTGGTTTTGGTTGAAGCTTCATCCTCTTTGAAACTTTGGCATAGAAGATTGGTCATCCTTCCGAGATAGTAGTAAAGTTACTTCCTTAAGTTAGTAACTCTAGAGATCATCTGAATAAAACATGTGAAATTTGTCATCATGCTAAGCATACTAGAAATAGCTTTCCAATTAGTGAACAGAAAGCCACTTGTATTTTTTAGTTAGTTCATTATGATTTATAGGGGTTTTATGACACTTCATCTTGTGGATCTCATTATTTTTTTTATATTGGTTGATGATTTCTTTCATGTTGCTTGGGTATATCTATTGGAAAATAAAAAAATAGGTTTTTAAAGTTTTCATTTCATTCATTGCTATGTTTGGTCATCAATTTTCTCAACGAATAAAGTGTGTTAAAAGTGATAATGAGACGAAATTTAATTGTCTCAAGAATTATTTTCTTGCCAATGAAATTATTTTTCGAATATCTTGTGTTGGTACTCTTTAAAATAATGGGAGAGTGAAGAGGAAACATTAATATATTTTAAATGTAGCTCGTGCTTTTCGTTTCCAGGGAAATATACCTATATCTTTTTTTGGGGGGGTGTTGGCTTCTTCTCATCTCATTAATCAAACTCCTTCACCTCTTCTGCACAATAAAACACCTTATGAAATGTTTTTTGTTAGCCTTCATTTATTTGATGATCTTCGTGTGTTCGGTTGCGAATGTTGTGCTCATAATCAATGTTTTAATGGTGATAAGTTTGCTAGTCGAAGTTGAAAGTGTGTTTTTTTGGGTACCCTTTTGAAAAAAAGGGTTGGTATTTATATGATTTGGATTCTAAGAAGTTCTTTGTGTCCCGCAATGTGAAGTTCATTGAGGATATTTTTTCCATATTTGGATAGGAATGCTACAACCATTGAGCCTGACAATGTTGCCCTGCCCTATGGGAGTGCAGACGTAATTTTTTATACATATTTTGGTGAATCAGAGGTGTTGGAACCTGCGACAGTTCCTCCACTTATTACTCCGCAACCTTTGAGTTCACCATCTACAAGTTCTCTGACACCTGTGGTATCTTCTTCTTCCTTCAATGACACGATGGTACAAAGGGCTTTGGGTACTGATGCGCTTGAATTGGGACGAGGCCATAGGAAGAAATTTCCCTATGTGAAGCTTTGAGATTTTTTTACTCATACCGTTATAAAGAAAAGTCCATCTCTCACCTCACCTGCTTCAGAGCCTTCCTCAGGTACTCCATTTTATATAGCATATTATGTTAATTATGAAAAATTTACTGTGAAACGCCGAAATTTTTCTTACAGTTATTACTGCAGGGGTCGAGCCATAGTCTTTTAAAGTGGCTGTGAAGGATGCAAGATGGCGTGATGCTATGCAAAAGGAGATTTGTGCTTTGTACAATAATGACACTTGGTCTATGGCAACACTTCCTCCTAAAAGAAAACATTGGGTAGTAAATGGGTGTACAAGATTAAATATACCTCTGGTGAAAGTATTGAAAGTGTAACACCCCTTACCCGTATTCAACGCCGGAATAGGGTACGAGGCATTACCAAAACACATACACTTGTAAACGTATTAAACTGAACCATAAAATTTCATCCAAATTATACAAAATGAACTGCTAACTATTAAAGGCCAACACTTTAGGCCAAATCAATTATGACATATACAAATAACTAAGTCCCTATACATTCCATGAACTTAAGAGGTTTGTATTCACTTTTACCCCACGATGATAGCTTGATAGTGTGATTACATCTCCGGCGATCTCCAACTCGAGTTAGCATACAACCCTATAAGATATGGGAAACGAAGGGAAGTAAGATACAAAGCTTAGTAAGTAAGTATGTAAATAATAAGAAATGGATTTAACATGTTTACAAAATAACACAATCATATCTACATTCAAATTCACTATTTATTCAAGTTTGGAGCAAGCTGTCTATTCGAGTCACAGTCACTAAATTATTTTTATCTAAAGATATGAAACTCCAAATTAAGATCCGTCCCTGAAACTAGACTCACATATCTTGTTACCATAAAATTTTTAGAATTTTTGGTTTAGTCAAATTAGTACATTTTATTCTTCAAAATCTCCTCTATTCTGCTGTCTGACAAGTCCGACCATTCTTCGCTAAAATTTAATTATCTTTTTGTACAGAATTCAAATGATGTTCTAGTTCATTTCTTATAAAAATATACTCATTAAGGAATCTAACCATATAAATTATGTCCCAAAATTATTTTTATACAATTTTCAATGATTTTTCCAAGTCAGAACAAGGGATCTCGAAATCACTCTGAACTAGTCTTACAAAAATCTAAATATCTCAAAAATACAGAATTTCTTTGCTTTCTCTGTTTCTTTTATATGAAAATAGACTCAATAAGATTTAATTTCATATCTCACTCAACTACTAATTCCATTTCTACCATTTTTGGTTATTTTTCAAATTTACTCTACTGTTGCTGTCCAAAACTGTTTTATTTTTAAATTTACTCTTTAATAATTTCACTTACTCCATTTCCTCTTACCGAAAGTTCGCTCAAATATCAAGCATATTGTTCATAAATTTTCACACTTATACCTGCACTTATCCATCACTTATTCATATTCAATTACACTTAGTCGTTACATAGTCACATGTATTTTCACTTAGTCAATTTCCCGTTGAACTCATCGGAATAATAACAGATACACGGTGGCCTGCACATAGTACCACCTTTGTAGCCGAAGCTATCTGGTGCACATAGTAGCCTGCACTTAGTACTACACATGTGACCAAAACCATCACTTACACATAGTGGCCTGCACTTAGTACCACACATGTGATCGAAACTATCGGGTACGCATAGTAGCCTGCACTTAGTACTACAGATGCGACCTATCCGTCTGGTACACATAGTAGCCTGCACTTAGTACTACACACGTGACCTAAAACCTTCTTGTAGCTCTCTTGTACACACAGTGGCCTGCACTTAGTACCACACATGTGACCTAGCTACCTTATTCATATCTTTTCTATTCCGAAGGTTCAACTGGGAATTCTCACTTTTCAACATTTTTTCAATTCATCCATAATCAATCACAATTCATAATTTACATCAAGTAATTACTCTATATTCAACTATATCTCATATAATATAACCAAAATATTAAAACACAAATAAAAATTGTAACACCCCCAAACCCGGCCCAAACACCACGACCGGATCTGGTATGTCACTAAGAAAATTTTGGAAAAACATGTCGTATTTTCAGAAAATATTTTTCTAAAGTTTATCTTCTTATTCGAAAGAAATTTAATAGTTGATAGTTTAAATAAATATGCCTTTATAAATTAAAAACCCAAATTTAAATACATGCATTAGTTCAATAAGAATTTAAATAACTAAAAGTAATTAAAGCCCAAAATAAAACAAAACATAAACTAGTGGCCCATGGCCTTATTACAACGAGATTTAAAATCCATTAATTAAAAATATAAAGTATTAACTTGAGTCTTTTTGCTGGATCTAGATGTTCTTTTACATAGCCACCTTGCGTTCCTCTCCAGCCCGGTCCAAAGCACTAGGTATCACCTGAAAGGTTAATTAATAGGGTGAGTCGTGAGACTCAGTGTGCAACCCTCATGCACCACTAGATTTTGGCCTTAGGCCCATAAAACAGATTAATAATTTCATTTATAAAAAAATAACAAATAATATGCAAGGCCCAACCCGTTTGCCCAGGTTTCCATCCACTACATTCCCCCGTACCAGCCATTCACACCATTGAGGATTTCTACAATCGACCCACACCGCTACACGCCAAGATAGCAGTCATGCTGCTCATCAACATATTATGGCCGAAGCCCTTATAACAGATCACGGCATTAGCCGCTACAACATATAACAAATCATGGTATAAACCGCTACACATATAACGTATAACTTCCTCCTTTCATCAACCCAACCCATGCAATCATAAAATCAATATACTTTTATCATATAAAGTCAAAACATTCACTGACCTGGTGATTTGCTTCACCCTTTTCGGGTTTCCAACATTAAACCGAGATATCGGTATTTATTACAACATATAAACTTATGAACATACATTAATAATCAGATCTAGATGGTGGGGAAGTATTACTTAGTTAATATCCAAATCTACTACCCTCAGTGTGAAGCCTTACTTAAAAAGCCGAAAAATCACACGAAGATTTAGCCCTTTAATATTCGGCCAAGGTTAATAAATCTCAACCTTCACATTAAAACTAATAGATCTCTTACCTAATTTGTTGAATCCCGAAAGTCCTTAAGAAACCGTCGCCTTCCCACCTTTGGCTTTTCCACCAAATCGGCACAGAAACCTTTAATGAGACAGATTCGACTACTAGAAGCAGAGAGGAAAATCGACAGGCCTTAGAACAGGTGTTTCGGGTTAGATCTTAATGAAAAGAAAGAGTGAAATCGCATAGAACAAAATCCCGAAACTCACTAGATTACTAAGGTATATGCGGCTTATGGTGCACCTTCGGGAAACAGAAACCTCCCTTGTATATTCAGCTATGGAAGAGGAATATGAGCAAGAAGATTTCAGCTTTCAGAAAGATGTTGGAGAAGAGAAGAAGGCTAGGGAATTTCGGCTAGAAGAGAGAAATATATGAGAAGAGAACAAAGAGGAATTTCGGCACTTACCTAACCTTGCAGATAAATCCTATCTTTTCTCCTTTATCTTAATCTACTAGCTCATCTAAAAGAGACCTAATTATCTCTAACTCCTTCCTCCTTTATCAGCATATTATCCACATATTTTAATCATTAAAATCCCTAAATTTTAGCCTTTATCTGCTTATTATCCACATAAAATAAATTCCTAAATAATAGCCTTTATCTGCTTATTATCCACATATTTTAAACATTAAAATCCCTAAATTTTAGCCTTGTTGCCATCCACTCCACCTAATCCTAATGCCCAAAATTTAGCTAACTTAAATTAAAAGAATTGGGCTCCATGAAACATAAATTTGGGCCCCTTACTCCCTTGTGTGGAGTCACCTCCTAAGATTGGGCCACAATCCCACTTTGGTATTTTAAACATAGATACTACCTTTTAAACCCTATAGTACCCAAACAGATAATTTTAATCAAGGCCTTTGCCTAATTCTAAGCCCAATTTGGACCCCTATTACTTAAATTAACATATTAAACATATTCACCCATTAAACGCATAGGCCCAAAAATTCAGGATGTTACAAAAATAGTGTATTATTTACATACAAACTTACCTCAAAAGCAAAATCGGTGAAAATGACTTATTCGTCAATTTCTCGTTCTAGTTCCAAACCTTGTTTTTATTGATCTATAACAACATATTTCACTTATTTAATTAATTTACTATTCAAAACAGTCCTTAACTCAACTTTTGCAAAATTACAATTTTGCCCCTAAACTTTTACATATTTACACTTTTACCCCAATACTCGAAAATTAAACTTCAGCCCTTATTCTTATGTTTTATAACATGATGATTATTTTTCCCTTCTATGGCAACATCAAATTCTTACTCTAACATACACTTTTGAACATTAGGTATTTTTACCGATTATGTCGTTTTACTCGTTTTTACTTAAAATCTCTTAGTAAAAGTTGTTTAACATAATTTCAAGCTTCATATTCTACCATAAAACATCAAAATAAACACTTTTCACCTGGGTAATTTTCCAAAGATGAACCCTAGCATGAATTATTGGTAGCATAAGCTAAATCGAACTGTCGGGACTCCAAAACCGTAAATAACTTGAAAAACGGGGCTAGAACGGACTTACCATGAGCTTGGAAAGTTGAGAAAACCCTATCCATGTCTTCTCTTGGTAAATTTCGTCCATATAGAGAAGATGGACAAATTTGGCATTTTAATTTTGTTTTTAATTCATTTAATTTACAAAAGGACCAAAATGCCCTTACAAAAAAATATCTTATCTAACATATACCATATCCATTTTTGTCCAACAACTTAACCAATGGGCTAATTACCATTTAAGAACCTCTATTTTAAAATTTCATAGCAATTTGACACCTCTAACTTTTAGAACTCAAGTTTTGCACTTTTTACAATTTAGTCCTTTTGACTAAATTGAGTGGCCAAACATCAAAATTTTCGAATGAAATTTTTACGAAATCGTTCCGTTAAATTGTAGACCATAAAAATATAATAAAAATAAATCTTCTTACGTCAGATTTGTGGTCCCGAAACCACTGTTCCTACTAGGCCCTAATTCGGGATGTTACAGAAAGACTTAAAGCTCGCCTTTTTGTTTTTGGTAATCACCAGGTAGAATATAGTAACTATAATGAAACTTTCGTACCTGTGGCAAAAATGGTGACTGTTTAGGCTTTTTTAGCTATTGCAGCTTCAAAATATTGAAAGTTACATTAGATAGATGTCCATAATGCCTTTTTACATGGTGATCTTGATGAAGAAGTTTACATGAAGTTTCCTCCAAGTTTTTCTCCTGATAAGCCTGAAATGGTTTGTCATTTAAACAAGTCTTTGTATAGGATGAAACAGGCTCATGGGTGTTGTTTTGCGAAGCTTGTTACTGCACTGAAAGGTTATGGATTTCTTCAATCATATTCTGATTATTCTCTCTTACATACACTAAGGGATCTGTACGCATTAATGTGCTAGCTTATGTTGATGATTTACTTATTTCTGAGAATGATTCTGCTGCTTCGAAAACTTTTAAGAGGTACCTTAGTTTTTGCTTCCATATGAAGGATCTTGGTGTTTTGAAATATTTTTTGGGATAGAGGTAGCTCGTAGCTATTTGGGGTTATTTCTTTGTCAAAGGAAATATGCACTTGATATTATTTCAAAGGCGGGTCTTTTGGGAGCAAAGCCCGGAGGATTGCCAATAGAGTAAACTTATAAATTAACACAAGCTACAGGGATAATTTTGTCTGATCCTGAGCCGTATAGATGGTTAATGGGTCATTTGATTTATTTTTCAGTGGCCAAACCTGATTTGGCATACTCGGTTCATGTCTTATCCCAGTTTATGTATGAGTCGAGGCAAGAGCATTGGGATGCAACTCTGCGTGTTGTCTGGTACTTGAAAGTCTCTCTTGGCCAAGAGATTCTTTTGAGATCTGATAGTGATTAATCCTTGAAAGGTGGTGTGATTTAGATTAGGCTACTTGTCCGTTAACTCGGTGTTCGCTTACTGACTGGCTTATCTTTATGGGACAATCTCTTATTTCTTAGAAAACGAAGAAATAATATATTGTTTCCCGTTCTTCTGCTGAGACTGAATATAGGTCTATGGCTTCTATCACTTGTGAGCTCAAGTGGATGAAAGCCTTGCTATTGAGCTTAGATGTTTATCATCCTAAAGCAATTCTTTTTTCGTGATAGTCAATCTGCACTGCATATTGTATAGAATCTCGTATTTCACGAGCATACTAAACATATTGAAGTGGCTTCCATCACTTGTGAGCTCAAGTAGCTGAAGGTCTTGCTATTGAGCTTAGGTGTTCATCATTCTAAAGCAATTCCTTTATTTTGTGATAGTCAATTTCCGCTGCATATTGCACAGAATCCCTTATTTCACGAGTGTACTAAACATATTGAAGTGGATTGTCACTTTATTAGGGATGCAATCTAGGATGGATTGATTGTACCCTCTTATGTCCCGACCTCTGTTCAGTTGGCTGACTTTTTTACAAAGGTGTTTAGTAAACTGCAATTTGAATATCTTCTCAGCAAGTTGGGCATTTATGATATGCATGCTCCAACTTGCGGGGAGTGTTAGGATATTATTATGAGATATTATCTTTTAGCAATTTGATCCTAATGGGATATTATAGGATATTATCTTTTAGCGATTTGATTCCTATGTAACTACTACTAATTCAGGTATATCAATAACATTCAAGAGAGATTACCCTATTCTTGTCAAGTCAAGACTCAACTGGCAATTAATAAAATTTTTAAATATATAAAATTATTGAATATAATTGAATAAACTAAAAAATAATATAATCTAGACTTTTTTTATAATTAAACATTTTAGTTAAATAAATCTAATTTTTATCTACATATTTGATTTGATTTTAAATATCTAATATTAACATTGTAACGTATATAACATTTTCTTTAGCATAATATATACAAATAATATTTTGATAGTATCTATAAAAAATAAATTATTGTATAATTAAATTAAAAAAATATTATTTTATTGATAAATACTATATAATCAGTTCAGTTCAATAAAAATCTTAATCCGGGAAATAGCTTCACTCATGTCTACTTGAAAAATTAAAATGCAGAAAATTGCTCAATTAAAAATTAGTATTATGTTAGTTAGGGTGTGTTTGATAAATTGAAATTTTGAGTATTGAAAAATTAAGTACTGAATTTTTACTATTAAATTTTGTAAGTGCTGAATTTATATTAGAAAATTGTTTGGTAAATTAATAAATATTTTTATGTTGTTTGATAAAAGTAAATAATGATTTTGAAGATTACTTATTTTTTAATTCAATATAATATTTTCTATTATTATGGGTAGTTTTAGATGAAAGATAAATATATTAATTTAAATATTTAATTTTTTTATAAAATGATAATTTATTTCAAATTTTTAATAAATCAAAATCAATTTAATATATTATATATTAAATGATAAGTAACTACTTATCTTAGTTTCCATTTCTTTAAATCTATAAAACCCTTGAATATGATTTAAAATAATGAGTTAGTTGTGAGCTATGTTATAATTTATTGAAGAAAAAAAAAACAGATGAGAATAAAAATTAATGTTTTTTGGTCAAAGGATTACTAATAGGTTAATTACTAAAATGACCTAAATCAATTTATATTGGGAAATTTTAATAGTTTTTTTAATACATTTATCTGATCATATATATTTTATACATAATGTGTTAAAAATTGAAAATTACTATATATATATATATATATATATATGAAATTTGGTTGTATAGGTAATGCCATACACGTGGGTTTGCAAGAAAATAAAAAAAGAGAAAATCAGGAGTAGTTGCAAAGAAAGATCTGCAAATCAAATAAAATTGTGGATTAATGAAGGTAAATGTTATCCTTAAAATGTAGTGTGTTTTAAAAAAAGTGATAATGGGTATAAATTAATCTAGATAATTAAAGCACTCAATGGGGTAAGTATTTATCGGATACGTTACAGACATTTTAGATAAGAATCGATGAACAATCGAAGAAGGGTCAAAATAGGTTCGACATTGGGACGAAAAGCGTCGGTTTGTCAGGATGACACAGTGAATGATGTCGTAACGACACAAATAGGGATGTTGCGACGTCACAACATGTTCTCCAATTTGATAGCCATGTTTTAGACTTCAAGTAGGACTTTTTTACCTAGTTAGACTCTAATTATTCTAGGGATATTTTAGTATGATTAGACTCTAACTTTAACCTATTTAAAGGGGTTTTGTATCCCTATTTTGATATGCCAATAAAAAAAGGGTTTTTTTGGGGGGGCGACAAGATATAATCACATATGAATTTTTATTAGAGTTTCATGATAATTATGTAGAGTATTTGATACCCTTTTTGTAATTGTCTTATGATATTTAGGGTTCTATTTATCAGTTTGCTCTTTGGGATTTTGAGTTTTGTATTTAGGGTTTTAGGTAATGTACAAGTTGTACATTTAGGTTATTTTCTCCATATTATACTCTCGTTTGTTTACTTATTTAGTAAAAAGTCGAAGTCTCATTTACCCATGGTTTTCCTCCTTTTTGGAGGGGTTTTCCACATAAAATATTTGTACACAATTTTCTCTATTTTACTTTTTATTGTTTATACGGGTCGATCTCAACAAATATTAAAACAATACATTATAATTTAAATAATATTATTGATACTTATCTATACGTATCTATTTTCAAGTTTGGATCAATATGTTACTTTATTTATTTATTATATATATATATGATATGTAAGGGTAACTTAGTAATTTCTTAATTGAATTGGTGTTTGGTTGATTCGTGAAATCAATTTAATTATGAATTTAAATAACAAGTACAAATTTTAATATCAATAAATTTATTTGACTAATTTTGATAAAAAATAAAATAAAATTTAATTATAAAAATAAAATTCATCACCGAGTAATTGAAAATTTCTCAAAGATATATAATAATAATAATAATAATAATAATAATAATAATAATAACAACAACAATCACGTGATCTTAATTTGTAATTTAGTGTATGTTATCATGGTTTAATCTACGAGTATGACAGAATCGATGTCCCAATCTCATACTCTGCTCTGAACCCAACTGCCCAATAAACAATTAATTCGTTCACCTTTTAAACTAATCTTTTAAGGTAACATTCATTATTCAATTTTTAGCATCTGCACCACTTTCTCCCATTCCGAGACCAATAACTTCCTTTCTTGAATATTCCGAGACTAATTTAAACTCTAAAGTTCAAATTTACTATTGATGCTGTTACATAATACATTTACGGGTCCTTGAAGTGAAACGAGTTATGGAACAGCAAAGAACCGAAGCAGCTGAGTCTTTACTTGTAAGACAAGGAAACGACAACCTTGTTCACAATGAAGAAAATGGTGGTGTTGGGGATGGTGGGTCGGTGGCTGTTTCCGATGTTACCACCATTCTTGGTCTTAGCACCTTCGTGGCAGCTTGTATTGCCTTTGGTTCTGGCTGTGCTGTATATGCTTTTTCACTTGTTTTTTTTTTTAAAGAATTTTAAAGTTTTTAAAAATTTCCCAATATCGAATTTGTTATTTTGTTTGATTGCATGGCAGGTAGGATATTCATCCCCTACTGAATCTTCAATCATGGAAGACTTGGGACTTTCTGTTGCTGAGGTAAAACAACCCCCTTCACTAATTATGTTCGGATTTTGACATTCCTGCTGACATGCACTTTGCATTGCTTGCCTTGAAAAATGTCTACAAGTATAGATATTGGTTTTAAGGTTTAAGAATCTGATAAGTGAAGCTTTCACCTGGAATTCTCTGTTTCGGTAGTTTTCAGTTTTTGGTTCAATACTGAGTGTTGGAGCACTTCTGGGTTCTGCAGTAAGTGGGAAGATAACAGATTTGCTTGGTCGGAAATTGGTAAGCTTTGTCAAGAATTGCTGAATATTAACTTGCTAGTATCTTACAAACTTTCTAACCTCATGTCTTGAATCAGACCATGTGGATTTTGAATTTGTTCTACATCGGTGGCTGGCTTGCCATAGCATTTACAAAGGTTTCAGCTATTCTACTTATTCTTTCATGCACTATTCAAGTACCAAGTTGGAGATAAAATAGGATCCGGACTTTAAGACAATGATGGATCAGTTAGAGGATATTCAAGATTAGTAAAAGCTGTTATGATCAATTTGCCATTGCTTGCTTTCATTTCATAACATGATGTTTTTATTTGTTTTGTGAAGACCCCTTGGTTGCTTGACCTTGGAAGACTATCATTAGGATTCACAATAGGAACTTTCACTTACTTGGTAACTCATCTCAAGTTTTCTTTGATACATTTTTTACTCCTTTGTTGTTTAAATGTTGACTTACGATGGATAATCGTATTTACGTTCCGATCTCAAACAGATGCCCATCTATCTTTCTGAAATAACAACAAAGAATGTGAGAGGAAGATTTTCAGTCATACCGTCGGTAAACTTTTTTTTATCATAAATCAAACATTAGGCCGCAATGAACATATTGGTTCATAGCTCTTGTATTACTACTTGTTCTGCAGTTGACGGTTGGTTGGGGCATGTCTTTCATTTATGTTGTCGGTTCCTTTGTCAGTTGGCGCACATTGGCTCTGATAGGTAACTAAAATTTCCTTGAAGGCGTAGGAAATTGGTTAGACAATCTGATAGTTTTGTAACTGTTCCAGAATGATTTTTCATACAGCTATTATTCCTGGTCTACTTCAACTGCTACCACTCTTCTTCATACCAGAATCTCCGCGATGGCTGGTGAGTCTAGTTTGATTTTTTATAAAATTTTATAACTAAGTTGTAATGCCCATCTTAAATATTGAACTGATAGGAAAACAGAATATTTCATTACTAAACAGCACAAGTACAGTTTGATCGATTTTATAACTAACCTGTAAGATATTGATCGATTTTATCTGGAAGTCTCATGGTTGTCCTAGAAGAGATGCCTCACAAGTACAGTTTTTAGTTTCTACATGGACGCTTTTTTTAGTTCAAATCTCCAATTTGGTATTTCTGTGCAGGCAAAAGTTGGCCGTGACAAAGAGCTTGAAGATGTTTTGTTGTGCCTCAGGGGAAATAAAGCCGATATTTTTAATGAAGCAGCTGAAATAAAAGTAACCCTTATTTTTTATTACTCAAGTATTAAACTTTAATAATAGCACGATTTTTGGTTGTCTCAGCTTACTCTTTTACAGGATTATGTGGAATCTCTTAAAAGTTCTTCAAAGGAAAGAATTCTAGAAATATTTCAAAAGAAGTATTTTCGACCATTGCTTGTAAGACAAGCAATTTGGATGAAATTTATCAATTTCTTTGTATTTTCTGTATAATCCATTGATATATATCTCTTGTTTTCCTTACAGACTGTTGTTGGAATGATAATCCTAACGAATTTGGGAGGAGCCAATGCGTTTGCGTTTTATTCTGGTGTTATCTTTGTCTCAGCTGGTAATACCATTGGCCTTAACAGTCTCCACAAAAATTCAAGAAAATGTTTGAATAGTTCAACTATATAAAGTTCTATTTTGTGACAATTGAAAGGTTTATCTAGCATGGTTGGACTCATCACACTGGCTGTTACTCAGGTTTGCTTCACTGTCATTTTCGGAAGCAAAAGTCTCCATTGATGGGTTGATGTCTCAGTAACTAAAGAATTGTTGTTCTATTTTGCAGACAATAGTTGGTGTTTTGGGTATAATCCTAATTGATAAATTAGGAAGGCGACCACTTCAACTGGTAAGCAAAGGATAAACATTTTGTAATAATATGTTCAGTAAAATGCATTGTTAATGTACAATGAGTTAATTGTGTTTATTAGGTGTCTACAGCTGGATTGTGCTTCAGTTGCTTCCTCACAGGATTATCATTTCTCTTAAAGGTACTAATATAATGACCGAGAATCTGACATCTCCCCTTCATCACTACACGTGCTGACATTTGGTCATCACCCTTGCATATGCTATAACAACATGTTTAGGGATATGCTTAGTGCACCAAATTATTTATGCAAGTCATCTTCAGCTACTTCGGTCTGATTGTGCCCCAAACATTCATTGTAGAGTAAGTTGAACCTAACATTGGCCAACACCAACCTCTCCCAACCTGATTTTGATTCAAAATTAATTATCTCATTATTAAGATCTCTCTCAAACTTTTATCTGCAGTTCTAGGGTGGTATTACATTCCATATGTTGCAGCCTTAAGTGTATAGGCGTGAACCCATGCAATCTATAAGAACCAACGTGTAAAAACATGGACTAGAGGTGCTTGAGCATGCATGTTTAGTTCCAAAAATGAAATCCTTGTTGGAAATGGCCAACCATGCTGCTTTTATATTTTGGTTAAGTGAATGCAGCTTGCACATTTTTGCTGCAGCACTAATGCTTGCTGTAACAGCAAGGCTATTTAGTTACTTTGTTAAGTTACTTAGTTGAAAATGAACTAAGTTGGTATTGTTTTGATGTTTTTAGGTGCTGATTGACATAATCAGCTTGTGTGCAAGTTAAGTTTTACTTGTTTCAAAGTATGATTAGTGGTAGTAGGTAGTATTTGGTGAAGTATCTGGCTATAAATGTATTGTTTTTCTAGTTGAATGAATGAGCAAACATGAGCTAAAAGCCATAAGCCCCCTTGCTGCACATTTGTGAGCAAGTAAAATATCATACTGCCTTGTTCTGTGTTCTGTTTTCTTCCTCTGCTGTCAAAAAAAAAAACCCCAACAATTGGTATCATGAGCCTAAGTCTTAAGGGCAATTGATTTTACTTCATTGCTTGTTAAAAGAAGGAAGTTGTCAAAGCATGTCATCAAGGATCGCTTGAAGAGAAGACAACATCACTCAACCTTAAGAGACTCCCAAACAAGCTTGAATAAGTGAAGGAGGAGTTTCAAGGAAAGTATGTGAACTTTCCAATGTGCAAACCGCAAGCTCACCTAGTGCGAGCAGAGTTGAAGACACCTTAAGAGACAAGAAGCAAAAATGCAAGCTGTCAAAGGTGCAAGCTCACCTCGTGAGAGCAGAGTTGAAGACACATGTTGAAGACAAGAAGCAAAAATGCGAGCTCATCAAAGGTGCAAGCTCGACCTAGTGCGAGCAGCAAAGTGCAAACCAAAATGGTAGACTGGAGGCAAGCAAACTATACTGCAAACTATATATGCAAGAAGAAAGCAGACAAGAATGAACAAGGGAACAAGGCAAGTTGCCAACCAAGGCTATGAAGGAGGAGAAGACTCCATTTGAAGAACAAATATTTGGCACAAAAGACTAGGATAGTCAATTGTATGAGTCGATTTTGTTGATAATGAGGCCAAGGTTGAAGATAAGTTGAAAATGAAGTGCTTGTGCAAGCTTGAATTTGAAACAAAGCATCTAAAGACTGCCAAGTTCAAAAAAACTTGATGAATGTTTGGTATTTGCAGTATGGAGTCCAAAGAGGAGTGTTGGAAATGGCCAACCATGTCATTGTTATATTTTGGTTAAGTGAATGCAGCTTGCACATTTTTTTCTTGCAAAGACTAATGCTTCTTTGTAACAACAAGGCTATTTAGTTGCTTTGTTAAGTTACTTAGTTGAAAATGAACTAAGTTGGTATTGTTTTGATGTTTTTAGGTTTGATTGACATAATCACTTGTGTGCAAGTTAAGTTTTACTTGTTTCAAAGTATGATTAGTGGTAGTAGGTAGTATTTGGTGAAGTATCTGGCTATAAATGTATTGTTTTTCTAGTTGAATGAATGAGCAAACATGAGCTAAAAGCCATAAGCTCCCTTGCTGCACATTTGTAAGCAAGTAAAATATCATACTGCCTTATTCTGTGTTCTGTTTTCTTCCTCTGCTGTAAAAAAAAACCCCAACAATCCTTATGTTCCAGCAACTTAGGCTAGCATATAGATTTCCAAGAGGCTCTAGCTCTATTGCTTGAGTCAACTTGCCCCTACCAAATGATTTTTGAACACAATTAAGTAATGTAACTGATAACTTTCTGATGGAGTATAAAGGGTCGACACAAATAGTTATGAAGGTTAAAAAAGACTGACTAGACTAGTTGCAGCCTACCTGCGTAAGAAAAATGTCTCGCAAACCAACAAGTCATCCTTATTGTGATCTTCAATGAGAGGATCCCAGTCTCTGATGGTAATTTTTGGAGACCTCGTATCTAAGGTACCCTGCTTAAAGCTTGTTGTCTGCAATATCAACTCTAGTTCAGTTTTCTGAATTCTTTTGCTAAACAACTCACTTTTGTTACAATTAAGCTCAAGTAGAAAAGGAATAAAAGAGATGAAGCCTTTGGACTCCCAATACCAAACTAAGGTTCCCTTTAGTGAAGATGAGAAGATCATTTGTGAAGCATAATTGAGTCAAGTTGGCTCTCTTGCACTTTTGGTGGTGATAGGCTTGAAACTAACTAATATTTCGACAAAGGCAAGCGCACCTATCGAACAGTGATATAGCTGTGATGAGTCCAGAATATCGTATCCTCAAGGACTAAAATTACTAGTAATAACTATCTTTTTATTATCTCGCCTAATAATTAATGGGATTTATTTTTAATCTAAAATTTAACTAACTAATTAACTATGAATGCGACAGAGAGTGAATAGAGTAATCGAATAAACCAATGAATAACGATAATACCCAAGGAAGAATCCACCTAGATTCACTTATTATTCTGACTCTGAATTAAACGATTTATTCACTTGCCTTGATCAGTAGAAATCCATAAATTATGTTAATATCTCTTTCGAGACTAAAAACAACTGACTCTAGGTTGATTAATTGAAATTTCTTTCTAATTAAAACCCCTATCGTCGCATTAACTTGATTTATGGATTCCCTTATTAGATTTGACTCTAATCCGGCAGATTTATGTCGTCCTATTTCTAGGGTTGCAATTAACTCCACTTAATTATGCGAGATCTTCTCTTAAACAGGGACTTTTGCTCCACTGAATAAGCACACTAAACTTGAATTAATATCCTGAAAATATTAAAGCAAGGGTTAAGAACACATAATTAAGAACAAGTATTTATCATGTAATTCAGATAATTTAAATAATAAGATTCATTAAAGGTTTCATCCTCCCTAGGTATTTAGGGAGTTTAGTTCATAACGTAGAAGGAAAACATCTTACAAATAAGAAAACAACAAGACATAAAGAACCCAAAAACTTCTAAAGAACTTGATGGAGATTTTCAATCTTGGAGTGGATCTTGCTTCCGAGATGAATCCAACGGCTTCCTTCAAGTAATTTCTTCGTTCTACTCAGCGTGCTCCCTTTTGTCCTCTTCTAGTATGTATTTATAGACTTTAGAAGGTTTAAAAACCCTAAAAATTGGGTTTTTCCGCATAACAGGGAAGTAAGGTGCGAAATCAACACGGGCTAGCACATGGGCGTGTGGCCAGCCCGTGTAGATCCTGAAAACTCCGATTTTGGCCCCTTTTTCGCTCATTTTGCTCCCAAATGCTCTCCTAAGTATAGAAACATGAATTTAAGGGATTAGGAGCATCAAATTCACTGATTTTCATCATAAATCATCCAAAAATATGCCAAGCATGAAATTAAAATATGTTACATTTATGGTTTATCATGTGGTAAGAAGTAACACCAAAAAAGGCTACTACACCTACAAATTGAGAGAGAACATTCATTGTTATTACAAATAAATAGAAAGACTAAGGACTTCCTTGTCATAGTCCTTTTGCACCCTTGAAGTAGCCGATAAATTCCCTATTAATGGCTATTAAGAATCTCAGAGTAGTTAAGCAACTCATAATCCATCCTACTAAGCTCTATTGGAAATGACCTTGGTAATGCACTTGTCGACAATGAAGCAACAAGAAATAAGTTTATAGTTAATTAAGTGTCTAGTCATTTAACAAGTAGGGACAAGAACCATAATAGTGGAATTGAAAGCTAGATTAAAGTCCCTAGATTTAAAGAACACAACCTCTATGAAATCCACTTCAATCATTCTCTAAGCCACCTTGAATAAGTGAGCAGTGTATCTATCTAACCTTGGAGCTTTATCACTAGCTTGCTCAAAGAGGGCTATCTTTATCTCTTCTTTGGTGATAGTTCTCGAGATCATATAAAGGGTATTGTCGAGTAAATTGACTTGAAGGATGTTAACAATTTTTTTATGCAACATTCCACCCCTGGGTCAACAGAACCTAAGATATGTTAGAAGAAATTCACAGGTCCTTTTGAAATTTGCTCAAATGAATTTAATCTATTGCCCTGATTGTTTATCACTAGATGGATAGTCTTGTGTTTTTGCTTAGCAGCCACAGAACTATGAGAAGTTCTTGATTTTTAAGTTATGTCTGTGATGCAATGCAATTTTAATTTTTAAGTTTCCACCCATCCATCCTATCCGCTCTCGAGTAATACTTGACATTCCAAAACACATATCAGTAATTGATCATTTCGGATTTCCTGGTGACAATGACCGTTCACTTGTCATTCATGACGATAACTTTTACTACAAAAACTTACCATCCTGATTAACCCAGTTTCGATGTCATTGCCGCCTATTTTGTGTAGTACTCACTTTCGGTGTAGACTTAAATTGTCACTTTCTCCTACGAAACTCTTTCGTCTTTCATACCCAATTTCATGTAATTATGCATATAAACTCAACATATCACGCTATTTATCAACAATCGATACTATGCTGGTCAAGCACATTTATTATTTCATACTATCATCAAATGGAATGTATTCATGCATTCATTCATATCAATTTCACATATACAATTTCTTCATGCGAATTAAAAACTTGCATTAATATACTAACATTAGGTTGTTAACATGCTAGTTTAGTTAACACATTCATAACAGGTTCGTATATAGGGTTCGCACATACAGGCTTCGCATACTAAATCACATATAGGGTTCGTATGAAGGTTCGCCGTACAATATACATAAGGGTTCAAATACATAGTTAAAGGGATCGCATAGCAGTTTCATATAAAGTATCGCATAACAGTTAGAGGGATCGCATAGCAGTTTTACAACAGGGTTCACATAATTGTTAAAGGGATCATATAATAGTTCTACAACAGCGTTTGCATAACATTTACTAAGGGTTCACATAACATACACTAAGGGGTTCGCATGACATTCATTAAGAGTTTGCATACTAAATCACATAAAGGTTCACATACTAAATCATATGGGGGTTCACATACTAAAATCATATAAGGGTTCTATATTCAATCACATAAGAGTTTGCATGAAGGTTCACATATCGGCTACAATTCACCTATCAATTTATAACAAAGTTTGCATGTATACCTATTTATGTAAGGGTTTGCATAATATTCACTAAGGAATCGCATGACAATTCACCTAGGGTTCGCTTAACAGTTCACATAGGGATTCACACAACAATTCCATAGGTGTTTGCATTCATAAGGGTTCGCATAACAGATTTCCCTAATTTTTAATGATTCAGTTTATACACAATGGTTTTAAGTTAGATCTCACACCTGATTGAAGAAACAAAAACTTTAATTTTTGGATGAAGAAATCGATAATCACTAGGAGGAGAGGGAAAACCTTAAAATTTTTGGTTGAGTAGTATGGTTCGACAATAGAGAAGAAGAAGAAGAAAAAGAAAAAGAATAGAGAATTTTGAGATTTTTCTTGAAAATTTTTCTTAATAAAAATTCTAGGTTTTTTAAAAAGATTGACTATTTATAAAACTTCTTCCCTAATTGAAATATGATTAGGAATTAGTTTAGAATTAGGGTTGATTTAAATTAAGGACTAGTTTAAAAAAACAGTTTCTAGTCTAGGCTGGTTTGAAAATTCAGTACTTTATAGGGTAAAAATAAGAAAATAAAATATTTTAACTGAAAGTGCACAAAGGGTTTCGATCTTGAGATAAAAGAGAACGCTGTTGGAAAAAACAACAACAAAAGGGTGCAATCAATGAAATTTGAACATAAGAGCTCTAAGATAGGGAAATAGCACTTAACCATCAAGTTTAAGGCTCATTTCTTGTTAAGTCTTTAACAACAATGATTTTTAAGGCATTCTAAGTTCGCTTACCCTATTCTTATTATACTTTAAAATATAAAATTTATTCTTATTTATTCTAGCACTAATTTTGGGATGTGACATCATTCCACTATAGTATCGTGATTGAGCTCTCCCTAATGACAAACCATTACGAAAACAACTCAACCAGTGCTCGTCCAATGACCTTTCATAAGTGTGTTACTCTAATATTATATCCTTAATCTCTTTAGGATAAATATGCTCTCCCAATATGATCCTATTCTATCTCATGATAACTATTACATATCCCTTCATGAAAAGTCAATTACTATCAAATGGTAATTAAGTCATTCATCACAAAGACAAATGACACGTGACCATGTTTATTTTTCATCTATCATGTAATGCCAATGAAAGGATATCATTTACCCATGTTTAGGGTTATAAGTTCCACTATTGTGAATGATGCTACATATTACAAAAGTTGTATACCCAACGCATCAGCTTTTAGTTCTTTATCTATTTAAACTCAGACTTTTACTTAGATCAAAGTATACGAGTCATGCATACATAGTCCACCATCCACTCAAAATTAAGATATGTCACACTATGAACATCATAAGTGAATAAATCCAAAAACGAATTCAGGATCTATTCTGCTTGGGGTCCAGTCTGATGTATTATCAGTCTAGTCAGTCACATTTATGTCTCTATCTTCTAGGAGTCATTCACTCTGATGCTCAAGACAAAACATCTCCCCAATTGGACTTGATAAAAGACATATTAGTCTTTCAATCGGTTTTCTCATTTCTGATTAGACTAAGGACAAGTTTAGGTTCGTCTACTAATATAAATTGTCTACGATACGAGCACATAATACCACTTAGTATTAGTTAAACATTAGATCACTAATGAGCTAATATTTGTTTCTATTTTGCTTTGCATGCAAAAACCGTTTAGGGCAATATACAAAAGATACTAATGTAATTTATGAATAATTTTATTAAACAATCTATTTGAAAAAATTATAAGTATACAAACGAATATACTACACTTAGGGCATCATATTTAACATCTTCAACATTCAACATACTAGTAGAGATCTTCTAGCAATCAAACTCTTTTAAAGATCATATTTTCCATTTAAAGAAAATTAGAAAGATGGAAAAATGAAGAGGTGAAAAACTAGAAGGATGAAAAATATAATTTTTTTTCCATAGGTGTGCTTAGTAGGAAAGATAAAAAAATAGAAAGAAAAAACAATTTTACTTCCCTTCATTACTTAGTAGAGTTGAAAAGTGAAAAGAAAGAAAATAAAACAATTGAAAATTATATAATTTGGAAAGATTGATTTTTATGCATTAAGATGGAAAAGGATCACCCCACCTATTTTCTTTCCTCTCACTTTTCTTCCCAACCAAACACACTCCAAATTTATATTCTTTCCACTTTTCCACTCCCCCCCCCCCCAATCCCTTCACTTTTCCACCCATTTAAGCACACTTTTAGGCTTACTTGGTAAAGTGTAAAGAAAACTAGAAGGATAGAAAATTGAAGGGGTAGAAAACTAGGAGGATAGAAAACATAATTTTTCTTTCCTTAGGTGTGCTTGGTAGAAGAGATGGAAAAATTAAAAGAAAAATACTTTCTTTCCATCAATTGCTTGGTTGAGTTGAAAAATAGAATGAAAGAAAATAAAACATTTGAAGAATGCATAATTTTGAACTAACATACGCTTCACTCTTATTTTCTCTCTTCTCATCATCCCAATTTGAAAAGATTAATTTTTATGCATTAGGATGGAAAACGGTCATCCCTCCTATTTTCTTTCCTCTCATTTTTCTTCCTTGTCAAGCACACTCAAATTTTATTTTTTCTCCCACTTTTCTACTCCCTCCTTCCATCCCTCCACTTTTCTACGTGACCAAGCACACCTTAAAAGTCTAATGTTGACCTTTACTTGTGTCAATTCCTGTCTATAAAGTATTCTCAAATAAGTTGCTAATAGTCTTCAATATTTAGCAATTAAAAATTCAAATCAATTTCTTTAAAACATATCAATCAAACAACACAAGTTATAATGTCTCACCAAATATTCCTTAAATTATAGTTGGCACTAATAATATCCCTTTTTAACGTTACTAAACAAAAACATAACAATATATCAAGTAAGTATAACTAACTCAACATTCCTATTAATCCATTCACTTAACTATAACTTTTAACCATAAAATCAACTATTAAGGTAAAGTAACAAAAAAAATTAACAATTAGAATTCATAATACAAAAATATCATAGAAAAGATAAGAGAGTTATGTCAAGTAAATTCATCAATTATATCTTCAAATACCATCAAATCATTAGAAAAAAATCCAAATAACCAATAAAAAAACACTTCAAGTTTAGTAAGAAAATAAAAGCTGAAACTCAAAAGAATATCTGATTTTTCATTTTGGTATTTAAATTTTTTTGTTTAATTTAGTGCTTAATGTACATTCGTTTTCCAATTTGGTGTCTAAAGTTTTCTTCAATTAAAGTTTTAATCTATTTTTTAAACCAACATTAAAAAAAAAAGTTGGTGACTAATAATATAGTGCCATGTGGTTTTTTTTTTAAATAAGTATTTTCTTTTATCAAATGTATATTAACATTAAAAAATAAAATATTCAAAAATATATATAATCTATAAAAAAACATATAAACTATAAAAAAATGATAAATGAAAAGAAATCAGTTAAAATTAATAATATTATAAAAATGTAAAAAAACACTTGTAAAAATTATAAAACTTTGTAACAAACTATTTAAAATTTACTAAAATTATAAAAAAGTTGTAAATATATTTAAAAAAATTTAAAAATATAGATACATGATGTTACTATCCAAATAAGTATCTATTTTGATAAATTATAAACAGGCATTAAACTTTTTATAAATACGACTCATATTTTACCCACAACATTATACCAAAAACTATTAATCAAATATCATTTTCTTCTCCTCCATCTTTTAAATTAAAAATTATTCCATAATGAATTATTGAATATGTTTATACGCCTTGACAACATACCAATATTTGAATCTTGGTCATTACTGCTAAAATCTTCCTTTATTGCTTCCCTTTGATATTGGCACTGCATTTTACTCTGTCATGATGTCTGAAATACAATGATCAATGAGCAGGAATATAATTGGTGGGTTCAAGGTAGTCCTGCTTTGGCATTCATTGGCTTATTAGTAAGTAATCCATTTTCCCCTACCAGTTTTTTTTTTTTTTTTCTTGCTTTTTTCTTTAGCCATTCTAAATGTTGGATTATGTTTTCAGATGTACACGGGATCTTACATAGTTGGCTCAGGAATACCATGGCTGTTATTATCAGAGGTCCATAAATTGTTTTCCTTTATGCTGCTTTAGTTCTTCATTTCTTTTCTCAACGTAATAATATCCAACACCAATGTCTAACTACATCGGGACATTAGGACGAGTATGAAGATATGATGCTGGAAATACATGAAAGAAATTTTACAAGAAACTAAATATATGTACACGAGAAATATACCACTCACACACCCGAATCCGAGTAATATAAAATTTTGCCTTTGTTTAGTTATTCATTCATTGATTTCAACAGCATATTGAACTTGTGTCACAGTTATTTCCAATAAATGTAAAAGGTTCAGCAGGCAGCATCTGTAATTTTATGGGTAGTTGCACTGGTTGGGTTGTTGCATACTACTTTAACTTCCTCACTGAATGGAGCTCAACAGGTGATTCTTGCCTTGTTCATTTTTGTCATAATATTTCACAAGCTTCTTGACCTTACAAATGACCGCATATCCATTGGCATTGTTTCAGGGACATTCTTTATATTTTCAGCCTGCTGCGCTGCAAATTTCATCCTATCAGCAACAATGGTACCCGAGACGAAAGGGCGAGCACTGGAGGAAATACAAGCATCGATTACTCATTCTTTAGATTGAAATAACAAGTTTTCCAAGTTATTTCATCATCAACAATTTGCTTTAAATCCTCACTTGTCTTGCTATTCTAGTTACCAAACTCTTTAGCGTCATAGCTTGCTCCCTGCTGTTGTCCTGTGTTATTCATTAATGAAAGAAAAGAAAAGTAATGAATGAATTTGTGCTTTGGCTATAAGGTTCTCTGTATTGATTAATGTTAGGTTATTAGTTGATTACTTGATTTACATTGCTTCCAAAAAGCACAAAAACATTTCATTCATGAAGCGGTTGCTTTGGCTATCCTTGAAGCTATTTAAACTATATTTTTCTTCATTTAGAATCTGCATCTATAATTATGCGGTGGGATTGTGTCGGCATTGACGTTTTGAATGGAAATAAAAAAAGAAACAAAAGCTACAACCCATTGACCCATTCACTTTGTTTTTTACAGGATTCCATGTAAGCAATTAACAGTAGTATTTGTGAAAATTTTAGTGACCAAAATTTAACGAATCGATAATATTGATGATCATTTTGTAACAAATTAAAGTCAATGATTAAAATATAATTTAAACTATATATAAATGACTATTTTAGTAGTTTACCCCTAAAAAATAGTATTGTAATAAATATGAATTTAACAAAAAATTTAATGATGTTAACAATTTAACTTATATTTTTTAAATTTTAAAAATAGAAGAACTAAAAGTGCCTCTGATTTTAGAGAACATTCCCTGTTTTTATTTTTTATTTTTATTTTCTATTTTCAAAAATTAGAAAATATGTTTGATAAATAAAAATAGAAATCTATTTTCAATAATAAAAATAGTGAAATATTCTTAAATATATAAATAAACAATAAATTAAAGGATAATTTATTTAAAATATATTACAAAAATAAAATGTAATTAAATAAAAAGAGTTTAAAAGTTATAAAAAAAGTTTTTTTTTTAAAGGATTCAAACCAGGATAATTTTAATGCATAAAATGAAGCTTAAAAAATCACTTTTAACTTTTTCATTTTTTCCAAAAATCTTTACTAAAATATCTAATTTTTATATATTTTTTATTTTGTTTTTTAAAAAGTATTTTCAAAATGAAAATTACAATTGTTTCCTTAAATTAAATGCGTTTCTTAAAATTAAAGAAAGGATTAAATTTAGAACTTAAAAAGCATATTGATAGTGGATGTATATTAAAATCAAGATAAATTTTAATGTATTTTAAATTTTTATAGTCATTAGAAATAAATCTCTATTCTATTTATATTTCTTATGCTTATAAATAGAGATTTTAGAGAAAATTTATAAATATTTCGATTAATTAATAAAATACACTCTCTTTTGCTCTCTAATTTTATTTATTCTTTATTCTCTATCTTTTATTTTATTATAAATATAACTTAATTTTTTTAATAATAAAAAAATAATTAAATGCAATAAAGTATATGTCCCCATCGTCTGTACTCCTCAAACAAAAATAATTCAACTCAAAAAAATATCTACGTAAGATTGAAATGACGTTCCAACCTCCTTTCCAAACCGTACTGCCAATTATTTAATTTTTATCTTTCCACCTTTTATAGTAATCTTTAAGAAAAAATTAGTATTTGCACCTTGTCTGAATTGCAATAAAAGATCATTTTTTAATGTTTATATAAGCGAGTCCATTGATAGGTCCCGGAAAAATTTTTATTTAAATTCTTTAAAATTTTACTTTAAAATTTTAATATTATAATATAAAATTTGATTTTGTCTCCTCTTAAATAATAGAATTTTAACTTAATTGTTTAAAAATTATAAAAGATATAGATTATTAAAATAATAAAATTGTATTTTTATTAGAGTGAAAATATACAATTTAATTTTAGCCCCTTAAAAAATTTCTTGATTTTGCCCCTATATATATATAAGGGAGGGATCTAATTACATTAGTGTAAAATTTAAATAATTTTATACTTTTTTATGTTTTTAATATTTTAACAACTTAATTGTTATATTCCGTGCTCCAACAATATAGATCATATATGTCAAATTTGATATAAATTAAAATTATCTAACTATTCATTTTATGTAAATAAAAAAACTTACAACTATTAAAAATATATTAATATAGATAACATTTTAGATCAATATGATATGAATATCGGATTAATTCAAAAATTTACATGCATAATAAGTATAATTTTGATAAATTCATCGGTTGGATTGTTAAAATATTAAAAGTATAATAAGTTACAAAATAGTGTAAAACCATTTAAATTTTACCCCGGTATAAGTGGATTCCCTCGTTATATATTAACAATTCAAACATTATATTTCATGCTACATATGTAAGTTTGACATAAATTAAAATTTTCTAATTATTCATTCTATGTAAAAAAAATTCAACAGTTAAATATATATTAATATTGACAATATTTAGATTGATATGATTGAGATATCGTATCAATTAAAATATTTACCTGCATAACAAGTCTTGAGTTGAATTATTAAAATTAATGGTATAAAAAATTACGAGGTGGTTAAGTTTTAAGTGGATACCTCCCGAATATAATACATGTACCTACAGCACTAATTTTGAAATCTAAAATTAATTGAATTCTTTCTTCTTTTATAAATAGTTACTTGAAATTCGCTGTTGATTCGGTTAGCATCCTCGAAGAGGAACAGTCTATGGAGCAGCAAAGAAAAGAAGCAACTGAGCGTTTGTTTTCCAGTCAAGGACACGACAACCTTTTTTACAGTGAAGAAAATGATGGTGTCGGTGTCGGGGATGGAGGGTTGGTGGCTGTTTCCAATTTTACCAGCATTCTTGGTCTTAGCACCTTCATGGCTGCTTGCATTACCTTTGGTTTTGGCTGTGCCGTAGGTGCCTTTTCATTGAGCTGTTTTTTTAACAGTTTTAAAAAGATGGAGCTTACTTATTTCTTGGATCGCATGGCAGATAGGATATTCATCGCCTACTCAATCTTCAATCATGGAAGACATGGGACTTTCTGTGGCTGAGGTAAAACAACCCATCCACTATTTATGTTCAGATTTTTAAGAGGTTTCAATTTGACAGTCCTCTGTTTCTGCAGTTCTCACTTTTTGGTTCAATTCTGAGTATTGGATCACTAATAGGTGCTGCAATAAGTGGGAAGATAACAGATTTGTTTGGTCGGAAACTGGTAAGCTTTCTCAAGAATTATTGAATATTAATTTGCTAAATTCTTACAAACTCCCATGCCTTGAACCAGACCATGTGGATTTTGAATTTGTTCTACATCGGTGGATGGCTTGCCATAGCATTTACAAAGGTCTCAGCTCTTCTGCTTTTTCTTTTATAAGCTTTTGTTTTTTTCCATCTCAATGCTAACTAGGATGTTGGTATTTTAGAAAAAAATTGTGAAAGGAAAATATATTGGGAGCACACTATAATATGTTGTATTGTTCAGATTATATAGCTAAAAAAATAACAGAAAATGTATCCTGCTAATATTCAGCCATATAACTTGCTCCTAAAATTATGTTACAAAATTAAAAATCCTTAAAGACTTGGTCTACAGACTTATTATTCACCAAGTCTAAGGCACATTCTCAACACTCCTTGCCTTAGTAATTGCAAAAACCTAATTTATTTCAGTCTTGGTTAAAGTATTTGCAATTTTATCTTCAGTCTTGCGAAAAATCAACTTGATTTTACCAATCTTCTATTCTTCTTTCAAATGATATTCATCAATCCTATTGTACCAAACCGTAAGAGCTTGTTTAAGATTGTATAAGGCCTTATTTAACATGTAGGCTTTCTCTTCCTGACTCTTAACTTGAAATCCCTCGGACTGCTCTTCTCTCATTGCTTCAATCCACTTCTCATCCTTTTAAGCTTCTTTAAATTGAGCAGACTCAAATTCAACAACACTACACCTTCCATAAATTTTAGATAATGATTTTGTGTCACAAACTAGAACATCATCTATGTTGTCATCAAAGTACTGAGGAGTCTCTGGCAATTGCTTCGTTGTTGGCTTCTCCTTCATTAGATTTAGCGTACAGCTTTTTGCTTTCATTTTTACTTTGAATGCATCTTTGCCTTTTGATTATTTGATCCAGCACCATTTGTTTTCAAATATGACATTGAAACCTTTTTCAATCAATTGCCCAACACTAACAAGATTTTGGTCAATGTTAGGCAAATATAGAAAATCAATTATGTGTTTCAAACATGTTAAACTTTCAATAGTCACTATTTCTTTTCCCTTAACTGGAATAAATTCACCATTTCCAATTTTTATTTTGGAAATGATAGTTTTATCAAGTTCTTTGAAAATTATTGGATTATTGATCATGTGATTTGTGCAGCTGGAGAAACATATATGTCACCACAAAAAGGAACTCATCTTCTTATTACTCAATAAATGCTTTTGCCTCTTCATGTTGTTGGGACTTACAAACTCACTCTATGTGCCTAATACTGCCACATTTTCTGCATTTGATATTAAGCCTCCACCAACACTTTTTTGGCAAGTGATTTGTCTTTTTATAGTATGGACACTGGAGAAATATGTCCCACAAAAAGGAACCCATCTTCTTGTTGCTCAATAGATGTTGTTGCCTCTTCATGTTGTTGAGACTTATAGACCCACTCTATGTGCCCAATACTGCCACATTTTCTGCATTTGATATCAGGCCTCCATAGAGGTGATCATGGGCCGGGCCAAGCCCAGAAAAAATTTTAGGCCCGTTTTCTAGGCCCGAGCCTGACCCGGCCCGAAATATGGGCCTAAAAATTTGTCTAAGCCCGGCCTGAAATAAAATTGATAAACCCGAGCCCGGCCTGGCCAATATTAATTTTTTTTTAGCTTTTTTCATTAAATAAAAAATTTTAAAACAAGTATTAAAACAAAAAAATAAATAAATAATTTGTAAATTTAAAAAGTATATTTGATTAAAAATAAAATATATATTTAATATATAATTCGGGCCGGGCCCGGGCTAAAAAAGTTTTACTCGAGGCTCGGCCCGTTTTCTAAACTGGCCTCATTTTTTTGCCCAAACCCATATTTCGGGCCTATATTTTTACCTGAACCCTCCCATTTTTTGAGCAGGCCGTCGGGTCGGGCCGGGCCGGCTAGGCCAACCCATGATCACCTCTAGGCCTCCATCAACACTTTTGGCAAGTAACTTGTCTTCTTACAGTATGGATATTGTGGATATGTCTTATTGTTATTATTATTGCTGGTCTTATCTTTAATTTTCTTACTTTTGCCTCTCGAATTTTTAAACTTTGTTCGAAAAGCACCCTCTATTGATGCTTCTCGTCTCATCTTTCTCCTTTATTCTAGAGCATTTACTAATTCTGTCAAGGATATACTTCAAAAATCCTTAGGTTCTTCTAATGAAAAAATTTTAGTTTTTTAGACAAAGTGACAAATTTTTTTTGCACTATTTGATCATAAAAAAATATCCTTACCTAACAATCTTACCTTGTTTACTATGCCCTCCAACTAGTTAGAATGGTCTTTAATAGTTTCTATCTCCTTCATTTTTAGCATTTCAAACTCTATGATCAAATTGAGCACCTGCTTATTTTTTGTTCTTTCATTGCCCTGGTATTCTTTCTTGAGGTCTCAAATTTCATTTGTTGATCCCAAATTAATGATTCTTGTAAATATTTTGCTTGAAACAGCAGAGAAAAGACATGCTTTAGCTTTGGACTACCTTGTCCACTTTTCTTTGTGAGTCTTTAGTTAATTCACTGTTGGATTTGCCAGCAATAATGGAACATCATAGTCTTCTTCTACTGCTTCCCAAAGATCCATCACATCAAGATAGACTATCATTCTAACATACCAAGTTTGATCATTTTGACCATCAAAAATTGGTGGAACAATGTGAAAAAACATTATGTCAACTTCCATTGTCTAAAGCTTATGTGTTTCTCTTAATTCACATATCCCTTAAGATAAGAGCTTAGTTGCTAATTGTTAGTATTTTAGAAAAACATATGAAACACAAAAAATGTATATATATATATATTGAAAACACACTATAATCTGTTGTATTGTTCAGATTATATAGCTAAAAAAATAACAGAAAATATATCCTGCAACTTACCCCTAAAATCATGCGTCAAAATTAAAAATCACTAAAGACTTGGTCTACATACCTATTATTTAGCAAATCTAAGTCACATTCTCAATATAGGATCCTGGCTGTAAGACAATGATGGATCCATTAGAGGATTTTCAGGATTAGTTGCTCTCATGATCAATTTGCAATTGCTTGCTTTCATTTCACAATACCATGCTTTCATTTGTTTTCAAAAGGCCCCTTGGTTGCTTAACCTTGGAAGAATATCACTAGGATTCACAAATGGAATTTCCGGTTACTTGGTAACTCATCTAACGTCTTCTTTGATACATTTTTTTTATCCATTTGTTTTTAAGTGTTGAATTACAATGGATAACCGTTTCGATCTCAAACAGGCGCCCATCTACATTGCAGAAATAACAACACAGAATGTCAGGGGAAGGTTTACAATCATATTGCAGGTCATTAATCAAACATTGCCTGTAATACATTTATTGCCTCATGGTTCTTATACTACTTGTTCTGCAGTTGATGGTTGGTTGGGGCGCGTCGTTCATGTATGTTGTTGGTTCCTTTGTCCATTGGCGCACATTGGCTCTGTTAGGTAACTAAAACTTTGAATTGCATTGGAAATTGGTTAGGCAATCAGATAGTTTTGTAACAGTTATTGAATGATTTTACATACAGCTACGATTCCCGGTCTGCTTCAACTCCTACTCATCTTCGTCATACCAGAATCTCCTCGATGGCTGGTGAATCCAATTCGAGTTTCTCTTAAATTTTACAGCTACTGTTCAGTGTCTATCTTAAAAATTCGAGTTGAAAGAAACAGAAAAACTCATTACTAACCTCAAGATATTGTCCGTTCAGCTACAAAATGACTTTGAGTTTCTACAAATATATCATAGCAGATCATCATAAGATTTCTATTTAGGTTCAAATCTCCTCTGTGATTTATAGCTACCGAGAATATTCTGTGCAGGCAAAAGTTGGTCGTGAGAAAGAGCTTGAAGCCGCTTTGTTGTGCCTCAGGGGAGATAAAGCTGATATTTCTGATGAAGCAACTGAAATAAAAGTAACCTTTGTTTTTTTCTTAGGAAAAAAGTAAAAACTTTTATAATGGTTCAATTTCTGCTTCTCTGAGGTTTTTTTTCTTTTTACAGAATCATGTGGAGTCTCTTAAAAGTTTCTCAAGGGGAGGAATTGTAGACATATTTCAAAAGAAGTATGTTCGGCCATTGCTTGTAAGACACGTTACTTGGTTGAAATTGATCAATTTCTCTATATTTGCTATATAATCCATTGATGTATCTCTTCTTTTCCTTATAGACTGTTGTTGGAATGATGGTCCTAACAAATTTGGGAGGAATAAGTGCATTTGCATACTATTCTGGTGCTATTTTTGTCTCAGCTGGTAATATTACTGATCTTAACAATCTCCTAGAACTTCAAAAGAAAATTATCAAAATTTCAACTATATAAAGTTCTACTTTATGACAATTGAAAGGTATATCGAGCATGGTAGGACTCATCACACTAGCTGCTACTCAGGTTTGCTTCACTGTCATTTTGGGAAGCTAAATTCTCTATTGATGGGATTAATGTCTCAGTAAGTAAAGAATTGTTCTGTTTTGCAGACAGTAGTTGGTATTTTGGGTACGACCATAATTGATAAATTAGGAAGGCGACCACTCCTACTGGTTAGCCAAGGATAAACTTTTTGTAATGATCTGCCATGTAAAATGCATTGTTACTAAACAATGATTTAACTGTGTCCATCAGGTTTCATCAGCTGGATTATGCTTTGGTAGCTTCCTCACAGGAGTATCATTCTTCTTAAAGGTACTAATGTGATGACCAGGATTCGGATATCTCCCCCTCGTCACCGCACGTGGCAAGATTTGTTTCATCACCCTCGCGTATGCTTACATCAAAGGTATTATCCTATAAGATAGTTCTATTGCCCTCACAAGTACCAATGATCTCTCCCTCATTTTGAATCAATGTAAGCGTAAGCGATGGGATATCGTGCAATGATGAAGGAGAAACATTCGAAGCCCAGTCATTATAACAAAAAATGTGCCTTTATTTGCACCCCATTGATCTTATTATTGCATTTCACTATGTCCTAACATATCAGATACAATGATCAATATTGAGCAGGATTTTAATTGGTGGGATCAAGGTAGTCCTATTTTGGCATTCATTGGCTTATTGGTAAGTCATCCATTTTTCTCTTCCATTCTGTTTTTCTCCCCTTTTTCTTTAGCAATTCTAAATATTGGATTATGCTTTCAGATGTATATGGGCTCGTATGCAGTTGGCGCAGGACTACCATGGCTGCTAGTATCAGAGGTCTGCAAACTGTTTTCACCTATGTTGCTCCAACTCTTCATGTTTCTCCAAGTAACTATATCCAACCATATCGGGACATGTGTTTGAAGATATGATCTTCCAAAAACCCTCCAAAAAAATTAAAAAACTTGTTAAAAATAAACCTCCGTCGTATAAATATCTGCATCCGACACACACACTTCACTCTAAGTAAAACAGGTGTTCGCCTTTGTTTATTTATTCGGTCATCCATTTTTGCATCATATTGATTATTGAACTATATTTGCTTGTATAACAGTTATTCCCAATAAATGTAAAAGGTTCAGCAGGAAGCATCTGTAATTTTATGGGCAATTCCACTGGTTGGGTTGTTGGATACTACTTTAACTTCCTAACTGAATGGAGCTCAGCAGGTGATTCATGCCTTACTCATTTTTGCCATAATATTTCTCAAGCTTTTAGACCTTACAAATGACTGCATTTCTTTTGGCATTGTTTTCAGGGATATTCTTCACATTTTCAGCATTTTGCTGTGCAAATTTCATCCTAATAGCGACGATGGTACCCGAGACCAAGGGACGAACACTGGAGGAAATCCAAGCATCAATTACTCCCTCTTCAGACTGAAACAACAGCGGCTTTTCCAAAAGTAATTTCATCATCAGCAATTTGCTTTAAATCTTGATCTGTCTTGCTGTTGCATATGCCAAACTTTTTAGCGACATTGTTGCTCTTATACTACAACATACGATCGATACGAATACGTAACGATGGGACCTGACAAGGCTAAAACCCAGCAACACTAGTGTATCTGTCCCTATCATTAGGCAATATCTGGATCCTGTTAGCTCACTTATTAAGCATGAAATTTAACAAGGATTGCTTGACTAACAAGTGAGCCGCTTGCTTTTGTGGTTGACCAATTAGAACATTGGTTAACGTTGTTAAAATGGGGTTATTGGTATGTGGGTGGTGTGACTAGCATATATATGAAAAATATTTAGCAATGGTAAAAACGGTGTCTTCTTAGGTTCAGATGTGAATTTCCCCAAGTTATTTATACATTTTTAAAATTTTAATGATTTAGAACTCAAAAGAGAAAGAAAAAAAATCATAGTTAGATAGTTTAATTTTGTAACATTTTGAAACAAAAAAAATATTCACCTAATAACCATGAAATTTAAAAAAAAATAAAAAATAATCATTTATGTATAATTTAAATTATGTTTTTAATTATTAAATTTTAATTTCTTACCAAATAATTATTAACTTTTTTAGTTATTAAATTTTAATTTGTTACAAAATAATTATTAACATTGTTGATTTCTTACATTTTTAGGACTAATCATTATCCTTCGTTGAACATGTGATGTGTGACACAAATCTAATGTTTCCATTTATTGTGAATGAGTAATTCAAGTGAATATTTACGTCGAAAGAAATTATAAACAAAATTAAAATCTTTCTTTTATGAACCTTATACAGTTGTCGATGCAATTCCACTGCTACCAAATGTCCATAGAGCCAAGGCTCGAGCTTTCAAAGCTTCTGTAATGGGCCTATTTTATCGGGGCCCAAACCAATAACCCAAAAACATAAAATAAATAAAACACAAATAAACCAAAATAATAACAGTCCATTTACATTAAATGACCCAATCCAAGACTCAAAATTACAAGGTCCAAATGGCCCAAAAAAACTTAAACATTCTCAGAAAACTAAGAAACCCTAGGGTTTCCTCTAAGAGCCGCCGCCTCCACCTCGCCACGTCGACACCTCCTCCGTACTCATCCACGCACCACCGCATGCCACGTCAACCTCCGTACCTACACGGACAAAAACAACAGCACAGAAAAAATAGAAAAAAAATATTGTATTTTTTTTTTCAATTTCGGCTATAAAATTCGGGAACAAACCTTAGTAAAATTTTACACAGACAAAATCAAATACATAAAACAGAGAACTTTGAAACAGATTCAAATATCTAAGGTGTTCTTTTCATCTTGTTATTCATTTTATTTTTTTTATTTGTTCTTAGGAATAAACGCAAATAAAAAAGGGGGTTGAAAAACTAACCTGACTTTTCGAATCCCGTTGCCGTGGGTGGCCGAGGTTCGTCGCTTCTAATGAAAAATGACGTCTTTGGGCTCGGGAAGCTAAAAAAATGGTGACTTTTCATTTTTCGGCCACTGTGGACGGCAGTCGCCACGGTGGTCCGGCTACTGGAGCTTGGTCGGAATTCGGAAGGGGGGAGAGAGTTTTTTAGGGGCCTAAGGTTTTTTTTTTTTAAGTAAAGGGGAAATGAAATTTTTGGATAAAAATTTGACTTTTATAGGCTACCCATGCGGCGCCATTTTGGCTTAGTACCCCCAGGCATAAAATGACGTTGTTTAAACCAACCCGCGCGCGACCCGGCCCGCTCCAGGGGGGATTCGTGTGTTTTCGTTAAATGGGTCATTTACAACCCTGGTCCTTTCGCTTTTTTGGGCTATTCTGATTTAGTCCTTTTTTTTATTTCTTTTAATTGGACCATGGAATTTGCTACGCATTTCAATCGAGTCCCTGACCCACTGGCGCTCTGAGAAATAGATGCGTGTCCAGAGTTGGGTTATTTGCCGAATAGGCCCTCGATAGTTTAAGCGTGTTTAATTTTGGTCCTATTTTTATCTAGTTATTTATTACGATTTAGGCTCTAAATTTTGTTTTAATTCCGATTTAGTCTCATGTTCAATTAATATTTACCCTTTTTAGATTTTTTATGTTTTTTTTATCTATTTTGTTATATTGTTTTCTTTCTTTTCATATTTATTTATTTCTTTTATTTTTTCTTTTTTTACTCTCTTCGTATTTAAATTTCATATTAGTCTTATTTTCCTTTTTGTACATTTTGCTATTATTATTATTATTATTATTATTATTCCTTGATTTTTTTTATGCAATATTAAAATGGTAATCATGGTATAATTATTGTCACCGTCATTATGAATTGTTTTTATAACCATGTTTATATTATTGACATTAACTAGCATGTCATTTTATTTTTTAGTATATTATTATTCTACTTTCATACACTAGCATTTTATTTTATTCTACCATAATCATATCTTGAATCGTATTTAGATACATTTATTCATTGTTATATTCCAAACATAATAAATACATATCGTTTAAATATTGCACTTGCTATTATTTGGAATTTTTTTTAAAAAATAAGGATAATGTTTCGTATTTGGAATTTCGAGAAATTATATCCTAACTTACGGGGTCTCGATTTTCTCGAAGAACCTAAATGGCCAAATATCCTTTTAAATTTCTAAATGCATAAAAATTCAATAAAAATTAAAGGCAAGCTTATTCTCGATACTAACTTACGGGATGTGACATTTTGTTATCTCGAGACCAGAGGGCCTTTGCTGCTCATTTCAATTAAATTCAAGCATTTTTAAAATTAACCTTAAAAAAAGGGGATCGTATTTTAAAAGCTTTTAAAATACATGTAGAGCTGAAGTATTTATGCATTGTTAAATACGGGCCCCAGGATCGTATTTATAGCTAACAAATTTAAAAACTGCTCATTAGCAAACTATTAGCTGGTATAACAGCTTCTAACAAATTAACTGATTACTCTTAACAGTGACACATGATATTTCTATTAAGTCTTGAATGCAGGATAGCGATTTAAAGACCATTTTGTAATAAATTAAATTTTAATGACTAAAAAGTAATTAAAACTATATATAAATGATTATTTTAGTAGTTTACCAGAAAAATAATATTATAATAAATTTGAATTTAACAGAAATTTAATGATATTAATTATTTGACTTGCATTTTTTAAATTTAAAAAAAATTAAAAACTAAACATTCTCTATTTTCATTTTTAGAAAACAAATTTCATTTTTTATTTTTCAAAAGTGAAAAATATGTTTGATAAATGGAAATAAAAATTTGTTTTCAATAATGAAAATAGGGAAAAATGCGGTTGATGCGTAATTTAAAAATAAATAAATAATAATTTATTTAAAATTATAAAATATAATTAAATAAAAAAATTTAAAGTTACAAAAATAAAAAGCTGTTTTAAAAGAATTTGAATTTGGATATTTTTAATGCATAAAATGAAGCTTAAAATAATTCTTAGTTTTCAACATTTTCCATTTTCCCAAAACATTTTTTATTCTCTGGTTTCTACATATTTTTGTTTTCGTTTTTTAAAGATCATTTTCAAAATTGTTAGGCGAACATGTTTTTTTCATTATTTTTTAAAATAAAATTTACGTTGTTCCCTGAAATCAAACGCATTTCTTAAAATAAAAGTATAAAAAGTACAGAATATAGAACATATTTTAAGCTTAATAAAATATAATTTAGTTTTTTAAAATAATACAAATAATAACACGTGGTCTTAATTGCAATAAAGTGCATGTCCCCATCGTTTAATCTACCCCACATTGAACCAACGACAATCAACTCAAAAAAAATATCTACATATTAACGTGCCCACTTTTTTGCCAATAATTTAATTTATATGTTTCCACCTTTTAAAGCAATCTTTAAAAATATATTTTTAATATATATAAAAGTTTTTTTTTAAAAATGGCCTAAATTATTTATTAATTACGAAAATGACTCATTTTTAGAATCATGTATGTAAATGACTCGTTTGCTATGGTGAACATCGGTGTCGTCGTTGCCTTTGGCGACACCACCCCTAATAATTTCACAATCGTTGGTCGGTTTCTTAAAAAAAATCCTGGAGTGTTGTCACTGACATTGGCAACACCAGTATATCTACAGGTACGCATTAAGTGAGGTGTTCATTATGGGGGGCACAAGTTGATGGCAATGTAAGTGTGGTAGCGGTTCTAGTTAGCCAACCAAATATTGTATCACTACAAGTAGAGCTGATTATGGGCTGGGCCCAAGGCTCGGCCCGAAATATGAGCTTAAAAAATTGTCCAAGCCTGACCCAAAATAAAATTGCTAAGCCCAAGTCTGACTCGGCCCGGCCCATATTAGTTTTTTTAGCTTATTTTATTAAATAAAAAAATTTAAAATATAATAAATCAAATACATTTAAAAACATAAATAATACTAAAATAATTCTTAAAACAATACACAAATTGAAAGTGAAAGTGAAATTAGAAAAGTGAAGTTAAAATTTTAAAATGATTAAAAATAAAATAAAATATTTATTATATAATTTGGGTCGAGCCAGACCCAGGCCAAAAATTCTTGCCTGAGGCCCGGCCCATGATCAGGTGTAACTACAAGCACCCTTGGGTTATAGGATTTGTGATGGACCCAATTCAAACAAAGTTAAATATTACATGTGAAAAGTATGAAATTTTTGGGTCATTTTTATAATTAAATAATTTATTGTGGACTCAAATCAAGCAAAGTTGAATATTATGGGATTCTCGATGGACCTAATTCAAGTAGAAGATGATGGACCAGAGGAATAAAAAGGAAAAAAAGAAAATGATGAAGTTTAGGCCATGTAGAAAAAATTGTGACAGATGAAAGATATGACATTTCATTCCTACTTTTTTTAATGAAAAATGCTCAAATTTTAAGTGTGATTTAATGCTCAAATTTTAAGTGTGATTTAGTTTCATTGTTGGTTTGTTTAAGAAATCTTTAGATTTGTATGGTACGAAATTTATTTTTTTGTATGGTACGAAATTTATTTTACTTTAGAGTTGATGTATGATTTGTTTGAGTTAGTATTTTTTTAAAGTTTTCAAATATTTTTTCATTTATTTGATTTGAATTATGAAAATTAATAGTTATTTGAATAATTTATTATTTAAATATTTTCTATTTAAATTATTTATGGTTATATAATAATGAAATATTTGGAAGTCAATAAATTTCTATTATTCTAGATGATTTTTTATTGCACTTGTTTGTTTTGCATCTATTTATTTGACATATATATATGTGTGTGTGTGTGTTTGGCTATTTTACCCAAAAACGCTCATTTCTAATATTATTTACGAAAATGGGCCAACTTTTTTATTATTTACCGAAAAGGGCCGAATTAAAATCCTAAAAACGCATCCACGTCAGCGCCACCTCAAAATTATTTTGCCGGAGACTACTATTCAAAAACTTATTTCATTTTTCAAATTGACCGGAACGGGCAATTGCCCCCAAAAACGCTCCCACGTGGACGCGCTTTTGCTACAATGGTCTAGGGAAAAATTATTTTGAGGAGACGTTTCTGAACAAACAGTGGCCAAAAACGCTTCGACGTGGACGCTCTTTTGCTACAGTGGTCTCTGGCAAAATTATTTTGAGGAGACATTTCTGAACAAACAGTGGCCAAAAATGCTTCCAACAGGGTGCACTATTAGTAGGATCTTGAAAAGCGCTCCCACGTGGGACGCGCTTTTGCTCTGATGGTCTCGGCAAAATGAGGCTATAAATCGGCCAAATTTCATTCTCGGTTGGCGAGAAAGCAAATTCGAGCAAAAGGAAAAAAAATTGAAAATGAGTGAACGTATTAATCTTTGTTATTTACTACGATGGTGAAGTGCGTGAATCGAAAATGGTGTTGTTTTCTTATCGGAGAACACAGTAGCGATTGAGTTTTAATCGGAACGTCGATTTGGTAGAACTTCGCAAAAGAATTAGGCGTAAAATATTCGAACAACGCTAATGAAAGTTCGGTCTATTAAGTATAGATTTTGCATTTGCATGGTTGATCCGGTGAGATATGACTCATTCGACATCAAAGGTCCTTGGAGCCTTGAGGCAATGGTGGAGACTCATCTTGCGGTGGTTCACCCTATATCGAGATATATGTAGAATTTTCATCTCCAAGTGATCATCGCCCCTCAACATCTAGTATCGTTAGAGGAATACATGACCCAAGCCGCACACTGTAAGTGGGAGGCAAAACACGAAGTGCCGTGTGCGGTGGTAGTATGGAAAACATAACCCCTGCACGACACTTTCGATTGGTGGATGGGACATGCATATTCGCGTCATTTGACGTCGGATGACAAAAATACGTATTGGGGGCGTCATCAACTTCTAGTGGATGGCAATCCACATACGATTGGGATCTTTACGAAAGATGTTTAAGGAGGATGATGTACTACCGATGACATCCACGGCGAGGGCCCTCGTTTGTTGCGAGTTATGGAGGATCGGGCGATGAATCCGATGTGGATCCACCTCTCAGAGCGGGGCCGACGGTGCGAAGTTGGATTATTTTACAACCGAGCCCGTTCCAATTGTACCGAAGGCGTTGAGGCGATTCGGGCGAAGAAGAAGAAGATCCGCTATTCGAGGGCATACTCACCTCCATCGCACATGCATAATGTCGATCTATCTCAAGATGATGCATTGGAGTTTCACGAACTACCACATCGACGCCAGCGTGACCGTACAAATTCTTCGTTGGATTCGGACCAATTAGAAGTTGGTAACGATTTTCCAACAAGAATACTTTTCTTCTTTGCATTGAAACAATACTGACATCGAGGAGCGGGTTAACTACACTATGGTTAAATCAAAGCTCGATAGGTACGAGGCGAAGTGTGCAGTGCAAGATGGCACATGTTCATGGAAAATCATGGCGTCGTTGAGGAAAAGGACAGGGTTGTGGGAGGTGAAAAAGTACAAAGGTCCGCATACATATCTTACCGGTACAGTACCACTACGTGTTCAATGATTTCGAATAATACTAATATTATGTAATGTTGTATTATTTAACGTGCTTCGTTGCAGTGTAACACAAGATCATCGAGGATGGATTGGACATGTTGGTGATTTAATAATCCCGACGGTGAAGGCCGATCCCAAAACTACAGTGCCAGCCTTAATTGGCAATATTCGTAGCCAAATGGGATACATGCCCTCTTACAGAAAGGCTTGGATAGCCAAGCAGAAGGCGTTGGAAAAGTTGCACGGTCGGTGGGACGATTCATATAATGAAGTGTGGCAGTGGTGTCAGGTGTTGGAGACGTATGTCTCGAGCAAAGACAATGACCTTGAAAGCGGAACGGTGACTACAACGATAAATCGCTCCATGGATGCGCGGTGTTCAAGCGTGCATTCGGACATTTAAGCAATGCCGAGATGCTTTTACATACACGCAAGCCATTGGTACAAATTGATGGTACCTTCATGTATGGTAGATATACGCATCGGCTATTATTGCTAATTTGTGGCAAGAGGCGGTGTGGGAAAATCCTTCCGATTGCGTTCGCAATAACACCCGGAGTCGGTGATGGCGGGACTTCTTCCTATCTAGGTTAAGGAGGCATGCGCCTCAACCCGACATATGCGTTATATCGGATCGGGGCCCTGGAATACTTACGGCAATAGAATACCAGGGAAGCATGTGGCATCGCACACACCATCGATATTGCCTGAGGCATGTTTCATCCAACTACTATGGGCAACACCGATCTAAAAGACAGAAACGGCAAGTGACCGATATGGGTATGAAATATATATTAATATAATTTGTTTTGAAATTTTCAATTTATTCGCAATTGAATAGTGGTATGTAATATTTGCTATCAACGTATATTGGCAGGGTACGAGATCAATAAAGACCATTTTCACGAGATGTTGGCAAGTTTGCGGGCAGATAACGCCGAAGGCGCAGAGTACCTGTGCAATATTCCTTTTGAACAGTAGACACAAGCATATGACGGTGGCCTACGATATGGTCATATGACCACAAACCTGGCCGAATGTATAAATTCTGTGCTAAAAGGAACCCGTCATCTGCCGATTACAGCGGTCATGCGGGAGACATATTTTCGTTTAGCGGCACTATTTCTGAAGAGAGCAGCGAGTTATCGAGGGCAGATGCAAGGAGGCCATGTATGGAGCCTGAAGGTCTTAGCAGAAATTAACCGTGGGAAGGCACGGGCGAACACCATGCACACAATGTGTCACGACCGCGACAGCCTATGGTTTCGTGTCACGGAGTTTGACAGACCGAACCAAGGTATTGTTGGCGGGCATTATCGTGTACACTTGACAAATAGGACATGCGACTGTGGGATATTTGATGCACTTCATTACCCATGTGCTCATGTACTTGCGACTTGTCATAATCTTCGTATTGATCCCATAAGCTATGTCGACGAAGTCTACAAATTAGAAAACATGTACAACGTGTGGAGACACGTATTCCCACCAGTCCCAGATGAACGTAAGTGGCCATCGGTATCGCTTACACCGTATAAGCTGTTGCCGGATAGAGAATTAAGGCGCAAACCAAAAGGTCGACCTTACTCGACTAGAATACGCAACAATATGGATATCCGAGAACCGATCAACCAAAGTCGGCGGTGCGGGTGGTGTAGGAACCCAGGCCATACATCTCGCTCGTGTCCAAATCGGAATAGTTGACCGTGTTCTTAGCTTGTTTGTCTCTTGCTGGCAATGTAATTTCTGTTTTTTTGGAAGAAAACGGTGATCTTTTGTACAATAACTGAAATTTATTAAATATAAAATAATTAAATTGAAAAAACTAAAAATTAAACCATTTCTATTTTATCAGAGATATTAAAACTTCTTATTTATTAAATATATTAAAACTAAATTACAATAAAATAAAAAATAAAGAAAACTTCTTATTTTATTAAAAAATTCAAATTAAATTACATACAAAAAAATAAACAACTTCTATTTTAGTGAAGATATTAAAATTAAATTACAAACACAAATAAAAAACAACTTTTTTAATTCAAAAATAAAAAAATTATTACAATTTAAAAAATAAAAAAGCCAATCTTAATCAATGTTGATCTGGGGTGGGAACCGAGTGCCACACGAGCGATCGCGATTCTGTGCTTGGATTCCTCTTTCTTCTAGCTTCCGGCGGGGTCGCGGAACCTCGGGGCGGGAATCGGGTTCCTCGGCGGTGGAGTGCAGTTCAGGTGTTGCGATGATGACCCACCTTGATAAAATAATGACCCCGGAGGTGTTTGCATAAACCACAGCGGGGGTGACTGCATCCCGTACGGCGATTGTGTAGGCGCTATTGATGGGCCCGGTGACTGTGTAGGCGCTGTTGCTGGGCCGTCTCATCACCTCTTCTCCTTGAATGTAAAGGGCCCCGACGTTCCCTTCGCTCGCGAATTTGTCGTCGCCTCTCTTCATCCGACAACAGATATGGCTTGCCATGGATTCTAAACCATGGCATGTACTCCGGCACGCACGCTAACTCAGGAACTATGATCGGTTCCCGGTTAGGTAAAAAGTCATACCGGTTCTCCCACGTCTCGATATGATCTGACCAAAATCTTGGCCAATCCGTGTGCTGCTGCCGTAAGTCCACTGTGTGCTCATCATCGAGCACCTCAAGAGGCACGGGAATCGGTTGTCGGCATCTAAATTGCCGCAGCACCTAATCTGACTGGTGCATCTCCACGGTCGCGTAGGTGATTAGCGGGACCTTAACGTGCCAACTGTTCGGATTTTGGAGGAACTCCTCTGGAATTACTGCCCAAATTTCGGGATCCTCATACGGTGTCCATTGAAACTATATTAACATTACCAAAATATTAGTTATATACATAATACTAGACACTACATACGAAATACTAAATTATAATAACGAAATTCGAAACTTACTTGTGATTCCGATCGTTGTTCCAATAGGAGCCGTATATCCTCAAGTGAGTTAGGTATTCCAACATAACTCGCCGAATGGTTCCACCTAATTAAATAAACTTTTAGCATGCAATTATACTATAAATCTACGAAATAATTGTAAAATATAATAGTAAATTTACCTCGTTATCAGTGGGAATGAATATGGCCGGTCAAGTCGAGGACGTAAAAATGGAAATCGAAACCATGCCCATGACTGTAGTAGTGATAGGCAACCTCCGATTTTTGCTTTACTCGGCACCGTCGTCCCACACATCTCCTGGTACAACCTCGATAGCACGGCAGACCCCCAACTCAATTCAACGGCTGCTCTGAAATCAACAAGTTTCAGGAGCCATCTCAGGTGGACGAGGTTTCTAGAGAGGTCCGGCACCAGATAGCCTCCAATTATTTGAAGCATGTATGCCTGCGCATACCGTATTCTTTCTTTTTCGGTCGAACCTTCATTTGGCTGCGGGAATGCGTCTCGTAACCAAGCCATATCGATCCGAGCTCCTTGAATTCTATCCGGAATGGCACCCAGAAGCTCGTAGCATACGGCCATCCAATCGAGAGATGTTACGGACCCGGTGACTACCGACCCGTCCACCGGTAATCCCAACTGTAACTGCACATCTTCTAATGTGATGGTACACTCTCCGCATGGCAGATGGAAAGTGAGCGTCTCGGGTCTCCACCTCTCTATCAACGCGTTGATCAAACTCGGGTCCAACTTGAACCCCGGCCTATCGTGGGCCACGTGCAAAAACCCGCTTCCGCAGTAATTCTCGATCAACGGCGATGGGGGACCAGGCATGTTGCGAATATAACATTGCAACACCCGATCTACAGACTGTTTAAAAAATTATAAAATTCAAAATTAATTTGCAAAATTAAAAAAATTTAATAATATTGAAAAATTAACATTAAAACTTACCATTTTCATTTGCTCGACGGCAATGTGCTTGTTGTCTAGGCGACGTAATTCCCCGGCCATTGTAATCCGATAAAGAATTTTAAGATTTTCCAAAAAATAGATATATTAAAAAAATTATAAAGTACTTTTTCGTAAATAGTAAAGGACTATTTTGAAATTTGAGCGTAAATTTCAAGGACTTTTGAGAGAAACTTGAGAGAAAATTGAGAGAAAATTGAGAGAAAAATGAGAGAAAAATGAGAAAGGATTGAAGTGTGAGAAAAATAAAGGGTTGGGGGTATTTATAGTTTTTTTTGGACCGTTGGGGGGCCAACGGTCAAAAAAAATTTGACCGTTGCAACACGGGCTAAAGCGCGTCCCTGAGGGCGAGCTTTAGCCCGTTTTCCCCCAAAAACGCGCTGATGTGGACGCGTTTTTGGGGAAAATTGCCCTTTCCGGTCAATATTTTTGAAACCTGTCCTTTCTGGTAATTTTTGATTTTTTTTGGTATTTTCTAGATATTTGCCCCTTCCTTCCCTCCTTTATTGTTTTTTCCTTTATTTCTTTTCTCCCTTTTCATCCTCTCTCTCACTGTTCCCACCTATAAATTGTCCCCCACTAGAGTTGTAATCCGAAAATTAGAAGTTGAAATTTTTTTTGAAAAGTCTTTTTTTTGATAAATATCAGAAAATCAGAAATTGTTTGTGTTGGTTTTTTGATTTTAAGGTATGTTAATTTGGTTTTAATTTATTTAATTTAATCAATGTTTTTAATTTGATTTGTTTTATTATTGAATTTCATTTATGTTTCATATGATGATTTTATTTAATTATATTCGTGTATATATAGTTAATTTGAATTATATTTTTGCATGCTTTATTGCGATTATTTTATTTAGTTTTTGGGAAAAATATTATAAACTTATTTTAAAATATAGAACACCATTGATGGTTGGTCATTGTGTTATTTTCAATTACTAAGAAAAATAGTATAAAACTTATTTACAGACTTTATTAAACAAATTTTCGCTATAGTGTAATGGTAAGATATGGAAGTACAAATCTCAAGTTCTAAGGCTAAAAGTTAAGCAACTTCAATTATTATCTTGAAATGGGAAAATTAAGTAGTTGCAATGAAAAGAAAATAAGTGGGAATAATTTGTCTTAAAAGCAAGAAAATATTGCCATTGTTTAAAAATTAATTTGCACTTCATTGATTGTTTAAAAATTATGCAGATATACAATCTGCTCTCCTTGCACGTTTTTGTCTATTGTGTTTAGTAGGGTTTTGTTTCTTTTAGGGTTTTTGTGGTTTTTTACTAAGATTTGGGTGGAGCCGTTTCGATTAATTGCTTGATTTCTCTAAACTTGGGGACTTTTGGCTGGACGATATAGGGGAATGGAAAGAGGTTTTGCTGTGCTATCATTGGACAATGAGGAAGAGGAGGTTGTTTAGGTGCAGAGAGAGCCAGATCCGATTTATGCGGAAGAGGATTTTTGTTTGGTTGGGTGTTTTTTAACAACAAGTGTTATCCACTTTCTAGCAATGAGAAGCACAATGGCTAATCTCTGGCATCCAGTTAAAAGGGTCCAAATTTCAGATTTAGGTGAGAAAAGATTTTTGTTTAGATTTTTTCATAGAATGGATCTTGAAAGGGTGCTAAAAGGATCTCCATAGACTTTTAACAGTCATTTATAGTTGGTTCATTTTTTGGAGGAGGGAGAGGATCTGTTGAGGGTGCCTTTAATCTTTGCAAATTTTTAGGTCTAAATTCATGATGTGCCTTAGGGATATTTCTCCGAGGCGATGGCGAGACAAACGGGGAACTTTATTGGGAAGTTATTAGAATATGATGGTGCAAATCTAGGTAAAGGAGTGTAAAATTACCTTTGAATAAGGATTCAATTGGACGTGAGACGCCCTTGGGGAAGGAGGAAAAAAGTTTTAGTTTCATCCTGGGTTTGTTCGTATGTCAGTTTTAAATATAAACGGTTAGCTTTGTTCTGTTTCTCTTGTGGCTGACAAGGTCATGGTGATTTTTTTGTCAAGTGAAGATGGATCTAGGGTTTGAAGTAGCTGAGATGGGATGGGACCTTTCATTAAGAGCTCAATCTAGAAGATCTCTTGCGAGTGTATGGTTGAAGGGAGAGGGGGAAGAGACAAAATGGGTGAATAGTTACGAAGGGGTTGATTTGGGTAGAAGTAAAAGGGAAGAAGAGATTGGAGATGGGTTGGGAGGCTGAATCGACCCCATGTTGGGGATGAATTTGGAAGGAGACCTTAATCAAAATTTGGATGTGGATTGGGACCAAGATTTGGTGATGTGTGTGATGGAGGGTGGTGATGGAAAAAAAAAGGCCTAGAATGGAGAGTGATAAATCTATGGAAGGGGAAGAGATGGGATCCTTGGTAGTCAAGAATAGGAGAATGGTGAAAAAAGGTCACTTTATATCGGCGGTTGCCAAGGGGCAAGCTGACCGGTCACAATAAAAATCCTTAGCTGGAATGTCCGTGGATTGGGGAGTCCGTGGGCTATTAGGAGGTTTTAGTATGTGCTAAAGCTTTACAATCCCCAGGTGGTCTTCATTATGGAGACTAAACTAAGCAAGATACAAATGGAAAATGTTAAGAGGAAGTGTGGTTTTCTAAATGGAATTGATATTGAAGTGGATGGTTCGAGATGAGGTTTATGCTTGTCATGGAAGGATAATACAAATATTTGTTTAAAAAGATTTCAGCTTATCACATTGATTTTGTATTGAAGGAAAATGCTAATGAAAAGGAATGGAGGTTTACAGGATTTTATGGCTCCCCTTATGCGTAAAATAGAGGAGCTACTTGGGGCACACTGAGAAACCTGAATCAACTTCAAGGTTTACCTAGGATGGTTTGTGTAGATTTTAACGAGATTCTTTATTCTTTTGAGAAGGTGGGTGGCACACCAAGAGAAGAGAGGAGGATGGCGGAGTTTAGGGATGTTTTGGAGGAGTGTCAACTAACGGATATTGGTTTCTTAGGTACTTGGTTTACATGGGAAAGAGGGAATTTATCAGAGACTAATATTCGTGAAAGGCTTGATAGAGGAGTGGCAAATATGGAATGGAGGAATATGTTTCCATCCGTAGTATTTCACCATTTTTCGCATTCTTTTTCTGACTATTGTCCTATCCTACTTGATAAGGATATAGGATTGAAGATCATGTCGAGAAGGGTATTTAGATTTGAGGCGTGGTGGGTGAAGAAAGAAAGTTGTGTGGATGAGATCAGATGGTTATGGCAAGTAGGTAGAAGTCATATCTTAGAAAATTGAAACTTTTACAGAGTGGGCTCGTGAGATGGGCAGCTAGAATTAGACAAAAGAAGGAAGGGCGAAAGAAGAAACTGACAGAAAAAATAGAGTTTCTCTTAGATCAAGATAAAACTGATGAAAGTATGGCTGAATTGATTGATACTAGAGTACATCTTAATTTGGAGATTAATAAAGATGAAATGTATTGGGAGCAAAGGGCTAACGCAAACTGGTTGAAATTAGAGGACAAAAATATGACTTTTTTTCTTAATTATGCCTCACAGAGAAGGAGAATGAATACCATTCGCAATTTAAGATACAATGACGGAAGAGAAGAGGAAATTGCAAAGAGTTATTCAAAATCTTTTTTCATCAAATGGCTATAGGGATATTGAGCATTTCCTTGCTGGGATTGAAAGATGTATTTTCGAGGAAGAAAATTTGATGTTGATAAAGAATTATACGAATAAGGAGGTTGTGGCGGCTCTCAATGAGATGGGTCCTATGAAGGCGTCGAGAGAGGATGGTTTTTCGGCTTTATTCTTTTAAAAGTTTTGGCATATTGTAGGCGACGAGGTTAAGAATTATTGCTTGAGGATTTTAAACAGAGGTATGCTTGTGGACCGTTGTAATTTTACTAATATTGTACTTATACCTAAAGTCTCTAATCCAGTGAACTTAGGAAATTTCAGACCCATTAGTTTATGAAATGTCCTCTATAAACCAGTAGCCAAAATGATAGCGAATCAATTCAGAAGCATCATAGGCAGTTGCATTGATGGTGCCCAAAATGTCTTTGTGTTAGATAGATTAATTTTAGATAATGTGCTCATTGCATATGAGATTCTTCATTCCTTTAGACAAAAAAGAGTTGGGAGGAAAGGTTTTATGGAACTTAAGTTAGACATGAGCAAAGCGTATGATAGGGTGGAGTGGAATTTCCTAAAAGTTCTGATGTTAAGGATGGGATTTCATACTTTTTGGGTGGAAAATATAATGAAGTGCGTCAATTTGGTATTATATTTAGTAATAGTTAATGGGAAAAATTGTCAGACTTTTAAACCAGCGAGAGGAATCAGACAAGATGACCCTCTTATTCCCTTCTTATTTCTTATTTGTAGTGAGGGACTTTCATCGTTTATGAGGATAGCCTTGAGGGAATAGTCAATTAAGGGAGATAAGGCAATAGAGGGGATCCATTAGTTTCTCATTTATTGTTTGCGAATGATAGTATTTTGTTTGGAGAAGCTAGTGAGAGGGGCGCGCAAGTTTGATTTAACCTAAAGGAATACGAAATATGCTTAGGGCAAAGCGTCAATTACGACAAATCAACGGTTTTTATAGTACCAACACTTCAGAAAAATCCAGGAGAGTTGTTTCCAATATTCTTGGGGTGAGAAATTCAAATAATATGGAACAGATTGAGAATTGGAATGTGAGATTGCTTTCTCAAGAAGGCAAGAGAGTGTTTATTAAAGCCATTTTACAGGTTATACCTACTTACACTATAACCTATTTTTTACTTCCAAAATCTTTACGTGTGGAATTGGATAGCATAATAGCTCGATTTTGGTGGAAAAAAGGACAAGGGCAAAAAGGGATCCATTGGTGCAGTTGGGAACAACTTTGCGACCTTAAGGAGAATGGGGGTATGGGATTCCGTAGTTTATCCAAATTCAATGTTGCATTATTACCTAAACAAGGTTGGTGCATTCTTAATAATCTAGATTCAATATTAATGAAAGTTTTAAAAGCAAAGTACTTTCCAAATACAAATTTTCTTAATTCTGAGTTAGGAAGGCTACCTTCGTTTACCTAGAAGAGTATATGGGCTGCTAAAGGATTGTTGATGAATGGGATTTGTCGGAGGGTGGGAACGGGTAAGAATATTTCAATTACTGGTGATGCGTGGCTCCCTGGAACTGAAAGTTATTGTAACGCCCCAAAAATGTAGGGTTTGTAATTTTGCATGATTTGGCTTAAATTCCATGTGTGCTTCAATGGCTAAGTATTTGAGTGTATTTGGGGGTTTTTAGGAAGCCTGGGTTCGAGTCTGGGCCTTGGAAAATTTTTAGTTTTTGCTCTTAAGTGGAATCAGCTGTTAGTAGTTAGGACTTATGTTTAAATGTGTGTGATTTTATGTCACAAAAAGAGCTTGTGGCTTGATGGTTGTGGCGTCACTAAGGTGGAAAGGGAATTGGGGTTCGAATCCCATGGCATGCAATAAGGAGATTTTATTTTACATCTCTGTGGCGTGAGAGGTAGAGTTCGATTCAAACTCTGTAGAGGAGGTTGGAGACTTGATCATCAAATTTGAATAGGAGGCTAGGAGCAAATCAAGGAGAAATTGGTGGAGAGTTTGAAGGAGTTGGGAGGTGAAGGAGTCATAGCCGAATTTGGGAAAGGTTGAGTAAGGGAAATTTGGCCAAGGGTAGGGCATTTGGTGCATTTTCGGCTTTGTGAGAGTGTAGAGGTGCTGAATTTTCTCTGGTATCTTCGGGTGTTGATTTCTCATCTTGGCACATTTTTGACCATTCGGGTCTTTTTTTTTCATCTTTATTCTCAATTACTGCCCACTTTTTGCTGGAACATAAATATCGAGTGCTTAGTTCTGATCATTCTTTTGAATTCTTTCTCTCATCTCTTCTCTAATCATTTCTGCTATAGCCGACCCTCTTTTACTTCCATCTTTTCTTTTTTTTCAAACTTTGTTTTCCCATTCTTGGTTAGGCTGAATCTTCATACTCTCTCCCTCTCAAATCTCTTTGTTCTCTGTGGTTAGGGTCGAACCTTCTTGATTGACTACTGCCGAAATACGTTGGTTATCGATATTGGTAAAGGGTTACTACAACCACTTTATTATTCCATTCTTAGCAAATATTTCTTTTGACTCTATTAACAAGCTTCAACTTTCCCTTTTTATTTTCAACTGGGGGCTGAACGTTTGATTATTTCTAACAACTTTTGTTATACCAAATCATGTCAGGAGGGGGAAATCGTCCTTGATCAGCAGGGAGGCGCTAGTATCTGTTAGTTCTAGCAAGGTGAGTGGTTATGGTTTAAGCAGTTAGAGGTGGTGGATTAAGAGTATGCAGTAATCATGTGTTGTGTTGGTTATAGGTTGTGTGCTCCAGATTATTCGTACTCTTCGCTGTTGCAACCATGTGTGTAATTGTATGTAGCATTCAATAATCGGCTAAAAAGACGAAAGTACGTAATGGTTATACTGCTAAGACTGTAGAATCGACTAAATACCGAAAAGCTAGAAATATGGCGTGCGATGCCACACGAGCGTGCGATCGTGCGTGTGGTAAAACAAGCCCATGAACATGGGCGCTAGATTGTAAAAACCACCACGAGTGTTCTCGTAGGCTTAGGCCGTAACGGGCCTCGTTGGGCCCAATGGGCTCATGGGCCCTACATGGGCAAAATTCACGATAGTGAAAAATAATGGATTGGGCTGCGAAGTACTGAAATTGGGCTGAATGAACCACACGAGCGTGTGGGCCCACTTGGGCTGAATAGTGGGCTTTGGGCCCAATTACACTATTTTGACCATATAAGTTATCAAAGTCGTTCGAGATGACAATAGGCCTTTGGAGAGGTCGTAACCCGTACCGAAATATCCCTGAAGGGTAAAATTATCGAAATACCCTCGAAGGGTAAAATTATCGAAATACCATCGAAGGGTAAAATTACCAAAATACCATCGAAGGGTAAAATTACCAGAATACCCTCGAAAGGTAGAATTACTGAAATATCCTCGAAAGGTAAAATTACCGAAATACCCCTAAGGGGTGAAATTACCATCTTACCCCTAACCAACGAAATGACCATTATACCCCATAGTGGTAGTTTAGTTGATGTGTGTATGCTATCTATATGACTGTATATGAATATGACATACTGCATACACGTACTATTTATGACACGACATTCTGCATTGGGGTTGGGATTCTGATTTAGAGAAAGTACTGTACTAGTGGCTCTACCACGCTTTTACCGTTCTAGTGGCTTCGCCACTTATTTTGATTTTAGTGGCTTGGCCATGTTTACTGTTATTAGCAGCTTTGCTGCATTACTATTAGCAGCTATCTTGCGATATTAGTGTGTTGGCTGGGTGGGTGACTTAGTCCCCACATGGTGTTGGTTGGTACGGGTGGTGTGTTGGCTGGATTAGGTTAGGTTGCATCTCTTTCAGCACTGTTATGACTTTAGGCTTAGACCCACTCTCATATCTTTGTATAGGGCTAAAGCCCGCATCGATCTATTATCGAATAGGGCTCGGGCCTGCATCATTCTTGCATGATAGGGGATTATACACCGAGTTCTTGTAACTCACCCTTTTCTTTTAATTGTCTAGGTAATCCCCAGCCTTAGAAGATTTGGAGCTGCGAGGGACTCAGAGGTGGCCACACGTTTGCAAGTATTTTGAATTATACCTAGTTTTTTTTTATGTTATTTATTTTGGGGAGATATTTGTGTAATAAGACCATTTGAGGTTTTAACTTTTATTTGGTTTTAACTTTTTACGTTAACCTGTTAGATTAGGAAACACGGGTTTTTAAAATAATTACTGTTTCCAAAGAAAATCATGCATTTTCAAATTTTAAAGTTTACATTTGGAAAAGCTTCCGCGATATTCAATCCTGATTAATAAACTTGTAATAAATGATATGACCAATAAGTGAATAACAAGTTTTGATTTTACAACCCCAACATTTTCAAAAAGGATTTAAAACTTTAGTCATGAATTTGTATCGACAAGACCAGTTTTCAAATCAGCACTCTAATATGACACATCAGATTCGGTCGTAATGTCTAAGCCGAGTTTGGGGTGTTACAGTTACAAGGTAGAATCAATTAGGAACTCTAGTGAGCTAAGTAAAGTGGTAGAGCTTATTGATGAACAAAAGAGAGAATGAAAGTCTAATTTAATTTATTTTACCTTCTCTAGAGAAGAAACAGACAGAATTGTGCGTATTCCTGTAGCAATGGAACCTCATGAGGACTTCATGGTATGGAAGGGGGAGGCCTTGGGAGAATTCTCGGTGAGAAGTGCTTATAAACTATTACAGGGCTTTATTCCTCATTATTTACAGACCAAGGATAATTTATTTTACAAAAAATTATGGAATATTCACATTCCAGGGAAAATAAAAATCCTAATTTGGAAAATTTCTTGGAATTTTATTCCCCATTTTGTTAATCTTCGGTGCAAGAGATTGCTTTCGATGGTAGTCTGTCCCAGATGTGGTGCAGCTGCTGAAAACATTGACCATATCTTCAGAGAATGCCCTGTGACACAAAAGTTTGGATTAGCTTGAATCTGGATTGGGTATTAACAGATTTGATTTTTTCACACTGGGAGTGGCTTACCTGGGTGTTCAAGAACAGTTCCAACATTCAATACAGAGTATTTTGATGCTCTTTATAGGTGATCTGGATGGCCAAAAACAAAGGATTACATGAGGGAAAAAAGTAAGAGTCCAAAAATTGCCGCATGAATAAACAAATATATTAAGGAATTGGAGGGGTGTGAAATTCGGATTTTACCATGAGGCTTGAATATGTGGGTTGGTACCCACCAGATGGTTTTACTATCAAAATTAATTTCGACGCCGCTTTTGATGATTCTTGGGCAAAATCAGTCTCAGGGGTGGTGGCTAGAAATGCTTTAGGGAAGGTACTCGTCTTCAAAACAGAGATCCATGGGGAAATGGCCTTTTCATTTGCAGCAGAGGCCTTTGCGTGCCTCCAAGCAGTGTTTATGGGAAAACAGATGGGGTTTACATCAGTTATCATTGAAGGAGACTCAATATCAGTAATAAAAAAGTAACTCAGAGAAGACTGATAAATCAGTGATTGGGGGTATAACACGAAACATTCAGCAGGAAAAACAATTTTTTTCACCAAATAACCTTTCAGTATACAAACAGATCTACAAATATTATGGCTCACAACTTAGCTAGAAATGCAATGAAAGAAGAATCGAGAACATAACTGATCGGAAGGATCCCTGAGCAAGGCACATTGGAGTTGGATCGGCAGAGAAGAAGGGAACCTGATTGAGAGATATTTGATAGGGGGTCTCTGCGTAAGAATAAAAAAGAAAAGTGGAATAATGGTTGGGTTTTGGAAATTGCTTTTTTTGAGGACTGGAATCTGTGCATTAAATGCGGAAATGCTGATTGGATTCTGGCTACTATCAGACTGGATATCTCCTTTTAATTTCTATATTTTCATTCATCTTTTCTTTGGGAACTGATTAAGCTTTTGTTAATGTTGGGTTTTGTTTTTGTTTTCTAGTGGGCTTGTAGATTCTGTTAGCCCACTTGTTTCTTTTCTTTCTTCAATATACCAGTATGATTTTTCTAAAAAAACATTATGCAGATATTAGTATGAGTTCTCTACTCTGAGCTGTCGATCACATTACTTTGATGATAAATAGGACGGTAAAATATTATTATATTTATTATTGAAGATTATATGTTTAATAATAGAGTTGCGATATAATTTATATTTACTCAACTAATTTAAAAAAAATGGTTATATGATACGGACAAGATGAGAACCGGATGTTGAGGTCGCGAATTGATTTTTTAAGGTACCGTCCGGAAGAACAGACTATACTTGGAGGCTGTCGGACTTGGATCAGTAGCATTGGTTCAAATATTCGACTTGAGGGTAGACTTAATATCCGCCTTGGTTAAGCGGTGGCACCCAGAAACTCACACTTTTCATCTACCGTGTGGGGACTGCACCATCACCCTGGAAGATATCTCGATGCAACTTGGGCTCTCAGTTGATGGTGACATAGTCATGAGTTGAAACAAAGTGGCCAAACCTTCGACCCTATACTACCAGTTGCTTGGACGCTCTCCTAGCGATGGGGAAGCCAAACTCACTAGTTTGAAATTTTCCAAGTTAAACAAAAAGTTCCAACACTTATCGAGCAATGCCATTAAGTTTGAGCTGATAGGCACTGCTCGAGCATATATAGTGCAATTGATAAGGGGTACTTATGCCATATGCAAATAATAATGAGGTCAAAATTATGTACTTGTCTCTATTAGCCAATTTGTATAAGGCTCGTTCTTATAGTTGGGGCTCGGTAGTATTGACAATATTGTATCAAGAGATTTTTTGAGCGACAATGCATGAAACACAGGATATTTTTAATTGTTTGATATTTTTGCAGTCCTAAGTTCAGTACAAAATGCCATTTCTACTCTCCATCCCGTGACAGTACAAGTTGATATGAGCTCATTGTTGTCATTACTTACCACTGTGATACCTCCATTCTTGGGTACACATTGCACAAGACTCACCCATGAGCTGTCTGAAATTGGGTAAATGATGCCAGCGCCAAGCTACTTAATAATCTCTTTCTTGACAACCTCTTTCATGATCGGATTCAATCTTCGATGCTGTTCAATGGAATTGATAGGGAAATCCTCCAACAAAATCTAATGCATGTCGAATACAAGGCTAATTCCCTTTATATCAGCCAAGGCCTATCCCAATGCTCTTTTAATTGTTGAAGAACTTCTAACAACATTGCCTCTTGCTTGGGTGTTAGTTCCGTAGAAATTACCACCAGTAAAGTACTATTGTTGCCCAGATATGAATACTTCAAATGCTGTGGCAAAGGTTTTAACTCTAGTGTAGGAGGTTCCTCTATAGAAGGTTTAGAAGGATGGAAAGGTTGATTTGACAAATCCAAAGGTTCAAAATTCTTCCCTGGTCTATCCACTATTTGCTTGTGATAAACCATAAAAGTAACATATTTTAAGCCCACATTTAGCATGCTTTTGGATGATTTAAGCATTGAATTATGTAATTTGCTGCTTTTAATCCTTTGTTTTCATGTTTTATACTCAGAAGAGCACCGGATGACGAGAAGAACGGAAAACGGGCCCAAAACGGAGTAAGTAGGCCATATCACGAAATCCACATGGCCTGGGCCCAAGACCACACGGCCGTGCCCAATTCAACAGGTTCGAACACGGCCTGGGCACGACTTACACATGCGTGTGCCATGGGCGTGTTCCTGCTGTAAGAAAGAAGAGTTTCACTCAGATTGGGATACTTAGAGGTAAAGAAACATATTCAGAAGCCTATATAAACACCCTATGTATGACCTAAAAGGGGGGAACCCAAGGCTTTAGTCAGGGGACGTCCAGCTAGGTCAAAGAAGGAAGGTTTGTGGGGAATTACTCAAAGATAGCCAGTTGATCCATCTCAAGAAGCCGGAGTTATACTCAAGACGGAGGATCTCTCCTTCAATTCCTTCAGAGGGTTTTAGGGATTTCCTATGTTTTGTTTTATCTTTCCTTTTGAGATGTTTTCTTTAATTGTTATGAACTAAACCCTCAGATACCTGAGGGGATGAAACTTAAGATGAATCTTGTTATCGTTTGCTGAACTATATGATAAATATTTGACTTGTTCTTAATTATGTGTTCTTAATTCTTGTGTTGATATTTCCGGGATATTAATTCAAGTATGATGTGCTTAGGTGGAGGAGCAAAAGTCCTTGCCTAAGAGTAGATCTAGCATAATTAATCGGAGTTGATCGCACGCCTAGAGATAGGGTGACTAGATTTTGCCGGATTAGGGTGAAACCTAATATGGGAGTCCATATATCGAGTTAATGCGATTCTAGGGGTTTTAATTAGAAAGAGATTTCAATTAATCAACCTAGGGTTAGATGTTTGTCGCCTCGAGAGAGGGATTAATATAACTTAGGGAATCTTACGGATCAAGTCAAATGAATACATTGTCTGGTTCAGAGTTAGATAACAAGTGAAGTCTAAGTGGATTCTTCCTTGGGTATCGTCTTAATCAATTGGCTTTTCCTCCAAGTTATTTTCCAAATTTCATTCTTTTTTGTCTTAGAGTCTTGAGTTTAGTAGTTAATTAATTTTAGATTAGATAAAAATTCATTCAATTCTTAAGCTAGATAATAAAAAGAGAGTTAGTATTAGTACTTTTGGTTCCTTTGGGTTCGACATTCTGGTCTTGCCTTAACTATACTACTGTTCGATAGGTGCGCTTGCCTCAAATCGTTGTCATAGTTAGTTTCCAGGTTCGATCATTCTTTTTATAAATTTTAAGACTTTGACATCGCGAAAACAACGATCAAGTTTTTGGGGCCATTGCCGGGGAACTAAAATAATAAGAACGCTTTATTTTTATTATTTTAGCCATATTTATGTTTATTTTTGCAATTAAATTTTATTTTTTATTTTTTCTAAATTTTCTTCTTTCACTCCTTTCAAGTACCCCTAGTTTATGACTAGAAGGAACCCGATAGGACCCTTACTTTACGATAGTAATATTGAAGGTACCGTTCGCAGAAATCATAGAGAAATAAGGCGAAGCTTAAACTACATAGAAGAAGAACAAGAAGCCGAAATAAATACCACTGAAGAGATGGCTGAGAATAATCCGCCACCTCCAGAGATGGCCAAACATCATGCTCTACACACTATGTATGATTATGCTAAACCTAGTTTAACAGGAACTGGGTCTAGTATTGTTAGGCCTACTATTGCTGTAAATAATTTTGAACTGAAACCTAACACTATACAGATGATACAATAGTTTGTTCAGTTTGATGTTTGCAGGATGAGGATCCTAACACACACTTAGCGAATTTTCTAGAATTCTGTGATACCTTCAAGATAAATGTCATTTCAGATTATGCTATTCGTCTTTGGTTATTTCCCTTTTTGCTGAGAAATAAAGCCAAACAGTGGTTGCATTCTCTTCCACGAGGGTCAATCACTACGTAGGATCAAATGACCGAGAAATTTTTATTAAAATATTTTCCGCCGGCCAAAACGGCCAAGTTAAGGAATGATATCTCTTCTTTTGTGCAGATGGACTTAGAGACACTTTACGATGCATGAGAGAGATACAAAAATTTGTTAAGGAGGTGCCCACACCACGGATTACCTTTGTGGTTGCAAGTCCAAAATTTTTACAATGGTGTGAACCCTTCAACAAGACAACTAATCGATTCAGCCGCCGGCGGAACTCTGAATAAAAAAACTCCTGAAGTAGCCTACGAGTTTATAGAGGAGATGTTACTAAATAACTATCAGTGGCAAGTTACAAGGACAAGGCCAGCCAAAGCAGGCAGAGTTTTCAACCTCGATGCAGTGACCGCACTATCAAATCAGGTAGAGTTGCTACATAAAAAATTTGATGGTTTATATAGTTCTTTGCAGGCACATCCAGTTATGCAGTGCGACGCAAGTGGAGGAGTGGCGAATCTTGAATACCCACCTTACGGATAGGGCACGGAGAGCGAACAAATGAACTATATGGGTAATAATTCCCGGTCTAACAATAACCCTTATAGTAATACTTATAATCCAGGTTGGATGAACCACCCCAATTTCTCAGGGGCGGTCAAGGAAATCAAAGGCAACAACAATCCCAAAACTTCCGACAACAGCCCTACCCACAGAAAAAGAAGTCAAACATCGAGGATATGCTGACAAAATTTATAGCAACCTCAGAAGTACATTTCCAAGACACAGAAACACGTTTCCAAAATATAGAAACAAAATTTGAGGCATTGATACAGGAGTTCAAGGATCAAATCGGGCAGCTTACTAAGTTAGTTTTTGAAACACGATCAGAAAGCTTACCTAGGGAAAAAGAGCAGGTACAGGTAGTGACGCTAAGAAGTGGAAAAGAGTTAGTCGAAACGAAGAAGGAGGTACCACATGAAACCGATAAGACAAAGTTGCTCCTAACCCGTGAGAAAATTAAACCAACAATCCCATATTCAGTAAAACTAAAGAAAGACCGCTTAGACGCACAATATGGTAAACTTCTTAAACTTTTCAAACAACCACATATTAACTTACCTTTTGTTGAAGCAATTTCGCAGATGCCAACATATGCAAAATTTTTGAAGGAGCTTCTAACAAATAAGAGGAAGTTCGAGGAAATTTCAACAGTTGAACTTAATGAAGAATGCTCAGCTATCATCCAAAACAAGCTGCCAACCAAATTGAAAGATCCAGGAAGTTTCACTATTCCTTGTTTAATTGGTAGTTTGAGCATAGAGAAAGCATTAGTTGATTTAGGTGCCAGTATTAATCTAATGCCTTATAGAATGTTTAAGCAACTTGGTCTCGGGGAACCAAAACCCACTAGGATGAGTATTCAGTTAGCTGACAGATCTGTTAAGTATTCTAGGGGAATTATCGAAGATGTTCTAGTAAAAGTAGATAAATTTATATTTCCTGTTGATTTCGTTGTGCTTGACATGAATGAGGACGTAAAGGTACCTTTAATTTTGGGACGACCCTTTTAGCTACTGCTAGGGCTGTCATTGATGTTAGTGATGGTAAACTTGCACTAAGGGTAGGCGATGAGGAAATTGTGTTCCAAATTTATGATGCCATGTGATACTCTAGAGAACAAGATGATTCTTGTTACTTTGTTGATGCCACTGATCAAATCTTTCAAGAGTCTTTACAGGAAATCATACACAATGACACGATGGAATTGTGTCATTCACATGGAGAGGAGATAGATGACGATATCAATGAATTAAATCCTAATACATCATCCTCTAGACAGATGAAAATAGAGGATATTGAAATCAATGACGAACAAAAACAAAGATCCTCTGTTGATGAACCACCCAAATTAGAACTAAAATAATTGCTAAAACATTTAGAATACGCTTTCCTATGGGATAATTCTACGGTACTAGTAATCATCTCTTCAGAACTAGGACCAAAAGAAAAAGAAGACTTGCTAAGGGTATTAAGGAAACATAAAAGAGCCATAGCGTGGAAAATGTTTGATATTAAAGGAATAAGCCCATCATTCTACACCCACAAAATTTTAATGGAAGATGAGTATAAACCATGTGTCCAACCTCAGAGACGTTTGAACCCTAATAAGAAAGAAGTTGTCAAAGCTGGGGTAATTAAACTTCTAGATGCTGGAATAATTTATCCTATTTACGAGTGATGACTTGATAAGTCTGTGCGAGTAGTTCCAAAGAAAGAAGGCATGATTATTGTAGCCAATGAAAAGAAAGAATTGATTCTTATAAGAACGATCCACGAGTTGGAGAAGTCTGTATTGAGTCTGAGGAAGAAGGTGAGCAGCGCCACCGAGAAAAGTCCACTTCCCTTTGCCCTTTATTGATCGGATGTTAGAAAGATTATTTGGGCATATGTACTACTGCTTTTTGGACGGACTCTCCGTCTATTTCCAAAGACAAAATTTACATGTCCATATGGTACGTTTGCTTATCATAGAATGCCTTTTGAATTATGTAATGCTCCTGCTACTTTTCAGCGCTGTATGCTGGCCATCTTTGATGAACTTGTGGAAGACATTATGGAAGTATTTATGGACGACTTCTCTGTATTTGGTAATTCTTTCCACCTTTTCCTTAAAAATTTAGAACGAGTTCTAATAAGATGTGAGGAAACGAATCTTGTCTTGAATTGGGAAAAATGTCACTTTATGGTTAGAGAAGGGATTGTATTAGGACATAAGATTTCTAGTAAAGGGATTGAGGTAGATAAAGAAAAGATTGAAACCATAGAAAAATTACCTCCCCTTAGTTCAGTTAAGGCTATTAGAAGCTTTTTAGGACATGCTGGATTTTATAGAAGATTCATTAAAGATTTCTCTAAAATAGCTAAGCCTTTAACAAATTACTAGAAAAAGATATTCCTTTCAATTTTGATCAGGAGTGTTTAGAGGCATTTAATATCCTCAAAAACAAACTAAAAAATGCTCCAATTATAATTGCACCTGATAGGAATTTACCCTTTGAACTAATGTGTGATGCGAGTGATTTTACAGTAGGTGTAATTTTGGGACAGCGAAGAGACAGGCATTTTCAGCCAATCTATTATGCTAGTAAAACATTGACGCTCGCACAAGAAAACTACACCACCACAGAGAAAGAATTGCTAGCTGTAGTTTTTGCATTCGACAAATTTAGATAGTATTTAATATTATCTAAAGTTGTCGTTTACACTGATCATTCAGCTCTTCGTTATCTTTTAACTAAATCTGATGCAAAACCTCGACTCATACGATGGATTTTTGATAAACCATAAAAGTAACATATTTTTATCCCACATTTAGTATGCTTTTGGATGATTTGAGCCCTGATTCATGTAAAAAGGTGCTTTTAATCCTTTCTTTTCATGTCTTATACCTAGGAAAGCACCCGAGGATGAAAAGAACATAAAACGGGCCCAAAACGAAGTAAATGGGCCTTAGCACGAAATCGTACATGGCCTGGCCCAAGGCCCACACGGCCGTGCCTCGCCGATCACCTAGAGCGCGGCCTCAACCCCGACTTATATGGTCGTGCCTCAAAGAAGAAATCTGAACACGGCTTGAAGTCGACCCACACGGGCGTGTGCCATGGCCGTGCCTCTGTCGTTGGAATGAGCAATTTCAGTCGGAAAAGGAAACTCAGGGAGAAAGAATCGCATTCCAAAGAGCCTATATATAGCCCCTAAGTGCCACCTTTGAAGGGGAGTCGAGCTAGGCCAAGGAGCCAAGCCGAAGAGGTCAGAATTGTGGGAATCGCTTAAAGTTAGCCAGTTGATCCATCCCAAGAAGCCGGAGTTATACTCAAGACGATGGAATTCTCCTTCAATTCCTTCAGGGAGTTTTAGGGGTTTCTTATGTTTTGCTTTATCTTTTCTCCTGAGATGTTTTCTTTCTTAGTTATGAACTAAACCCCTCAGATACCTGAAGGGGATGAAACCTAAATGAATCCTGTTATTTGATTTTTGAATTATATGATAAATACTCAGTTTGTTCTTAATTATGCATGCTTATTCCGAATATGATGTTTTTAGGTGGAGGAAGAATACACCTTGCTTAAGAGTAGATCTAGCATAATTAAGCGGAGTTGATCGGACGCTTAGAGATAGGGTTACGAGATTTTACCGGATTAGGGTGAAACCTAATATGGGAATCCATAGATCGATTTACTGCTATTATAGGGGGTTATTATAAGAGAACGAGAGTTCCACTAATTAACCTAGGGTTAGACGTTATTCGCCTCGAGAGAGGGTTTAGCATAGGTTAGGGAGTCCCACGGATCAAGCTAAGTAAATAAATCATATGATTCAGGGTTAGATAACAAGTGAAGTCTAGGTGGATTCTTCCTGAGGGTATCGTCGTGATCAATTGAGTTTTTCTTCAAGTTATTTCCCAATTCGCTCTTTTTGTCTTTATCCTTAGCTTAGTTGTCGTTAGAATAAAACAAACTTCACTTTATTTTTAAGGCTAAATAATAAAAAGAAAGTTAGTATTAATACTTTTGGTTCCTTTGGGTTCGATATCCGATCTTGCCTAAGCTATACTGCTGTTCGATAGGTACACTTGCCTTTAAATCATTGTTAGAGTTAGTTTCCAGGTTCGATCATTCTTTTATAAATTTTAAAGCTCTGGTTTCAGCGATCAAGTTTTTGGCGCCGTTGCCGGGGAACTAAAATATTAAGAAAACTCTATTTTTATTACTTTAGCCATTATTTTTATTTTCAGCAATTTATTTTTTTAGGTTAATTTTTTAATTTTTTCTAATTTTTCTTTCTTTTCTTTTCAGGTACCTCTAGTTTATGACTAGAAGGAACCCGAGAGGACCTTTAGTATACGACAGTGATATTGAAGCAACCGCCCATAGGAATCGCCGAGAAATTAGGTGAGCCCTAAACTATACAGAAAGAGAGGAAGAAGACAAATCCAATCCTACTGAAGGGATGGACGAGATTAATCCACCACCACACGTTGTGGGGGACCGCAATGCTCTACGTACAATGTTTGATTATGCTAAACCACATTTAACAGGAGCGGAATCAAGTATTGTTAGGCCTGCTATAACTGCTAATAATTTTGAATTAAAGTCTAAACAATACAAATGATTCAACAGTTTGTTCAATTTGATGGTTTTCAGGACGAAGACCCAAATATTCATATAGCTAATTTCTTAGAGTTCTATGATACCTTCAAAATAAATGGCGTTTCTGATGATGCCATACGTCTTCGGTTATTCCCTTTTTCATTAAGAAATAAAGCCAAACAGTGGTTAAACTCGTTACAACGAGGGTCAATCACTACATGGGATCAAATGACCGAAAAGTTTTTAATGAAATATTTCCCACCGGCCAAAATGGCCAAATTACAGAATGATGTCTCTTCTTTTGTGCAGATGGATGTAGAGATATTATACGATGCATGGGAGAGATACAAAGATCTCTTGAGAAGATGTCCACACCATGGTTTACCCTTGTGGCTATAAGTCCAAACATTCTATAACGGTGTAAACCCCTCAACAAGACAACTAATTGACTCAACCGCTGGTAGAACCTTGAACAACAAAACTCCTGAAGCAGTGTACGAGTTCATTGAAGAGATATCACTGAATAATTATCAGTGGCAAGTTACAAGGACGAAACTAACAAAATCAGCCGGAGCTTTCAACATAGACACAGCATGCTATCAACACAAATGGAGATAATGAATAAAAATCTTGATAATTTGTGTTCTTCGTAGGTACATCCAGTAATGCAGTGCGACGCTAGTGGAATTGTGGAAAATTCTGAGTACCCACCCTACCAACCAGAAGCAGAGAGCGAATAGATGAACTATATAGGTAATAATTTCAGATCCAATAATAATCCATATAGTAATACTTACAATCCAGGTTGGAGGAACTACCCAAATTTTTCATGGAGAGGCCAAGGAAATCAAGGAAATTAAAGGCTACAACCTCCTCAAAACTTCCAAAATCAACCTTATCCACAAGAGAAGAAACCAACCCTCGAGGAGATACTGGCAAAATTTTCGGCAGACACAGAAAAACATATCCAAGAAACTGAGAGAACAATCAAAAGCAACGAGAGTCGAATTGGGAAAATTACTAAGTCAGTGAAAGAAGTCACCAGTGCAGTCGAATGACTCGCAAAGCTCATGTCAGAACGACCGCAAGGACGTCTACCAAGTAACACCGAGATTAACCATAAGGAATAGATTCAAGCCATAGCAGCTCAGGAAAATGCAGAGGTAGACGAACCCATTCCACGACTAGAAACCAAGGAAGAAGAAGGTAAAATCGAGGTAACGCAAGAAAAACTGAAACCGGTAATCAAGGAGTATCAACCTCGCATACCTTAGCCAGAAGTGTTAAAAAGAGACGATTTAGAAGAATAGTTCGGTAAGTTTCTTAAACTTTTAAAGAAATTACATATTAACTTACTCCTTCTTGAAGCTCTCTTTCAGATGCCAGACTCGAAGAAATTTTTAAGACAACTCTTGACAAACAAACGCAAATTAGACGAAGAGTCACACGTGGAACTCAACACAAAGTGCTCAGCAATTCTCCAAAATAGACTACCACAGAAATTAAAAGATGCAGGGAGTTTTACAATTCCATGTTTAATTGGTAGTCTAACTATTGATAATGCATTAGCTGATTTAGGGGAAAGCATAAATGTAATGCCTTGTACATTGTTTAAACGACTAGGTTTAGGGAAGCCCAAACAAACTAGGATGAGTATTCAATTAGCTGATAAAATTGTTAGAATTCTTAGGGGTATTATCGAAGATGTTCTTGTCAAAATTGATAAATTCGTTTCCCAGTTGACTTTGTTGTCTTAGACATGGATGAGGACAATTCGATCCCTTTAATTTTAGGAAGACCTTTTCTAGCAACTGCCAAGATTAAAATTGATGTTACCATAGGAGAACTCATACTTTGTGTAGGTAATGAGGCAGTCACTCTTCAAGCTCTCGATTCAGCCAGGACATCGAGTGACCAAGGTAAGAAAGAAAAATCCCTTGAAAACCATTCGATTAACCCTTCTTTTCAGGAAACACTAGAAAATGGCACGAGTTAACTTGATCTTGAATACAGTACCAACAAAGGAATAGATCATGAGGAACAAAAGGTTCAACCCGATGAATTAGACGAGTGGAAAATGCACTTCAAGGAAAAATTAGGGATACAAGAAACAGAGTCAAAATCACTCTACAAGATAGGCCAGTCCCAAAGCGAAGATCAGGTATTATTAGACCTACGACTATCTCCTCCGGATCCTGACACAAACTAAGAAATCCTTTTTAAGGTAATCAATGTTCTTCCACACAAGACAGTCGAGGTAAGCAATCCTAATTTTGAGGCTCTTAAAACAAATGCTACTCGACCTGAACCACACAATGAACATAAAACGGCTAATATGAGGGAAGATATTCAAACCTTTAAACCTTCCTGAATTTTTCAAACACGAGGAAAGTCTAGCTTAAGACTATAAACGAGTGCTTCTCGGGAGGCAACCCGAGCATTAAACTTACTTATTTTTAATTTTTTTTTACTTTTCCTTTTTCTTTCTCTTTCTAAACTAACCAGAAGTACAGATTTCTAGGCCACACGATCTTACACACAGCCGTGTCCGTGGCCGTGTGGAATTCTGGAATCTTTATACTGACATAGCAGAGGCCGTGCAAACTAGTTCAGCCACTATTCCCCACGGGCACTGACAAAATGGCACGGCCGTGTGAAGCTACTGACTTACATAGCACGACCAACACACGCCCATGGCTCCTAACCGTGCCTACATACTGACTTACCGAGCATGGGCGTGGATGGCTGAAGCACGGGCATGGGGTAACAACACATTCCAACACACGGCCGTACAAAACGGCCGTGTAAATCGACACGCCCTCAGTCTATGAGCGTGGGCACATACTAGGTTTGAGCCTCTATTTAAACCCCACAGCCTTTCCCTTTCACACTATCTAATTTGATCTTGCTTCTCTTTTTCCCCTTCTTCTTCTCAGACTTCTCACACTATTTACTAACACTCTAGATCCTTGAGCCATCACACAATATGTCGAAGAAGCATCAAAGGCCAAACTCCTTAAAGGAGGATGATTTACATGAGTTCATGCCGGCAACTTCATCCAACCAACAGGCCAAAGTGTCAGGTTCGCCAGGCTGCTTGGGAATCACGCCGACCACCACGATAACCACGCCACTTCTACCACCGCCAACACCTCCCCAGCCTTAGAGGTCACACCCACCTCGTGAACCATCCAACAGTAAGGACTCTTCAGTCCATTTATCTTCTATTTTCATTTCGTTTACATTTTTGTTTCCTCTTTCTTTATTTTTCTTATCTTTAATTATATGCTTAGTTTATTTTAATTAGGTCTTAATAAATCCTGGCTACTTCTCAGAGCGCTACCCAATTTCTTCATCTAGCGCAGGTTCATCATCGAGATGGACCATCACCGCCACCAAAGATACCCCTTCGGGAAAACATCCACAATTCAGGGAGTAATTCGTTTCCCTTCTCTTTTGATTTATCCCTTACATGTTATTATCTATCTATGTACATTGAGGGCAATGTGCATCTTAAGTGTAGGGGGTGAATAGTTATTCTGAGAAAATGCCTAACTTTCTGCATTGTTCTCAAATCCCTGAATTTAATATTGTTTGAAAGTAATTTTCTCATATTACTAATTAAGATGAAATTTCTGATGGTTTATGATTTTTATTGATATGTTTTTGAATAAGTCATAGTTAATTGTGCATTGATGATTAAATTTGAAGAATACTAGGGAATCAAACATGATAAGTCTAATTTTCAAAAATTTAAAATTTTAGGCTATTAACCTGAATTTGAATGTTATCTTGAAGTTTGGAACTTATAAGGTTGATGTCAAAAACACCCATAATTTTTGTGAGATTTTGAGCCTTATAATGCATACATTCCTTTTCATGCTCACTTTCTGATTATGAGTGTGTCAACTATGAACTGTTAATTCTAGAACTTGCCTTGATTATACATGTCAAGACCACAGTTATGATTTGATATACCGAGATGATAAAGGCACTTAGGTTTTAACCCACTTACTCCACTAAAAAGCTTACCTCCATAATTAACCCCTAGTAAACCCCGTTGATCCTAACAAACCTTTTTATTGATTAACCCACTAATATTAACCCAAAAACCCTTTGTATTTGTTATGACCCTTCCTTTTGACTACCCTTTAATCGAGATATGATTTGACTAATTACCTAAGTTTTTATTATAAGTTGAAATTGTCTTTATTAGTTTGTTCTTAAAAAAAAAATTCATCAAAGCAAAGTATATTCAGTACTAGAATTATGAAGAGTGAGCTTATACAGTTAAAGTCAAATTATCAAAAAGCTCATATTAGTAGGTTTATTATTACTTTCAGTTGATTCTTATCTAAGAAATTTTTAGGTAGGTGCTTGTCAATTCAATCTCGATTCTAACCTTCTAATTTCAGCCTTTATCCACACCTTTAACCCTATCCCCGTTACAACCTTAACAAAGACCTTTTGATCTGTTTATCATCTCATTTTACAGTGGTGGAGATTTGATTTTCAGGCAAGCCTATGGGATTAACTTTTCAGGTTCAACTTATGAGTGCTTAATTTTGATCCTTAAACACTTTGAGTGATTTGAGTGAATCTTTTGTGAGGATGTCAATCCTTGTAGATTTCGAATTAAAGGTAATTATTTAGATGAAGGGAAACACCTCTGTTTTCGTACTACAAATGAATGACTTATCTTGTTTGAATCTTTAGGACTCTTTGAATTGAATTATCCATGTATAAATTATCTATGAATTAGGATAAGGCATTGTTGATAGGAATTATGAATTATGGAAAGTTCGTTTTAATTGTAAATTGAGAATTTTGCTTGAGGACAAGCAAAAGCTTAAGTGTGGGGGTATTTGATAAATCGTAAAAGTAACATATTTTTATCCCACATTTAGTATGCTTTTGGATGATTTAAGCCTTGATTCATGTAAAAAGGTGCTTTTAATCCTTTCTTTTCATGTCTTATACCCAGGAAAGCACCCAAGGATGAAAAGAACATAAAACGGGCCCAAAACGGAGTAAATGGGCCTTAGCACGAAATTGTACACGGCCTGGCACAAGGCCCACACGGTCGTGCCTCGCCGATCACCTAGAGCACAGCCTCAACCCCGACTTACATGGCCATGCCTCAAAGAAGAAATCCGAACACGGCTTGAAGTCGATCCACACGGGCGTGTGCCATGGCCGTGCCTCTGTCGCTGGAATGAGCAATTTCAGTCAAAAAAGGATACTCAGGGAGAAAGAATCGCATTCCAAAGAGCCTATATATAGCTCCTAAATTGCCACCTTTGAAGGGGAGTCGAGCTAGGCCAAGGAGCCAAGCCGTAGAGGTCAGAATTGTGGGAATCGCTTGAAGTTAGCCAGTTGACCCATCCCAAGAAGCCGGAGTTATACTCAAGACGGCGGAATTCTCCTTCAATTCCTTCAGGGAGTTTTAGGGATTTCTTATGTTTTGTTTTATCTTTTCTCTTGAGATGTTTTCTTTCTTAGTTATGAACTAAACCCCTCAGATACCTGAAGGGGATGAAACCTAAATGAATCCTGTTATTTGATTTTTGAATTATGTGATAAATACTTAGTTTGTTCTTAATTATGCATGCTTAATCCAAATATGATGTGCTTAGGTGGAGGAAGAATAGACCCTGCTTAAGAGTAGATCTAGCATAATTAAGCGGAGTTGATCGGATGCCTAGAGATAGGGTTATGAGATTTTGCCGGATTAGGGTGAAACCTAATATGGGAATCCATAGATCGATTTACTGCTATTCTAGGGGGTTATTATAAGAGAACGAGAGTTCCACTAATTAACCTTAGACGTTATTCGCCTCGAGAGAGGGTTTAGCATAGGTTAGCGAGTCCTACGGATCAAGCTAAATAAATAAATCATATGATTCAGGGTTAGATAACAAGTGAAGTCTAGGTGGATTCTTCCTAAGGGTATCGTCGTGATCAATTGAGTTTTTCTTCAAGTTATTTCCCAATTCGCTCTTTTTGTCTTTATCCTTAGCTTAGTCATCGTTAATTTAGAATAAAACAAACTTCACTTTATTTTTAAGGCTAAATAATAAAAAGAAAGTTAGTATTAATACTTTTGGCTCCTTTGGGTTTGATATCCGGTCTTGCCTAAGCTATACTACTGTTCAATAGGTACACTTGCCTTTAAATCATTGTCAGAGTTAGTCTCCAGGTTCGATCATTCTTTTATAAATTTTAAAGCTCTGATTTCAGCGATCAAGTTTTTGGCGCCGTTGCCGGGAAATTAAAATATTAAGAAAACTCTATTTTTATTACTTTAGCCATTATTTTTATTTTCAGTAATTTATTTTTGTTTTTAGGTTAATTTTTAAAATTTTTAAAATTTTTCTTTTCAGGTACCTCTAGTTTATGACTAGAAGGAACCCGAGTGGACCTTTAGTATACGATAGTGATATTGAAGCAACCGCCCGTAGGAATCTCCGAGAAATTAGGCGAGCCCTAAACTATAGAGAAAGAGAGGAAGAAGACAGATCCAATCCTACTGAAGGGATGGACGAGATTAATCCACCACCAAACGATGTGGGGGACCGCAATGCTCTATGTACAATGTTTGATTATGCTAAAGCACATTTAACAGGAGCGGAATCAAGTATTGTTAGGCCTGCTATAGCTACTAATAATTTTGAATTAAAGCCTAACATAATACAAATGATTCAACAGTTTGTTCAATTTGATGGTTTGCAGGACGAAGACCCAAATACTCATATAGCTAATTTCTTAGAGTTCTGTGATACCTTCAAAACAAATGGTGTTTCTGATGATGCCATACGTCTTCAGTGATTCCCTTTTTCATTAAGAAATAAAGTCAAACAGTGGTTAAACTCGTTACAACGACGGTCAATCACTACATGGGATCAAATGACCTAAAAGTTTTTAATGAAATATTTCCCACCAGCGAAAACGACCAAATTACGGAATGATATCTCTTCTTTTGTGCAGATGGATGTAGAGACATTATACGATGCATGAGAGAGATACAAAGATCTCTTGAGAAGGTGTCCACACCATGGTTTACCCTTGTGGCTACTAGTCCAAACATTCTATAACGGTGTAAACCCCTCAATGAGACAACTAATCGACTCTGCCGCCGGTGGAACCTTGAACAACAAAACTTCTGAAGCAGCGTACGAGTTTATTGAAGAGATGTCACTGAATAATTATCAGTGGCAAGTTACAAGGACGAAACCAACAAAATCAGTAAGAGCTTTTAACATAGACAAAGTAACCATGCTATCAACACAAATGGAGATAATGAATAAAAAGCTTGATATTTTGTGTTCTTCGCAGGTACATCCAGTAATCCAGTGCGATGCAAGTGGAACTGTGGCGAATTCTGAGTACCCACCCTACAAACCAGAAGTAGAGAACACGAACGTGGGAGAAGCGAACACAATAGAACAAGAATAGGAAATACGGGCGTGGGCAACATTGTAAACGCGCCCAAATTCAAAAATCCCGAAAAACACAGGCGAAATAAAAGAGACACGACCGTGGCACTTGCCCGTGTCTCCCTCCCTATTTAAAGAACATTACCACCGTCTCCCAAAAAAATTTCCCCCAAAAAACTTCAACCCTAGCCATTCCCTTTAAATACTTTTCTTCCCATTCCGGCCACCATCACAAAATCCCCCACCATTGCTTTCCCCCATCCCAAATCGTCTAGTTTCTTTCACATTTACACTAAAAAAACCAGTACACGCCCGTGCCTGCAGAGTACACGCTTGCCCCAAAGCCCTCCCACCACCGTGTCTCCCCAACAAGTTGCAGCACACGCCCGTGGTTCGCCCCTACACGCCCGTGCTCTGCCAAAACATAACGTTACCACCACCGGTCACATCTCACTGTCACATTTACCTCTATTTAACTGGTTTAAACTTAGAATTTTATCTATTTAATTAAGTTTATTATTAGATCAGTATTATTATGTTGATATAGCCATTAAATCTTAGACTGAATAATGCTTAGGATTAGATAGACTCTTTTGTCAAATTCTTGCTCCTGCTAAACACGATTAATTCAACTCATTATAAGTTTAGCCTTCGTATATTTTAAATACTGATAGAAGCCCTTGATATATGCTTTGGTTGAATATATACTTAAATCATTGCTTATCGGTTCTTTTTAGGCCCATAATGTCATCATCACGAGGAAAGAAAACCACAGTCCCAAGCTCTAAAAAATGAAAGGGACCCGGTTCCTCATCAGCTAGCGCAACTTCGTAAGTGCGCCATCTATTTTTATGATTTCCCCCAGGTGTCCAAGAGGATCGTTACAAGATACTTCGGGCGCGACCACTAAGAATAGGGAGATGTATTGATTGGTCCGCCTTGGAACAGGTCCAGTTAGCCGACGACGTACGGGCTCTACTAACCACCGACCCTTGGCATCAGTTCTTCAACATCATCGAGCCTACCTACTTGGAGCTCACTCTAGAACTATGTTCAACATTTCAACTCCAAACAGTAATGTCACAACACAATGACCCCGGTACGATCCAATTCTGACTAGGAGGAATTATACGAGAACTTAATGTACCACAATTCGAGGCTGTATTGGGACTATATACCGACGAATTCGTGAAGGAACATGATCTTTCGGAGCTTTTTCGCCATATCCACAAAGGCCCCGCAAGATGTTGGTACAACATAACTCCCAACAACAATGAGTATGACCCTAGCTGCTCCAAAGCAACGGCCCTTGCCCCATCCCTAAGGTACATTCACGCACTCTTAGCTCATACACTGACAAGTCGGCGAAAGAGCACCACGTCGTCAACACTCATGACGCCTATTTCCTGTGGTGCATGGCAAACGGGTATGTTTTCGACTTGGCTTATTTCTTAGCTCGCGCCATTCAACACACGACGGAACAGCACAGGAGAGGAGTCATATCCATGGGGCCTTACATTACACGCCTGGCTCGATATTTTGGTCTCCTCAACACCGACGCCCAAACCTCCTCCCTTGCACTGCTAGGTCAGGTGACCCCACAGGGCATCCAGAGAATGTTACATATGAGGATGATTCAACGCCAGCGTGGGACAGACCCCTCAATATCGGTTAGCACGCACCACCAACGAGGAGGAGCCTAAGGACATTGCTGAAGATGTTCCTCCACCATAGGAAGCACCATAACAGAGCCATCGGATAGCTGATTCAGCCGTTTCACTCTTAGACATCTCTGTACGTCTCACTCAGTTCGAGCATTACTGTACGTAACAATTTGATAATACAGCTCAAAGATTTGACAGCATTGATGCGCCGCTTCAGTAGATCTGTCATCACCTTCATATCTCATCACCACCACCTCCTCAAGACCCAGCTAATGCAGAGGACTTCTGAGTCCTTTTCTTTTTATTCTGCTTATTTTTATTTTTATTATTTTTAATCTCTTCCCTCTATCTTTATTTATACTTTTATTTATGATGATTCTATTTTAGTTACTGTCTAAAAGACTTAAAAGTTTCACTGCTACTATTGATCTCACTTCATCACCGGCTATCTAACCCTAAGTCTCCATAGTGACATCCATTCATTAAACTTAATTGATGACTTCGCAGATTAAATAGATTTAATGCAACACTCAAGGAACAAAAATATCACTTATACCTAGTCATCACATTCATCATGGAGTATCCTTCAAGGATTTCATCCATAATTCAGAAAGTTTCACTTCTCTCCCTATCTTTTGATTACTCTATTGCTATTATCTATCTTTGTACATTGAGGGCAATGTACATCTTAAGTGTGGGGGGGTGAATATTTATTTCGAGAAAGTGCCTAACTTTCTTCATTATTCTCAAATCCCTGAATGATACCTTGTTTTTGAAGTAAGTTTCTCATATTATGATTAGAATGAAAATTCCTTTGATTTATGATTTTTATTGATATGTTTTAGATTAAGTCATTGATAATTGTGCATTGATGACTAAATTTGAAGAATACTAGAGAATCGAGCATGATAAGTTTATTTTTCAAAAAATAAAAAATTCTGTTAGGTTGTCTACCTGAATCTAATTATTACTTTGAAGTTTGAAATTTACGAGGTTGATATCAAACACCCATAATTCTTGCTCACTCTATTGATTATGAGTGTGTCAACATTGATTTGTTGTTCTAGAACTTACATCGTTTATATATGTCGAGACCACATCTTTGATTTGATATACAGAGATGATAAAGGCACTCAGGTTTTAACCCACTCATTCCACTAAAAGCCTACCTTCATAATTAACCCCTAGTGAACCCTTTTTAATCCTAACAACCCTTCTATTGACGTACCTACTAATATTAACCCAAAACCCTTTGTATTTGTTATCACCATTCCTTGACTACCCTTATATCGAGATTTGATTTGATCGATTGCCTAATTATTTTATTTTAGTAGTAAATTCATCATTTGACTTGTTCTTAAAAAATAAAATCATCAAAGTATATTCATTATTAGTTCTATGTTAGCTGAGCTTATACATGTAAATTCCAAATCTCGAAGAGAAAAAGTCATATTATTAGTTTTCAATGGATGTAATTATTTAGGAGTAGTCATATTTCTAGTTGGATAATTTGTCAGGTCAACCTCGATTCTAACCTTCTAATTCAGCCTATATCCATACCCTTAACCTAAGACCCGTTACAACCCTGTAAAGACCTTTTGATTTGTGTATCATCTCATATTATAGTGGTGGTGATTTGATTTTCATGCAAGCTTATGGGATTAACTTTTCATGTTTGACTTTTGAGTGCTTAATTCTGAACCTTAAACACTTTAAGTGGTTTGAGTGAATCTTTAGTGAGGATGTCAACTCTTGTCGGTTTTGAATCAGAGGTAATTAATTAGTTAAGGGGAAACACCTAACATTTTTCGGGCTATAAATGTATGACTTTAATTGTTTGAATCTTTAGGGCCCTTTGAGTTAAATTATCAATGTATGAATTATCTTTGAATTATGATGAAACACTATTTATGAATATTATAAATCAGGGAAGTTCGTTTTAATTGTGAGTTGAGAATTTTGCTTGAGGACAAGCAAAAGCTTAAGTGGGGGTATTTGATAAACCGTAAAAGTAACATATTTTAAGCCCAAATTTAGCATGCTTTTGGATGATTTAAGCTTTGAATTATGTAATTTGGTGCTTTTAATCCTTTGTTTTCATGTTTTATGCTCAGAAGAGTACTAGATGATGAAAGAACGGAAAATGGGCCCAAAACGGAATAAATGGGCCATATCACGAAATCCACACGGCTGGGCCCAAGACCACACGGTCGTGCCCAATTCAACAAGTTCAAACATGGCCTGGCCACAACTTACACGGGCGTGTGCCATGGGCGTGTTCCTGCCGTGAGAAAGAAGAGTTTCACTCGGATTGGGATACTTAGGGGCAAAGAAACATATTCAGAAGCCAAAATTAACACCCTAAGTATGACCTAAAAGGGGGGAACCCAAGGCTTTAGTCAGGGGATGTTTAGCTAGGCTAAAGAAGGCAGATTTGTGGAGAATTACTTGAAGATAGCCAGTTGATCCATCTCAAAAAGCCGGAGTTATACTGAAGACGGAGGATCTCTCCTTCAATTTCTTCAGGGGGTTTTAGGGATTTCTTATGTTTTGTTTTATCTTTCCTTTTGAGATGTTTTCTTTAATTGTTATGAACTAAACCCTCAGATACCTGAGGGGATGAAACTTAAGATAAATCTTGTTGTTGTTTGCTGAACTATATGATAAATATTTGACTTGTTCTTAATTATGTGTTCTTAGTTCTTGTGTTGATATTTCCGGGATATTAATTCAAGTATGATGTGCTTAGGTGGAGGAGCAAAAGTCCCTGCCTAAGAGTAGATCTAGCATAATTAAGCGGAGTTGATCGCACGCCTAGAGATAGGGTGATGAGATTTTGCCGAATTAGGGTGAAACCTAATATGGGAGTCCATAGATCGAGTTAATGCGATTCTAGGGGTTTTAATTAGAAATAGATTTCAATTAATCAACCTAGGGTTAGATGTTAGTCGACTCGAGAGAGGGATTAATATAACTTAAGGAATCTTACGGATCAAGTCAAATGAATAAATCGTCTGGTTCAGAATTAGATAACAAGTGAAGTCTAAGTGGATTCTTCCTTGGGTATCGTCTTAATCAATTGGCTTTTCCTCCAAGTTATTTTCCAAATTTCATTCTTCTTTGTCTTAGAGTCTTTAGTTTAGTAGTTAATTAATTTTAGATTAGATAAAAATTCATTCAATTCTTAGGCTAGATAATAAAAAGAGAGTTAGTATTAGTACTTTTGGTTCCTTTGGGTTCGACATTCCAGTCTTGCCTTAACTATACTATTGTTCGATAGGTGCACTTGCCTCAAATCATTGTCATAGTTAGTTTCCAGGTTCGATCATTCTTTTTATAAATTTTAAGACTTTGACATCGCAAAAACAACGATCAGCTTGGTTGCCATAAATTCACCGAATTCCCTAGAACTTATTGTATCACTCTATTCAATGAGTCTTCGTCACTGTTAGAATTGTTATGGCAATTTCTGGTGAATTCCTCCACTGCTATTTCTATTAATCCAACGACATAGCATTCATCATTAACATTAGCACCTTTCAAAACATTAAATACATTGAAGGTAACATGTTGATCATTTACCCTCATGGTCAGCTCGCCTTTCTATACATCAATTAAAGTCCTGCCAGTAGCAAGAAAAGGTCTTTCAAGAATAACCAGCACATCTTGGTCAGGTTCACATTTTAAAATAAGGAAATCCACAGCAAAGATAAATTTATCTACTCCTACCAACACATCTTAAATTTTACTTTCTGGATGCTCGTAGGATCGATCAGCCAGTAGCAACGTAACCATAGTAGGTTTTGTTTTTCAAATTCTTAGCTTCTTGAAAATAGACATAGGCATTAGATTTACACTTGCTCCTAGATCACAATGCCTTACCAACATAATGATTTCCAATTGAACATGGGATACTAAAAATCCTTTGGTCCTTCAACTTTAGAGGTAATTTATTCGTCAACATTGCTGTGCACCCTTCAGTGAGAGCAATAGTCTCAAATTTTCCCAATCTGCACTTCTTTGACAATATATCTTTCATAAATATCAAGTAGTTGGGCATTTGCTCTAAAGCTTCTACTAGCGGTATATTGATATGGAGTTGCTTCAAAACCTCCAAAAATATTTTGAACTGAATATCCTGCTTCGAATTGTGAAATCGCTGAGGAGAAGGTAAAGGTGATTGTCCTTCAAGTTGCTGATATTGTTTTGCCATGGCATTTCTATTGACAACCTGATCTGATTCTGCCACAACATTTTGCTGCTTACCCTTTTTAGGTTCAGTTCATTTGTCAGATGTGTAACACCCCTAACTCGTATCCGTCACCGGAACAGGGTTACGGAGCATTACCGAAGTTTACAAAAAATTTTAAATAATTCGAGAAATTTACTATTCATATTAAAATATTGTGCATAACATCCCTTAAATGGACCCTTGAGGTCCAATATGAAAATTATAATCGAATCGGGACTAAATCGGGATCACTAATTTTTTTCGCACAATATCAAAATTTCTCATATGAACAGTATCCACACGCCTGTGTGGTCTAGGGAAATGCCCGTGTGGTCAGGCCGTGTGGCTATACTTGCCCGTGTCCCTAACCCGTATAACTCTCTGACTTATAAGACATGAAGAAATTGAAGTCACACGGCCAAGTCACACGCCCGTGTGATAGGCCATGTGGTTAACTTAATTTTTACAAATTAGGTGTAGTTTTCACACGCTCGTGTCTCTGCCCATGTGCTCAATTTTGAGCATTTTGTTTTGCAAATTTGAAATACAGGGGACACACGGCCAAACCACATGCCCATGTACCAGGTCGTGTGTCACACACGGTCTAGACACACGCCCGTATGCCTACCTGTGTGGACAAAATAAGACCATTTTCTAGCCTCATTTCTCACCCAAACTTTACCATTTTCTTGTATCAACACTTACTAATATTTTCCAACCAATTCAAGCATAAATAAAAAGCCATTATACCATTTGTTATTGTATAAAATCACTTACCTTCATCCTAAGTTATTTACTTTACTTACCTCTTACGTAACTTGAGTTGTTCATTATAATTTCATACTTATATATATATACATGAACATGTGTTATTTCATATCCATCTATAACATCAAAAACAAGTTTCCCTAGCCATTCCAATGGATAGATTAGGTTCAACATATACAAACCATAATTTGGTCAAATTTGCCTATACATGCCATTATACCAAAATAAGATTTTCATTTATACCAAAATAACAGGAGGATAGTGCTTTTGAAACAGTAGCCATGCTCAAACCCTTTCTCCTTTTTAAAAGTTTTTCATTATTTTATGTTAATTCTAAATAGTGTCATTCGTTTCCAAAATGTTGTCCATTTTCCAAAAGATTTATACTTCGTGGTGTTTTGGCAAAACATTTGTTTCTTTTGGAAACCCGCACTTTCCTACTTCTAGCAATTAAAACCATAAAACATTGCAAATCCTAAATTTAAGAAAAAATCCTTAATGGCCATAATTACATAAAATTCTTCCCAGATATAATCAAAACCATAATTAAGTATAAAAACTGTAAATCTATAGTGAAGCAGAAACAGTGGTCACCATCGAGTCCTCTCTTTGCACTTGACCGATCGTCTAATCTTTGGGGATTACCAAGCAGTTAAAGTAAGCAGGTGAGTTTCACAACTCAATGTGTAATCCCCATATATATCAAACGTACAGAGTAATCACCAGAAATCAAAAATCACAGACTAGGCCAGAGCCCATTACAGAAACAGTTTGGGCCTCAGCCCACTTGGATATAGAATCATATATATATAACAGGGCCTTAGCCCAATCATATACAGATTCAGAAGTATACCATTCAGATACAGGATGCATATCAAAATATCATAGTCCTACCCACCAGCCTCTACACACCATCTCCGTCTAGCCCTACACACCATGTGAGGATATAATCAACCCACCTATCCCTACACACCATACTGTACAGAACTGTGGCACATGAATAGGATAATGCAGCTGAGCTCCCAGATAACAGGCTTAAAACCTTTCAGACACTTCCTCCGAAATATCATCAACCCTCCCTGATGCAATGCAACATACCAAATATGACATGCAACATGCAAATATCCAATCATACATTCGATTCGAAGATGATATCATGCTCATCTGGACACCATATGTAATACTCGATTTAGACCACGGTCTGAATAAAGTGGTTTTGAGACCACAAACTCGAGGTCGTAAAAATATTTTAATGATATTTTCTGTGTGAATAGTATGTGATATAGCCTGTGTGAAAATTCTGTGTGATAATTTTATCGACTGTATGCTGATTTATGAAAAAGGACTTAATTGCATAAGGCGTAAAAGCTGTGTGTTGATTGTTAAGTGTTTAATTTGTTGTTGTTTTGTTAATGTGAATGCCTTATGAGGCAATTAAACCACTATATTGTTAGTGGATGGTGGATGGACAAAAATACCAATGGATAGTGGAAATGGATTAATAATAAAAGGGGTAATAAGGTAATTGATGTATTTATGATAATAAAACAAAACAAAAACATTTAGTAGCCATGGTTATCATCTTTTCTTCAACCGAAAATAGGAGAAGAAAAAGAAGGGTTTATAGCTTGTGATAATCGGCCTTTGTTCATCTTGATTGAGGTATGGTTTTGAGTCGGTTTTTGATAATTTCTATGTTTTCGTAATCGTTGCTTCGTGCTCTAGCTAACCCATATTGTAATTTTGTGAATTGATGATGTTTTTGTGATGTGTCATTGATGAGTATGTGAGCTTTGTGATGAGTGATGGTGTTAAATGAAAGATATGTGTTTAATGAACATGTTTTGTTCTTGGAGTTTTGATGAATTTAGCTAATTAGGACTTAATTGAGAAAATAAGAAATTCAACAGTTAAAAATGTGAAATAAATGAAATGTATGGGTTTGTGTAGACATTATTAAAATTCGGCTAAGCTTGTGCTAGGAGAAATTCTGTGAATCTGATGATTTTGTGAAATAGGGGCTAAAGTGTCAAAATGTGGAAATGTGAGGGTTATTTTGTAAAATGCCCTAACTGTGTATAGACCAAGAAAGGAGAGGTTCGGATAGAGATCGAGGCAAAGAGAAAGTGCTCGTATTTTGACATCCGAGATAAGTTCGGATATAATACATGTTATTAAGATATGTTTTAGTATTATGAAATGAATGTGTATATGTGTATGAAATCAAGATGCTATGTGCAAGATTTAGTTGATGGCACTAAGTGTGTGAAATTGAAATTGAAACAGAAATGAATAGTACTCTGTGTGCGATGTTATGAAAGCTTCGGCTTATAGATTTGGCACTGGGTGTGCGATATCGAGATAAGTCGGTTGAAAGACTAGGCACTAAGTGTGCGATGACTAATATGTACCGACCATGTATATGGCACTGAGTGTGCAATTAAATCGAAAGAATATCAGAGAATGACCGACTTGTAATATCAAACATTGAGTGGCTTGGAAATTGAATAACTATGTGTTAGCTAAGGTACGTATTGAACCTTTGTGGTTGATCAGTTTATAGATAAAGCTATGAATGGATGAATGAATAATTTTAGTTATGGATGATTTGGTAAGTATAACAGAGAATTGATCTATGTGGTGGTTGGTTTAGTTTAATGTTTTATGTTACGAACTTACTAAGCTTTATAAAGCTTACTGTGTGATTTGTTTTTCTGCTTTGCAGTGTCAGCAAAGCTAGCTCAGATCAGGGAATCGTCAGCATCTCAATCACACTATCGGCAATCTATTTTGGGTACTTTTGGAAAGATGTATATAGTTGAAGTATGGCATGTATAGGTAGTTACTTGGTACATATTTGGGGTGTGTAATTAGACATGTGATGTGGCTAAATATATGGTTGCTTCAAGCATTAATGGCTTAGTGATAGGAGGCACATTTTGGTATGGTCTATGGTTGAAGTGAATGATTTATCAATGGTAACTTTGTGTTGGTAAAATACTAGTATGATTTAGTGAAATTGAGAAGGAATAATGTTTATTATTGAATGTGTTCAAGTTGTATATGTTAGCTTATAAGTTGATATGTTTGAAAGTGAGTTTGTATGAGTTGATAGATTGATCATATGATAGGAAATGGTTGCCAAAATGTGTGTATAAACATGCTTAAGTGTGATTGTAATGGTTGACCCATGTGGGTGGAATTTTGGCCTTGCAAATGGCCTAATTTTTCCATACGGTTGTGGCACACGGGCGTGCCTAGTGACCGTGGGCGTAAGTCAGTATATGGCCTAAGAGCACACGACCATGGCACACGGACGTGCCTGGTAGCCGTATGGTTTTTGACACGATTGACCACGGCCAAAGTACACGGACGTGCTTGGTGGCTGTAGAGCAAAGGTCAGTTTCGACCACGGGGAGGACATACGGGAATGTCTAGCAGCCGTGGGAGGCACACGGCCTACCCCCACGGGCGTGTATCCCCTGAAACCTAGAAAAGTTTTAAATTTTCGAGAAGTTTCTGTGTGTACTTCGGTTTAGTCCCGACCCCTCTCTAGCATGTGTTTAAGGTCTTATACACCTTAATAAGGGACTAATTGTTTATGTTTGATGTATTATGATGATGATTGACTTTGTGTCGTAATTGGGTTGTAAATAATCCTATTGTCTGGTAATGCCTCTTAACCCTATTCCGGCGACGGTTTCGGGTTAGGGGTGTTACACTATATAATTAGATCACATAAATATGGGTCTAAGTAATGCTTACTGACCCTACAGTAGGTCCATAGTTGACTTGGGCGACTTGTGCAACCTTACAGATCATTTCAGAAAAATGGGCTCACATGCCCATGTGGCCTACGCGTGTGGGCCCACACGACCCAAATTGGCCTTAGCCGTGTGGATCACACGGTCTGGCCCAGAATTCCACACGCCCGTGTGGCCCATATGGCCCAATAGGTCAAGCCCGTGTGTCGCACATGGCCTTGCCCGTCCATCACATGGCCGTGTCACTTGCGCACGGCTTGGCTCATCAATCCCACGGCCGTGTTGTGGCTTACAGGCTTGCACACGGCCTATCACACGACAGTATGGCATCGACAAAATCATTTTTCAGCTTTTCTCGATTCTCATTTTCTATGCTTCTGAGTACACTCCTGGTTCGTTTTTGACGCTTAATCACTCCTGAGCACTCCAGAACCTATATTCAACAATTGGAAACTCAATATCAGTCACTTAATCTAAATTACTTACAACAGTAAGTTCCCAAAACTATTGGCAACCTTACCTCGCTTGAGCAACCTCGGTTTTTCCCACAATCACAGTGTCAATTGAGATCTACCAGCCCCTTGATTATCTCCTTAGCACCAAACGAAACCTAGTAAACAATGATTCATGATTCCAAACAATAATTCACCACTATACTTACCAAAACGCGAAAAGAGAATCTAAGCAGTGGATTGCAGAGACCAAGCGACAAAAAGAAAACGATTGTTAATAGTAAAATTATGGGGAATTCGGTTGCAAGGTGGAGAGGAAAAGAAAAGGGAACAACCAAATTTTGAAAAAAAAACAGAATAATCAGAATTAGATTTTCTGATAAACCCCAACTCAACCTCCCTTAATTCTTTCCACCAACTCCTCAATACTCAGATTTTCAGTAAAACTCAAACTCTAGCCGAATTTTGCAGCAAAAATACTATCCCTTGCCATCCTTGGGAATCGAACACAAGACCTCCAACACACTAACACCCCACTTAACCACCAGACCAGCAGGCCCATTCTGATTATATTTTACCAAAAATAACTTAAAAGCCTACCGACCCTAGTAAGAGCTTTATTCATAAAAAATGCCAAAATTTACCCAAGTTGTGACTTGAACTTGGGACCTCCCACACACACCCAGAACACATAACCACTAAAGCAGATACACAATTTTGTCAATTAATTTCAGAAACACATATAGATATTTTTGTGCTCCAAAATCACATAAGCTGGAATTAAAGAAATTTGGGGCGTTACAGATGTACTTTTCCTTTTGGTAAATGTGGCATGTACCTAGGTTATATACATGGGTCATATGATTTTAATTATAAAGTATGGATGGTTTGTAATGTTTTGAACTTAGTCTAACTGAAATGGTAAAGAGTATACTATAAAATTTTCTATTAAGATTGAATGGAAAATGAATGAAGTTATTAGTAAATTTTGAATGATATTATGAATGTTTAATTATTAAATTATAGTGTTAATGAATTGGTTATGATTTAGGTGTATTTGGGTATAAATTGTTTTGGTTGTGCCATTGGTTTTGGATTGGTTGTAGTTTGAAATTGCAGGGAAGGCTAGATGTTTATAAAGGGGTTATCTTGAGTTCAAAAAAAAATTACGAAAAATTTTCGGAGCACCCGATAAAGTCTCGATTCACTTCTAATTCGTATTTTGGGCTTCGAGGGTCCATGAAAGGGACTTAATGAATATATTAAATTATAAATGTTAATTAATTATATAATATTCATAAGTTGTCCGCAATGTACGGTAATGCTCCGTAACCCTGTTCCGGTGACGGTTTAGGGTAAGGGGTGTTACATTAATTTTTTACCATAAACTTTTAGATTTCAGCATATTCATCCATGACACAATTTCCATACTTTGATAACTTTTCAAATTAATCCCTCAAATAGATTGTTTAAGTTATCCCGATTCCAAAAATATAAAAATTACTAAAAACAGTACTTGGAAACTTACCCAATTATGCTTGAAAAGTTCCTTTTCTCTCTTCTAGGGCTTCCATAAAATTTGGGGATGAAGATGATATGAAAAGAAGATGATAATTCTATTTAATTAATTATCATCTTTTAATTTTTTTCCAATTTAGTCCTTAACCTTTTTAAATTTTTCCATGGATGATTCACCAAAAATATCTACATATTTTTCTTCAATGGTCTAATTAACAAATAAGGACCTCAAGATTTGAATTCCATAGTTATTTAACCCATTTAGCTACTAGAATTCATGTAACGCCCCAAAAATGTGGGGTTTGTAATTTTGCCGAAATGGCTTAAATTCCATGATGTGCTTGAATGGCAAGGTATTTGAGTGTATTTGGGAAGCCTGGGTTCGAGTTTGGGCTTTGGAAAATTTTTAGTTTTTGGCTCTTAAGCGGAATGGGCTGTTAGCAGTAAGACTTATGTGTAAATATGTGTGTTTATGTGTCACGAAAAGAGCATGTGACTTAGTGGCTGTGGCGTTACTGAGATGGCAAGGGGAGTGGGGTTCGAATCCCATGACTGGCAAATGAGGGTTTTTATTTTATGTCTTGGGGTGCAAGAGGTAGAGTTTGGATCAAAGTCTACATAGGAGGTTGAAAAATTGGTCAAAAATTTCGAATGGGAGGCTGGGAGCAATTCAATGAGGATTTGGTGAAGAGTTTGAAGGAGTTGGGGAGTGTAGGAGTCTTAGCCGAATTTGGAAGAGATGAGTAAGGGAATTTCGGCTAGAAGGTTCTCAATTGTGCAATTTAGGCAATTTGGGTGAGTGAGGAAGCCAAATATTCTCTTTGGTTTTTTTTAAGTTTTTCTTTTATTGCATTTCGGGATTTATTCCTTTTGGTGGCGTCTCGTGCAAACTTTTACCATTCGGGTCTTATCATTCTTTCTTGTTCTCATCGTCACCATTGATCTTTTCGGTTTCTCCTTTAGTCGAGCACAACCTTTTCCTTTTCCTCTTGTTATTCTTTTCTTTTCTCTACAAGATAGCCAAACACTTTCTTTCTTCTTGTGTCAGTTGAATCTACTAGGGCCTAAGTATCTTCTTCTCTTCGTTTCTAACTGTAACACCCCCAAACCCGGCCCACGAGCCCTGACCGGATCTGGTTATGTCACTGTGGAAGGACGATTAAAAATCTATTTAACTTAGAATAAATCATTAAGACTTGTTAACTTTTGAAAAACCATGTCTCTTTATGATTATAAAAGAAACCTTGATATTATAAGATTTGCCAAATTAACACTTTATTAACTTATAAATATAAGTTGCTAAAATAAAACCATAATTAAAAATAATATCCAAAAATAATGTTAAGGCCCATATTACAATCAATGTTTAAAACCAAATACTTAGTATAAATAAGCTAAAAATATTTAATCTCTTCTTTCTGCATGGGCCACCTTGTGTCCTCTCCGATCCCGGTCCAATTCTACGCATCACCTGAAATGGTTAATAAAATAGGGTGAGTCCACTGACTCAGTGCATAATCACAACACATATTTCCACACGTATGGGCTTGTCCCATACCCACACAGTCCTCGTAACAAATCATGCAAGAATGCATTTCAGCCCAACCTTGTAATATCCCGGGTTAGGGGCTATTTGGTGTTGCACGATTTTTGCATGTGTTTGGTGTGCTGTGTTGTTATTCTGGTGTTTTAGGGGCTTAATTGTAGCCTAGGTGTGTGCCTGAGTGTATGGAAAAAATTTTGGTTTTGGGTGTTAAGTCAGGGGAGCTGATGGAGCTGAGGGATGTGTATTTTATGTTGTGTTTCTGAGCACAAAAGAGGAGCTGGTGGAGTGGCAAAGCATGCGTCACTTGAGAGCATGGTGTGGCGTCAATTCCATGAGGTGGAGGTCTAGTGTTCGAGCTGCCAAAATTCCCTTTTTGGCTTCTTTTTGGGACGGCATGGAGGAGAGGTAGAAGGCTAGTGAAACTCTAGCTTGGACCAAGTCTTCACATTCAAATGTTAGGTGGAGAGTAATTGTAGGAGGAAGACTTGGTCATGGTTGTTTGAATGTGTGGTTGGGAATTATTGGAGGATTTTGGGCGAATTTTTGGGTGTTTGGAGTGGGGGAGTGGACGGCTTAGTGTGGGAGAGGGGGGAGGCCGAATGTACTTTTGCTTATGGTACATTTTCGGTCTCCTTTTTGGTAAGCAAAAGTGTCCATTTTGGTTCGGTTAGCCGAAATTTTACCAAGGTTTTTCTCGCTTTTTCTTCATTTGTTAAAACAGGAAGTCCAAGTGAGTTCTCCATCATTTCTTTCACAAACCGAAAGTCCAGCAACTTTGTTGATTTTGTGCTTTGTTTTCTCTCAATTATTTTGGTAGCCGTATGCTCTCTCTCTCCTTCTCTTCAGATTAAGTAAACCGAAACTTCTATCATCCTTTGTCATATTCATTTTCTTCTTTCTTGCTTAAACATTGTAGCCGAAACCTCCTGTTCCAAATACTTTTCTATTTCTTTCTTCTCCAAAACCGAAAAGCACCTATCCTTTTCCATTTTCTTCTCTTCTCAAGACCATTGGCCGATTCTCTTCTTCTTCTTGAACACATCTTTCTTTTGCTTCACTTTTAAGATACTAGCCTAACCCTCCCTTGGTGATTTGAAAATTCCCTCTAGCTTGTGTTTTCATCTTGACCGAATCCTCTTCTTTTAAAGCCTTGGCCGAACCTCCTCTCTTCCCTGGTGTTAGGTTGGCCGAATATTGGTGTTGGGTGTTGGTAAGTGCAAGGCCGAATGGCCATAACTCCCTCTGTTGTTTCTTTGTTGGTTATGGTTTGGTTAAGGGCCGATTATGGTCAGTGTGGAAGGGTGTTAACCTTTTAGATTATCATCGTGTGATAGGGTCTTGGATATCGAAGAGTAGCCAAAGAGAGCCGTCGACTCTTTGAACCGATTGGTAAGTAAGGTAAGGGTTTGGAAGTAACTCCTTTGGGTTATATGTCCTTGGCCGATTGATCTTAGTGCCTAATCCTGTGTTGGCCGATTGTTATAGGAGCCTGATAATCAAGGGGCATAGATCATTCGTTGGGATTTTTAGACTCGTGATTACCAGGTGTGTAACTAACACACTGATACTTAGAAAGATTTTTAATAAACCTGTTTGCCTGTTAAAATTATAAACAGTATGATGGACAAATGAATACCCAAACGGGGTATGTGTACGATTCGGGTAAGTCTGTTCTATTATGAGTACTATTGATGAAGCATGATATCATGATTTATGTTATGCATGTTATGAGTTGTAATGCTTGGTATGTTGGCATGATATGCATGGTTAGTATGAGATGCATAATCCCATGAGTATGATATGTATGGGTGATACGAGAGGAGGGAGCAGTGATATATTGTGCTGACGAGCACCAGTGCTTTGGTAGCACACTTTGTGACTTTGGGTCACCAGAGGTTTGGCACCTCCAGAGGTTTGGTACCTCGGCGCCTCGTCCCAGTGGCTCGAGTACCACGGTGGGTTGGCCCCACGAGATGATTATATGGGATTGACGCCGGTGTTTTGGTAAACACACGATGGGTTGGCCCCATCACCGATTTGTGACTACGGTCACCACGGTGCTTTGGTAGCACACACTGTGTCTTTGGGACACCAGAGGTTTGGCACCTCATTGCGACTTGTCCCCGTGGTTTGACCACCGTGGGTTGGCCCCACCCGAGATATGGGATCGTCGCTAGTGTTTTGGTAACACACGATGGGTTGGCCCCATCATCGATTTGTGACTACGGTCACGGTGCTTTGGTAGCACAATTGTGTCTTTGGGACACCGGTGGTTTTGGGACCACATCGATGGATAATGTGTCTTTGGGACACCAGTGTTTTGGTAACACATTGTGACTATACGTCACACGGTGGTTTGGCACCACCGGTGGTTTGGTACCACACGGGGTAGAAAAGGTGTATGGATGGTTAGGATCGGGTTGCATTAATTATGTTGCTATGTATGATGTGTGTTAGCATGTTGTTTTATCGGGAGCGGGGTTTACACACTGAGTCACTCGACTCACCCTCTCCTTTGACATTTCAGGTGACTCGTAGACGCGGACTTGGAGCCGGGATGGACTCGGGGTGCACATGCCATGCTATAATAAAAGTGTTGCTTGGACTATTGAATTTGGGTACTTTAATTATTTACTTTCAGGTTGGGTTTTTATTGGATTTGTAAAAGGCTTTATAATTTATGTTTTATACTGTTTATGTTTAAATTTTAATATGCCTTAACAAATAAGTTGGTATGAATTCTACTAAAACTTGGAAAGATAATGATTTCAAAATTTTAACGCAAGGTGTTTTCAACTATACCATCGGGTATCCCACTGATTTTATAAACCAATAGAGATCAAATGGCTTCAATCGTGAAATCCAATTTTATTAAGTCTAAATTTTAAACAACTTGTTTTTCACAAAGGAACATAGTTTTATCAAATTTATCTAATGCAACCTCAAAATTTTCAAACACGTTTTCCCGTAACATACCAGATTCGGTCGTGGTGTTTGGACCGGGTTTGGGGTGTTACAAACCTACTATCCAACCGTAACACCAACCTTAGCAGACTCCCTACCTAAGGTCGTGGCTAACCCACCACTGATCACATCGTGATCCATAAACTTTACCTTGGCAACTCGCTGCTCAAGGCCGTGGCTGAGCCACCGATCAACCAAAGTGATCCCAATATTAATCTGTCTATGGTGATGCACATAGCCACCAACCGCCGAGATGGGCACCTAGCCAACATCTCCCTTGATGGTGCACTCAGCAACTCATCAAGCACTAATGTAGCCCGAAGCTAACATTAGTCCACGTACATCAATGTGTACACCCTTCCTTCCTCGATCAAACCCAACCCCATGCAAATATGTAATTGCCACATGTTATGCCATCATATAAGATAAGTATAATATTATTACCCCATCATATATATACATCACAATAACATAATATCCCAAACTTACTCACCTGATATCCGATTACCCAAAACAAGGGTATTCACCATCTAAGCCGCACATCATTCATATACATAAGCATTAGCAAGCAGTTAACTGAAGGAAATAGTGCGATGATTACGCACCTGTTTGATACAATCAACTAAACCTCGAAGTCACACGTTGCACCTAAAGGCTTGCCGAAATCCCTAACATAATACCACATTAATTCGGCCTTAACATTACTCACTTAATAACCTTAGGCTTAAACGATTACCAAATACACAACTTACTAAAATAGATCCTTACCACCACTTACCAAGTCGATTGCTAACAACTGGGGGCTTGACTGAATACCTCAGAATCCCAGAGTACCTAGATAGAATCGGTTCCAACATGATTAGCCACACCATCAATATATTACGGCTTTTCCCAACATCCAAGTCGATGAGAGAACACATATTGGAGAAGAGTTTAAGACGCTTACCTTCCTCTAAGACCATTTGGGAACCACTAAAAAGGAATCGCCCCTGCGTTAATATTCGGCCAAGACTACAAAATAAAAAGAAGGGGATTCGGCTAGAGAGGGAGACTATTCAGCTTTGGTGGAAATAAGAGAAGAAAAGAAATGTTCTTGGCTTAAAAAGGTGTTACGCAACAACAAAGGATGGAGAGGATTTTTGGTTAAGGAACAATTGAGATGAAAATGAAAATGGAAGGAAAGGTGGCTTGAAGTTTCGGCCAAGGTGAACTAATGAAGGAAAAGAGGTGTTTGGAGTGTGAGAAGAAAAAGAGTGTAGGCTTGAAGAGAAAGCTAAAATTCGGCAAAAAGGGAGCTCACTCCCTTTAAATAGCATTCGACCATCTCCCAAGACCACTCATGGCCACTAATTCAAACCAATTTGAATTAGTCACAAACCCCAATTTACTCCTCTCCATTCATTCAAAAAAATAATTTGGATGGGTCCACAATTATCTCCTTTTATTCAAAATAAAATAATAACTATCCTACACTAATAAAAATAACTAAATAGTTAAATAAATAACATTATCCTCATCCAGTTCAAAAGTCTTCTAGCCACACATTTGAAACAAGTTGACTTAGTCAAATTCCCCATTTAAGTGCCATAGCCGAATCCATCACTTCCCTCCCCCCACATGACCGAATGTTGTCATCTAAAGAGCCCTTTGGCCGGCCACTACTTCTTCACTCCTCAAATCCCACATTTCTCTCCTATCATCTCTTATTTTATCCTCATATCTCCCTATTTGAATTAAAAACAATATTATCTTCTATCCTAACCTTCATCCACCTCTTCCAATAACTAAAAAAAAATAAAAGTAATAACAATTTTGTTTATCCCACACTTCCCACCGAATTTAAAAAACAAAGCCCCCCAGCTTATCTTATCTCCTTTTAGCTCCCACGTGCAGACCACCATCACCCCACCTCTTCACGCCAGGATGGAAAAATAAAAAAAATTCCAACTGCAGCTGCCATGGTTCAAACCTGGAACCTCATGCCGCAGCCCCTTCCTTCCAACGCCCCAGGCCACTCGACCAGAGCGCTATTTGTGATATAAACGCGCCATATTTTCCTTTTAAGCCCTACTTCCTTAGGTCCTTCCTTTTAACGCCCCAAAACAAAAATAAAACCCCTTACTGCTGCCGCCTGGATTCGAACCCAGGTCTTTAATGGCGCCCTCCCCAAGCTCTTAAGCAGCGCACGGAAGCCACTCTACCACCGCCTCCCTTTGTGCCAAAAATTACCGAAAATTATTCTTAAGGCCTCCCTTGGCCCGATTCCCTTTTTTTAATACTAAAAATCAAAAATTTCCTAAGTCATCCCTTACCTTCTAAAGTTCTCCAAACCCCTTAAAATTCATCCAACCTCATCATAAGCCTTCCCTCACCCGGGTTATGCACTAAATGCATAACCCCTAGAACCAGGGTGTTACACTAACTGTTTTCGAACTTCTTCGATTGGTTGGTAAGTGGTGACTATAGCTGAATCTAGGTTGGCTTCTTCTCCTTATTCGATTTTATTCTCTTGAGCCAAAAGTCTTTTCTCCCCTGTTGCCGTGGAAATATATATTGCTAACACTTTCTTCCTAGTCGAATGTTGCTAGGGACTTGATTTCCTTAACCAAGGGGTAGGCCGATTATTGTTTCACTACAAGGGATCTTTCGTTTCGTGGTAAGTAAATTTAGTTTGATTAAAGCGTTTCAATACTATGGTTTAACAAGGATTTGTGACTAATTAATGGGCGGTTATTATCATAGGTGTCTTGGAAGCGCTTCAACTACAACCCGTAACAGGTGTGTAATCGTACACCCAATTTTGGTTCTGTCAATATGACGAATGAAGATGTGTATTCACACCCCTGATGAATTGTGAATCGGCTAAAGCTGAAAAATCGATAAGCCAAAACTTCGGCATCTGAGAGCTCTCGAGTGTGCGAGCGTTTGTAGAGATAAACCGAGCCACAATCGTTGGCAATAAACCGTTGAGGCTGCCACGAACATTCTAGTGGGCTTAAGTCGTAATGGGCCTCGTTGGGCCGAGATGGGCCATTGGGCCTATGGGCCACATATGGGTAAAATTCACGATAGTGTCAGATAATGGATTGGGCTACGAAGTTCGCATAGTCGCGACCGAAATTAGGCTGAATGGGCCACACTAGCATGTGGGCACCCTTGGTCCTAAAATTGGGCTTTGGGCCCAATTGCACCGTTTCAACCAAAAAGGGTGTCTGTGTTGCTAGAGGTGATTGTAGGCCTTTAGAGAGGCCGTTAAAGGGTAAAATTACAAAAATACCCTCAATAGATAAAATTACCAAAATACCTTCGATTGGTAAAATTACCGAAATACCCTCGAAGGGAAAAATTATCGAAATACCCTCAAAGGGTAAAATTACCGAAATACCCCCGAGGGGTGAAATTATCGTTTTACCCTTAATCGACAAAATGACCGGTATACCCCTAGTGGTAGCTTAAGTGATGTTTATGTGATATTTATATGACTGTTTATGTTTGTGACATACTGCATACACAAATTATTTATGACACGACATTCTGCATTGGGGTGGAGATTTGTATTTAGAGGAAGTACTGTACTAGTGGCTCTGCCACGCTTTACTGATCTATTGGCTTTGGGGTTAATAATTATGTAATAAAGCCATTTGGGGTTTTAACTTTTATTTGGTGGTTCTCTTTATTTCAACCTGCTAGTCTAAGAAACATGGGTTTTTGAAACAATAACCATTTTTGAAAATCACGTTTTCAAATCTCAAAGTTTACAACTAAAAATGGCTTTCGCGGTTTTATCTCAGATTGATAAGCTTATAACAATTGGGACGACCTATAATTGGACAAGGTTTTACAACACTCACATTTTCAAAACAATTGTTAAAGGAGATTTTAAATTTGGTAACGAACTTTTATCGACAAATTCGGTTTTCAAACAACACTTTGAAGTGACACGTCAAATTCGATCGTAACGTCTAGGTCAGGTTTTGGGTGTTACAATTCAAATTTGACATTTTATGCAATTTAGTCCTTTTTACAATTAAGCACATAATTAATAAATTTTTCTTATCAAAATTCTCATGCAACCTTTCTATCACATTACTAATCATTTCATAATATTAAAATGATTTATCTTTCCAACTCGAATTTTTGGTTATGAAACCACTGTTCCGACTTCACTAAAATTGGGCTGTTACAAGACGACTCTGGGATCTTTACATGGTTGTTATTCAAATTATCCTCTCTTGCCGTGGCATCTTGAGCAACATCATCAAGCGAGTTCCGCTTGTATGGTCTTGCACTGTTCCTTCCCTTGTGATCTTGAAATCCCAGTATCGCTTGGCAATGCTCCTTGTGGCCTCGAATTTAAAGCATTCACTATTTGCCCCACTTGATTCTCAAGAGCTCGAAGAGACGTAGCCTAACTCTAAATTACAACATAATTCTTGGCCAGATATTCTTTCAGCAAGGCTTCAATAAATGATGATCCCGATGCCTGACTTTGCTGGACATTTTACCTCGGCATAGGTTGATTAAAACCAGGTGACGCACTGTTGGCATTCTGTCTTGATACATTGTTAAAATTCCCCGCACCTTGATTATTCCAACTAAAGTTTTGATGTTGCTTCCGCCCTAGATTGTAGGTGTTGGAATATGAATTACTATTCCGATTAAAATTTCCCATGTAGCACAAGGATGATGGGTTTGATGGGCATTCATCGAACACATGATCTTCACCACAATAAACACATGATATCTTGATTGATTTCATCTCATGAACTGTAGTAGGCCTTTTCATTGTTTTAATCATATTGGCCAAAAAAGATACCTGGGCTGTCATCGAGGTGATTGCATCCCACTCTATAGTACCAGTAGCTCTCTTGCCTGTCCTAACTCTTGTGGTAGGATATTGATAATCATTATTGGCATTCTTTTCTAAAATCTAAGATGCTTCGTTATAGGATTTATCCAACAAAGTACCATTGGCGAAAGCATCAACTACTATCCCCGTATGTCCATTCAGCCCATTATAAAATATTTCAATCTAAGTTCAGTGTTGAAATCCATGCATCGGACCCTTTCAAATTAAATCTATAAATCATTCCCAAGCTTCATATAATGTTTCATCCTCCAATTGCTGAAAAGATGTGATGTCATTTCTAAGCTTGACATTCATATTTGGAGTATTATACCGTAAAAAAAACCTCTAGTAAAGATTCTTTCATGATGCCACTGTTCCTGACAACAAATCATTCAACCATGCTCTCGCATGATCTCTTAAAGAATATGGGAACAATTTAAGTCTCAAGGCATCTTCAAGCACACCCTGTTGTCTAAATGAGTCACAAACTTCTAGAAGAAGTCTTAAATGCAATCTTGGATCTTCAATGTGTAGTCTACCAAACTATCTTACTATTTGCAATATCTGAAACATTACCAATTTCAGTTCAAACTGCTGAGCCTGTATTTATGGTCTGACTATCCCTGGATTCAGGTCATCTAAAATTGGCACAACATGCTCCCGGATTGGTCTATCTCGGTCATATATCACCCTACGAACAGGAAGATTACCATTTTGACCATTCAGATTATCATTTAGACCAGGATCATTTCCGTTCCTAGCTATTTTTCGTAGTTCTTTCCGTCTTCTTCGTAAAGTTTTTTCGATCTCTAGGGCAAAAGGATATTCCTTGTTAGTAGGAATGCCTCTTCTCCTGCACTGATGGAATTAAATATAACTAAGTTAAATAAAACTAATGGAACTAAGTAAAATAAAAAAAAAAAACCAATTTTCACCAAATTGTCGATCCCCGACAACAGCGCCAAAAACTTATCACGTGTGAATATCATATGTGAATTGTGTAAGTATACACGTCGAATCAAGTAATAAAGTGATAAGTGAGATCGTCTCCACAGGGATCGAATTAGGTATAGAAATGGTCAAGTTATGATAATGTTTAATGTGATGGCAAAACCGAGTTAAGTATCTAGTGACAGATTAAAATAATAATGATGAGTGTGAATTGTATATGGATTGATATGGGAAAATGCTACGGAAAAGTAAGAGTAAAAATATTGTAATAAGCCAATTTAGCTCGGGCCCATACAAAAAATAATAAACCCAAAATAATAAAACAAAGTCCAAGTCCAGTCCAAAATATATCATTTGGCCCGATTGGAATGGCCCATTACTTGAAAAGATTAAAGTTCCATCTACAAGCTTGACGTATATGGGAACACAATCTTCAAGGATATGCAATCTTAGATATGATATGCAAATCTTAGATATGATATGCAATCCTAAAAGATATGGTATGTAATCTTAGAAGATATGATATGCAAATCTTAGATATGATATGCAATCTTAGAAGATATGATTTTGTAATCTTAGAGATTTAATTTGTAGATACCTTTTAATCTTAACCGTTGATGTAATTGATCTGTACTGTTGGATTTGGGCAGGCTCAACTATAAATAGAGGCCTCTCCCTTCATTGTAAAACACACTTGAGTTTGGAGTAATAAAAATTCTTGAGATCATTCACTAAAATTTCTCTCTTTTGCGTTCTTATTTTCTGTGGCTTGTTCTTATTTTGTTCTTTGCTCATCTTCGTTTCTTTTTGAGTCGCTTCTGTTCGAGTTAGATTTTGGTGAAGGAATTTCGTTGAATCCTCAAATTGTAGGAGTTAGGTTGACTTATGCGTTTTTTTAACTTTTTTTTTATTTATCCATATCATTTTTCTACTTTTTTTATTTTTTTTAAAATTGTTATAATATTCATTAATTGTTTTGAGTATATTATTTACCTTATATTATTTTTTTATACATGAATTTAATCTTGTGAATAATTTTTTTAATTCTTTCATAGATTCTTTTAAACTTGCTATTATCTACTCTATATTTTTTTATTTTGATTGTTCATTCCTTTTAAATTTTTTTTTTTGAATCCATTATCTTTGTTTACCTTAACATTATTATTATTGCTTGTCATTCTTTTACTTAATTGTTTATGTTAGTGCTAATTGTTAATATGACCTGTAACTTTAGTAAATTGCACTTTTTGTAATAAGTTGATATTATTTTTTTAAATCTTTGTTTAAAAATATCTATCTCTTTTAATTACTACATTTTATCCAAAAGTTTTTCTTAAATAAGGCAATGTTTTGTGTTTAGAAATTCGGGAAATAGTGCCCTAATGTGCTGGGTTTCGATTTTCCGTTTGACTAAATAACTAAATATCCTTTTAATGAATTTTGTAAATCATGAGATGATGTTGGCTACGAGGGTTCAAAACATCATGTCCTAACGTGCTGGATGTGATGTTTGTATTCTTTCAGAACAAAGGAATCTCAAGTTCCAACTTAAATTGTTCTAGTTTTTAAAGAAATCATGTTATCAAATCTTTTCGAATTTTTGACATTAGGACAATAACTAATCAATCCGGTACCAATTTTGGGCGTTACGAGGGTGCTAATCCTTTCTCGTATGTAACCGACTCCCGAACTCGTTTTCTTAAATTTCGTAGGCCAAAATCAATGTTTTGAAATAAAATGTTTTATAAGGTGATCCGATCACACCTAAGCAAAAAGGGATTGATAGCGACTCCATTTTCATTTTTAAAGTCGATCCCCGTTTTTTTCAAAATATAAAAATTGTTTCAACAGCTTGGTGACTCCACTGGGGAAGGTAAGAGAGTCAAGCCGTAAAATTGATTATTTCCTGTCCTTTTATTTAAATTTGAAAATCCGATTTAAAAAATTATGATCCTTTTTATTGCATGTTGTTTTAATCTTGAAAAGTATTTCTGCATTGCATTGCCTGACCGTTGTGGTCACACCCTTTTAGTGGGAGTGAGAAACTATGCCTTCGTGAGGTTTTCACCTCCGCATGGGCTAGTGGACTACTTCCGGGATACATCTGTACCTATGTCTTCGTGAGTTTTTCACCTCTGCATGGCCATAGGGAAATGTATTCCCCTGAATTGAACTCGATCCATATGAGCCTATAATGGGTGAGGATTGAGGAATCTGCTGGTTCAGGTACCCTCCCTTTAGAGCTAAGCCACATATAGTGAACCCTAGTGGTCACCTAGATAGGTGCCTTATTTTGTTATTTCTCTTGTGCTAACGTGTTCTCTTTTATTTTGATTGCATTGCATCCACATCATAAAAAAGAGGTGTTGATTAAAATTCGATTACTAAATAGAAGAGTTTGTCATGAGAAAATGGATTTCTTGATAACGTGGATTATAATACGGTTATCCGAATATGGTCCAAGTAAACACAGCGAGAGAAGGCTGATAGTCCGTGAAGGAATACAAGACTTTATTGCCCAAAGATTCAAGCTGACAAAGACTATTCGAGAATCACCACGTCTCGGCTTTCTTGAAGAGGCTAACGAGCATTATGGAAATAAGTGAGCAGTGAGTTGCGACCCAGATCAAGCAAAAAGGAGCTAGTGGAGGCATCTATTAAAAGTTTGCAAGATTTGACCTTTGCGAAGGAGGGGATTGATGTTTGGCTTGGAATATGAGGGCAAGGCCACATATGTAATCCGTTTTATGTAAAGAAATTTGCTTTCTAGAGAATTTTTTCTAATGGAATTGAATTCAGAATCAACGCCTCTCTTTCTTTTGCATTCATTCTATGCATCTGTATTGCATTGCATTATATGCATTAAAATCCATAGAGGGACCCTAATTAGTTGAAGTTATTTTAGGAAAAAGAGAAAGAGAGAAGATTAATCTAGAAACTAAAACACTGTTACGGTACACGTGCTAAGACCAAAAAAAAAAGATCAAGGACTCGAACAGTTCCAAAGAGACATGCAAGACTAGCTGCAAGAGCAGTTGGTAAAGATCCAGCAAGATATGAGGGAACAAATGATGGAAGCCCAAAGAAATATGACTCAGCTACTGAATGGGGCAATGGACAAGGGAAAAGGCCCCATGACTAATGCTGGAGAGGATAATGAAGACTATCCTCCGGGTTTTACCCCACCACATGTACAGATACAACCTGAGGTGTTTTCTCAAAAGCCATATGTTGCAATTAGGCCTCAAAAAGGTCAAGCTGATACTGGGGTACCCATGAATTTCCAAGTTGGCTCAGAATCTAACCCAAGAGATAACCCTGCTAATCTTGTTATCCCTGATTTAGATATAGCGAAGAAGGAACCGGGGAACAAAGTTTCCAAGCCCTTACATACTTGGGAAGATTTTAAATAATGGAACTGTGGAAGGGATCCTTGTATTTTTAAGACTAATCTAGAGTAATATTCAAAACACGCTTGTTGCCTTAAGCCTAGAGGCAATAAGAATCCTTTTGTGAAATAGGCCCGTGTCCAAATTTTTATTTCAATAAAAATGCATATTTTGGAGCAAATATTCTTTTATTTTTTCCATTTCATACTGTACAAACAATAGGCTCATTTTCAAGAATTCAAAGACATTTTCGCACGATCATATCAAGACACGCTTGGGAAAATCTTAAAAGAGGTCCATAAGGGTGTTTAGAGAACATGCTAATGGTTTTACAATAGTCAAGCTAATCATGAGGTTTGGGTACTATTAATCTACATAGAAGGGGATGGTATCAACTATGCCGTATTTAAGGAGACAAGTTTCATGTGCCTTCTCTAGTTCTTCACAAATTTTCCATATGTGGGCATGGATGTGACGGGGCCAATCTCGTCAAAAGCTTTTAGTCAATATCGATTCATGGTTGTGGTCGTCGTTTACTTCATTAAGAGGGTGGAAGTAGCTTCATATGCCAATGTTACAACGTCAAAGTCATTAAATTTTAAAAAAAAAAAGAGATCAGGTGCCGACAAAGAATGCCAAAAAAGACAAAGTCAAAAAGTTTGTAATCTGTTCAAAGATCAGACGCCATATCATAGAGCAACAAAGACAGCTAAAAAAAACAAGGATTGTAGAAAAGATGACCGAGACTTGTAAAGATTGGCATAAAGAAGTTACTATTTATCTTCTATCGAACATTGACCAAGACTTTTTCCGGGGCAACATCTTACCCATTGGTTTATGGAATGGAAGCATTTTTGCTAATTGAACCTAATCGAAGAAAAGGTTAAAAGTTATCCATCACAGTCAGATGATGCGAGCTTACGACAAGGATGTTTATCCTAGAGAATTCCATGAGGGGAACCTGATCTTTCTTTTACAAAAGGATTTCAAAGAAAAGCAGATGCCAAACTGGGAAGGACCTTATGTTGTAGAGAAAGCCTGTTCTAGATGAGCGTTGATATTGACCGAGATGGATGCCAAAGACTTGCCCAATCTGGTGAATTTAGGTTCAGTCAAGAAGTATTCTACCTGAAAGGGGAAAGGCCAAGGTGAAAACCCACAAAGGGCGCCTTGAGATCAAATTCAAAAAAAAAAAAAAAAGAGGAGAGGCCAAGGCGAAAACCTGCAAAGGGCGCTTTGAGATCAAAGGGGTTTTGAGTTGAAAACCTGAAAAGGGTGGCTCAAATTTTGATCAAAAGTAGGGCATACAGTAGTCTTGCTATGCTTGAATTAACAATAAGGAAGTATGTTACGTCTTGGGGCATCAAGAAAGTACTCCGGATCCTCTAATCACATATTGAGCTTAAAATGGTCTTCAAGAAGTTTGAACAGAGAAGCTCAGGCTGCGATATCTGAGGCACTTAGCTTCTATCTTACCCATTTTTGAATTTTTTATCTTTGATTGCTTTATTCTTTTCAAGATACACCCCAATCAATTTTCTTTTGTAGTCTTGGCTATCTTTGATTACTTTATTTGTTTCAAAATACACTACCAATAAATTTCCTTCTAGATTGCATTTGCTATCTTTGATTAGCTTATTTGTTTCAAGCTATGCTCCTGATTAATTCCTTTTATGTCCATTGTTGTGATCTTTTTCAAGCATTTTATATTGAAATAACGATTATTGGACTAATAATACTTTCATAAAAAGAGTTTCGCATATTACTTTGAAAGCTTTTAAATAGTATAGGAACCTGAAACCGGACTATTGTTTAGAACTCACCAAACTTAAGGGTTGGAAATATTATCTCTTCGGATTCTTATTGGATAAGATATTTCGTCGGTGATACCATTTAAACGAATGACGAGCAATGTCAATCCAAGTGTAAAAGGGGATCATTCTTAGGAAAAGAAAATGATACCCTATATTCATACATCTGGTCATTACAGGGAATTGTGTAATAGACCAAATTGATTGAAGATGGTATAAATTCTATACTTCTGAGTGGTAACAGGATGGATGGAAGAAACCAAATGTTATTCTCCTAAAGTTGCAGTAGGAGGTACAAACTTTATGTCCCAAAAGGTACAGTGGAAGGGACTCTGAAATTACAGCGGGGCAAGCTTGCTGGGCAGAATATGATTGTTTCTTCTGGCCTTCTGTCAAAGATACCAGCTGAACGAGAAAGCATGGTAACGCATTAGTGATAGAACCTTGATGAACTATGAGCAGTGACAACCCAAACATTAAAAAGGGACCATTCTCATGCATTTATGTAAATATCATTCATACACTTCCAATTAGGAGCATTTGATTCATTTCGATCATTGTGTCCTAATCATTGTACATTAAAAAAAAAGAGAGAAAGAGATCATTCTCATGACATTCTGCATTCATGCAAATGTCATCCCTAATATCATTTAGTTAGGAGCATTAGATTCGTTCCGATCATTGCATCCTAATCATTATACATTAAAAAATGGGATCATTCTCATGACATTATGCATTCATGCAAATGTCGTCCATAAGACATTTAGTTAGAAGCATTATAGTATCCTAACCATTTGACATACACATAAGCATCTAAAACCAAGTCTACAGAGGATGATGTAGCAACATCAGTGAATTCACAGATCTTATCTCCCTAAGCGGTAGTGGAGCGGATCAAATTTGGCGAATCCTATCTCCATGTATCGGTAATAGAGCAGATTCAAGCCACCAACCTTATCTCCCTGAGATAGCAAGGGAGCAGGTTGAAGTTTGTAGTCTCATTTTCCTGAGGTAGCAAGGAAGCAAACTGAGGATTGTACATCTTATCTCCCTAAGTGTTAGTGGAACAGATCGAATTTGGCGAATCCTATCTCCATGTATCGACAATGGAGCAGATTCAAGCCACCAACCTTATCTCCCTGAGGTAGCAAAGGAGCATGTTTAAGTTTGTAGTCTCATCTTCCTTAGGTAGCAAGGAAGCAGACTGAAGATTGTAGATCTTATCTCCCTAAGCGGTAGCGGAGCAGATCGAATTTGGCAAATCTTATCTTCCTGATGTAGCAAGGGAGCAGATTTTAGCCACTAGCCTTATCTTCTTGATGTAGCAAGGGAGCAGGCTGAAGATTATAGTCTTATCTTCCTGATGTAGCAAGGGAGCAGACTAAAAATTGTAGATCTCGTCTCCTCGAGATAGTAGTGGGGCAGATCAATGATGGCGAATCTTATCTTCCCGAGGTAGCAGGGGAGCAGATTTTAGCCACTAGCCTTATCTTCCTGATATAGCAAGGGAGCAGGCTGAATATTATAGTCTTATCTTTTTGAGGTAGCAAGGGAGTAGATTGAAGATTGTAAACGGTGAATCTTATCTTCTCGAGGTAGCAGGGGAGCAGATTTAAGCCATTAGTCTTATCTTCCTGAGGTAGCAAGGAAACAGACTAAAGATTGTAGATTTTGTTTCCCTGAGATAGCAGTGGAGCAAATAGAAGACGACGAATCTTATCTTCCCGAGGTAGTAGGGGAGCAGATTTTAGCCACCAGCCTTTTCTCCCTAAGGTAGCAAGGGAGTAGATTTAAGCCATTAGACTTATCTTCCTGAGGTAGCAAGGAAGCAGACTAAAGATTGTAGATTTTGTTTCTCTGAGATAGTAATGGAGCAAATTGAAGACGGTGAATCTTATCTTCCCGAGGTAGCAGGGGAGCAAATTTTAGGCACCAGCATTATCTGCCTGAGGTGGCAAGGAAGCAGATCGAAGATATTAGCCTGCCTCCCTGAGTTTGCAGCAGAGTAGACTGAAGACAGTAGATCTTATCTTCCTGAAGTTGCAGGAAGAAGATCGAAGATATTAGCCTGCCTCCCTGAAGTTTCAACGGAGCAGACTGAAGATAACAGATCTTATCTTCCTGAAGTTGTAGGAAGTAGATCGAATATATTAGCTTACCTCCCTGAGTTTGCAGTGGAGCAAACTGAAAATAGTAGATCTTGTCTTCCTGAATATTGCAGTGAAGCAAGATTAAAGATACTAGTCTCACTTTTCCTCGGTTCTGAGAGGATGGATTAAATCTATAATAAAGCGAGTCTTATCTCCTTGAAGTTACAGTAGAATAAGATTAAAGCTACAGATTCAATCTCCTTGAAGTTGCAGTTGGGTTAGAGACTACTTGAAGAAGATGAGGATTAAAAGGTTAAGGCACGACAAGACCGGGCAAAATTGGTCCTTTCATAGTCTTTGCTCCATTCTCGTTACACGACAATGAGCAAAGAGGGGCAGCTGTAACAGGCCAATTTAGCCCGGGCCCATACAGAAAATAATAAACCCAAAATAATAAAACAAAGTCCAAATCGAGTCCAAAATATATCATTTGGCCCGATCAAAATGGCCCATTACTTGAAAAGATTAAAGGTCCATCTACAAGTTTGACGTATATGGGAACACAATCTTCAAGGATATACAATCTTAGATATGATATGCAAATCTTTGATATGATATGCAATCCTAGAAGATATGGTATGTAATCTTAGAAGATATGATATGCAATCTTAGATATGATATGCAAATCTTAGATATGATATGCAATCTTAGAAGATATGGTATGCAATCTTAGAAGATATGATTTTGTAATCTTAGAGATTTAATTAGTAGATACCTTTTAATCTTAACCGTTGATGTAATTGATCTATACCGTTGGATTTGGGGAGGCTCAACTATAAATAGAGGCATCTCCCTTCATTGTAAAACACACTTGAGTTTGGAGTAATAAAAATTCTTGAGAGCATTCACTAAAATTACTCTCTCTTTTGCGTTCTTATTTTCTGTGGCTTGTTCTTATTTTGTTCTTCGCTCATCTTCGTTTCTTTTTAAATCGTTTCTAGTCGAGTTAGATTTTGGTGGAGGAATTTTGTTGACTTATGCGTTTTTTTAACTTTTTTTTTATTTATTCATATCATTTTTATAATTTTTTTATTTTTTTAAAATTGTTATAATATACATTAATTGTTTGAGTATATTATTTACCTTATATTATTATTTTTTATACATGAATTTAATCTTGTGAATAAATTTTTTATAAATTTTTTCATAGATTCTTTTAAAATTGCTATTATCTACTCTATATTTTTTTATTTTGATTGTTCATTTTAAATTTTTTTTTTGAATCCATTATCTTTGTTTACCTTAACATTATTATTATTGCTTGTCATTCTTTTACTTAATTGTTTATGTTAGTGCTAATTGTTAATATGACCTGTAACTTTAGTAAATTGCATTTTTTGTAATAACTTGATGTTATTTTTTTAAATCTTTGTTTAAAAATATCTATCTCCTTTAGTTACTACATTTTATCCAAAAGTTTTTCTTAAATAAGGCAATGTTTTGTGTTTAGAAATTCGGAAAATAGTGCCCTAACGTGCTGGGTTTCGATTTTCTGTTTGACTAAATAACTAAATATCCTTTTAAAGAATTTTGTAAATCATGAGATGATGTTGGCTACGAGGGTTTAAAACATCATGTCCTAACGTGCTGGATGTGATGTTTGTATTCTTTTGGAACAAAGGAATCTCAAGTTCCAACTCAAATTGTTCATGTTTTTAAAGAAATCATGTTTTCAAATCTTTTCAAATTTTCGACATTAGGACAATAACTAATCAATTCGGTACCAATTTTGGGTGTTACGAGGGTGCTAATCCTTCCTCGTACATAACCGACTCCCGAACCCAATTTCTTAAATTTCGTAGGCCAAAATCAATGTTTTGAAATAAAATGTTTTAAAAGGTGATCCGATCACACCTAAGCAAAAAGGGATTGGTGGCGACTCCATTTTCATTTTTAAAGTCGATCCCCGTTTTTTTTCAAAATATAAAAATGGTTTCGACAAATATGTTATGGCAATGATGAGAATAATTACGTGAATAATATGCGAACAAATAAATAAATAACTAAGGATGCTACTGTAAAGATACTACGGCAGTGGATAGAAGGTCTACGATGTTGATTTAGAAGGTTGGGATTACTAGGAATCTGCCCTTACTTTTAGTAATGCCTCAGCATAATTGTACTCAGTCTACTTCTCAGAAGAGACCTAAAGTGACATGCTTATTTCGAGAGCAAAATCTCAAGCTACCTGGCCTGTGTCTAAAGGCCTTAGCACGGTACCCTGCATTGTTTTGTCTTCCTTCCACATGAACGTTGCTCTATGTCTAGAGCCTGCTGCAAGTATCTGTCAAGTACTTGCTCATATCATTCAATTACTATCCAACTAATCCAACCTTTTTAGAATTAGATTTAGTTTTATGGCATACTGCACATTCATCTATTTCCAGGGAATGTACGCATACACATAAAAATTAAGAACAATTGAATAAAACAATAGATTAACTCAAACACATGCATCAACTATTAAAGAAAATAAAAAGTTTCATTGCTTAATCCCAACCCTATGAGATTTAGCCTATAAGTCAGTGATTAAAATTCAAATTTTAAATAACACCCAACATCATTTTGATCAATTCAATTTATGAAGAACAAAATAAGAAATAATGGATGAACTTAGAAAGATGGTTGTCGCCAAATTAATCCCAATCCAACAACACAGTGTCCTATGATAGTTGAACAGGATTGCCTTTAGTCTCCTCTTTTCGTCTCTAATATGCCACTACCTTCTATTGTTGCCTCCATATCTCCACACTTAGGGTTTCCTCTTTTGGCTTTTTATAGGCTTTTCCTTCCTAGAATAGCACCAACATCCCACAATATCTTCTCCTCTTTTTTAGACAGATTTTTCTAGTATAAGTAAAGTTGGGTTGAAACTGGTCAGCAATGAGTGTTAACTCGGTCATCTCCTTGAATCGCCACAACATATAAGGTGGCAAATTGTCCAACCTTTTTCCCCGTCAAACATTAACTCCTTTATTTTTTTCTCCAAATTCTGCACCTGCCAAACCACCAAACTTCCCAAATGGCCTCATTGACATCAAGCCCTATACAGTTATACCATATACATTTACAAACCAAAACACAAAAGGCATTAAACATGTTCAAATTTGGCATAACTCATAACATTACCAAATTACCAAAGTAGCAACAATCCCTATACATGCCAAAGCACATATATCGATTAACCATTTATTTCCTAATTTCAAAATACCATACACAACCATTAACAAAAGATATTAAGGTATACCAAAGTTTGGAACAACCCAAAGCATACCAATTTAACATACAATCCTATACATGCCATTTATAACCATTTCAATATCTTCAAAAGTTACCAAAATAGATCAAAGGATAGTGTGATCGTGATTCGACGTTGATTCCAACTGTTCAAGCTTTCCGATGATCTACAAAACAATAAAAAAAACTATATAAGCAACTAGTGCTTACTAAGCTTGTGTAAAGGAAACTTAAACTTACAAAACATATTAAATTAACCAAACAAACATACTTTCATCATGTCATATGCCAAACTTCCTTTCCTATACACACCCCCTCATAAGGTTAGCAAGAATAACATTACATATAAGTTTCAAATAATTCATGGCATATACATAATAAGCATTTAGGCTTTATATATCATCCATCCCATATATATATATCCATTACAAATTCTTCTCATTTGAATCCACATAGTTAGTAGATAATAAGTAAACATAACATATATGAAACATAGCATATATTAAGAAATTAATTCCTTGCATATTTCATCCATTACACGAAATATTCTCATCATTTTCATTTCATATATGCATATCCATCTTTCCATTTCGTATGAACATTAGTTACATTAAGTTTTTATATATGCATTTCCATTAACCTTTACTTTCCTGTTGAACCATATAGAATTACATCGGATACTTGTGAATACTCACACAAAGTGTGCCTTTTCATATAACCATAACCTTTCCACTAGTGCTCACACGAGCTGTGAAATGGGCCTACTCACACGAGATGTGAGTCGGGATATTAGTTACACGATACTTCGTAGACGAGCTATGGAGAATCCGAAACAAATGTAGGACCTCAGTCATCAGTAGGACATCCAGGACCAGCACTCGAAACCATATAATCTCTAATGAAATGTCATTTGTATCCTAAGTATTCACAAGGTTCAAACGGACCTTTTCATATATCTGATTCTTTACATTTCATTATATTATATCATTTCACACATGCTTCATGAAATACAATTTTTTTTTTTTTAATTTTACACATCCAAACTATTTCCTTTCATTCTTTTGTACCATTCCATTACACATTAGTGAAGTTCATATTCTTCATATATATACTTTAATTTAATTAGCTTCACAACTTAATCCACTATACCAAATTAGTACACAATTGTCCATCTAATTATGCATATCATAAATATTAATTAACATTCCATCCAAATAAAAAATAAAAAATTTAATCCTTCTACGAACTTACCTCGATTAGAACAGTTGCTAAAATGGAGTCTACGACTAGTTTGGAACCTTAGGTTTTTTTCCTCGATTTAAATCCAATTGTAGCGTTTCCTGATCTAAATAATAATTTTCATTCAATTAATACAATTCCAAAACTAAATAATCAGTTTTATTCAGTTAAGTCATTCTATCATTATTTTACAAAAGTACCCTAATATTTTACCTTTTATGTAATTTAGTCCTAAATCCCGAAATTCATGAATTATCCACATTTAATCAAAATACAGCTAGCCCAATTTCATATGATTTATAGTCAGACCATATCCATTATCAATTCCCAATATTTACATGAAGTTTTAATATTTTAAATTATTAATCCCTAAACATTAAAATCATCAGAAATCACTTAACAAAATAAGTTTATTTATCAACCAAGCTTAATATTGTATCGAATAAATTCACAATAACCCAAAAATCATTCATGGAAAGTCCCTAAACTTTTAACAGTTTTACAAATTGACCCCCAAGCTAGCTAGATTAAGCTACTACGATCTCAAAAACATAAAATTACTAAAAACGGGGTTCAAAATATTACCATGCAGGAGAAATCAGCCTTGGCCAAAGGTTTTCCCCACCTATCCATGTCTATTCGGTTTTGAAAAGAAAGAATGAAGAAGATGACCACTTTTCGTTAGGTTTATTTTATTTTTAATTATTTAATTACTAATGTAACCTTTAAAATTCATGAAATTTACCAAGAAACATATCCATGAATATTCACTAACTTTGAATATGGTATAATTACCACTCAAGCCCATTAATTTATTTTTTTAAAGCTTTTCAATCCATTTGACTAATGGAATTCAATTTTTTGCACCTTTTACAATTTAGTCATTTTCGTTTAATCAACGATTTAAACGATAAAATTTCTTAACCAAATTTTAATATACCCATATAATCACTCCATAAATATTTACTAAAAATATTTATGGGCTTCGTTTATAAAAACGAGGTCCCGAAACCTCATTTTCTAAAATCATTTGACTTTAGGGACACACCACTTGAACTTACTTATTCTTTCAAATAACATAAATTACCATATTAAAATAAAATATAATACAATATTTGACTCGAAAATATTAAATAATAATATTTACAGACTCACTCTTCGGATCTGTGGCGCTGAAACTACTATTTAAGACACTACTGAGAAATGGGCTGTTACACATAGTGCCTAGGTTATTGATGGTTACTAAACTATTTATAAATACGACAAAGGCAAGCGCACCTATCGAAAAATTTTATAGTTATGGTGAGTAGAGAATATCGTATCCACAAGGACTAAAAGTATTAGTAATTACTATTTTTCTATTATTTAGCCGATAATTTGGGGTAATGTGTTTTAATCTAAATTTACTAAACTAATTTAACTAAGAACGCAACAGAGAATAAATCAAAGAAATAATAAAAAATTAATCAATGAGATAGACAATACCCAAGAAAGAATCCACCTAGACTTCACCTTTTATTATGAATCTGAATTAAAAGATTTATTCACTTGTGTCTTGATCCGTAGAAATCCTTAAATTATGTTAATATCTCTTTCGAGAGTAAGAACAACTGACTCTAGGTTGATTAATTGAAATCTCTTTCTAATTAAAACCCATATCATCTCATTAACTCGATTTATGGATTTCCCTATTAGATTTGATTCTAATCCGGTAGATTTATGTCGTCCTATTTCTAGGATTGCATGCAACTCCACTCAATTATGCTAGATCTACTCTTAAACAGGGACTCATCGAATTAAGCACATTAAACATGAATTAATATCCTGAAAATATTAAAACAAGAAATAAGCATACATAATTGAGAACAAGAATCAAGTATTTATCGCATAAAACAGACATTAAATAAAAGGATTCATCACAGGTTTCATCCTTCCTAGGTATCTAGGGAATTAGTTCATAATCCTGAATAAAAACATCTCAAAGTCAGAATAACCATAAGACATAAAGAAACTGAGTAAAAATTTGAAAGAAATTAAATGGAGATCTTCAATCTTGATGGAGATCCGCTTCCGAGTTGGTTCTAATGGCATTCTTTAAGTGTTTTCTTCGATCTTCTTTGATTCCCCCTTATGTCTTCTTCTAACGGGTATTTATAGACTTTTGAGTGCTCAGAAAGCCTAAAAATTGGGTTTTTCTGCGTATTTGAGAAGCATGGTGCGAAATTGACACGGGCTGGTACATGGGCGTGTGTCCAGCCCGTGTGGCTCTTGAAAATAGCTCTATTTGTCCCATTTTGGCTCATTTTTCGCTCATTTCACTCTCAAATGCTCTCCTAAGTATAGAAACATGAATTTAAAGGATTAAAAGGATCAAATTCACTAATTTGCATAATTAATCATCCAAAAATGCATTAAAAACGAGATTAAAATATGTTACTTTTATAGCTTATCAAATATCCCCACACTTAAGCGTTTGCTTGCCCTCAAGCAAAATCCTTAACTCACATTAAAATTAATCTTTATCAACTTATAATTCTCATCAATAATGTCTCAAAATAATTTACAAATAATCATGCATTGACAATTCAACTAAAAGGGCACTAAAGTCTCAAACAATCCAAGCTAACATTTTTAAACACGAAAACATAGGTGTCTCCCCTTATTTAAGTAGTTACCTTTAGTTCAAAATAAAAAAGAATTGACATCCTCACTAAAGATGCACTCAAGCACTCCAAGTGTTTAAGGCTGAATAATATGCGCTCCAAAGTCGAACAGGAAATGTCATTACAATAGGCTTGCATGAAATCAAATCTACACCACTATAAAATGAGATGATACACAAATAAAAAGGTCTTGAAGACGTAACGGGGCTTAGGTTAAGGGTGTGGAGAAAGGCCAGAAAATTTGGTTATAATCGAGATCGAATTGATAAATTACCAAACTAGAAAAATTAGACAAATGTTGAATTAAAAACAAGCATAAATCAAGAATTATTCAAGAATAAAAATGAGCTTCTTCTCAAAATATAAATTTAACTATCCAAGCTCAATCAACGTAGAACTAAATAATAATCAATTTTTTTCTCTCTTTTTTTTATCCAGAAAAATCATAAATAATTCAACAAATCAAACAGAAGAGCATAGTTAAGCAACTAACCAAATCAAATCTTGACAAAAAGGGAGTCAATAAAATGAGAAAAAGTCTCAACGAAAACATAAGTTATGGGTTAACATTAATGGGTGAATCAAGAAATGGTGTGTTAGGCTCAATGGGGTTCACTAAGGGTTAATTATGAAGGTAGGCTTTTATGGGATAAGTGGGTTAAAACCTAGGTGCCTTTATCATCTCAGTAAATCAAATCAAAGGTGTGGTTTCGACATACATAATCGAAGCAAGTTCTAAAATAACAAATCAGGTTGACACACTCATAACTAATAATAAAATGATCAAGAAAAATGCATGCTCTAAAGGCTCAAAATCTCACAAAAAATCATGGTTTTTGATGTCAAACTTGCAAATCTCAAACTTTAAGATAATACTTCAATTTAGGGAAACAACTTAAAAAATTTAATTTTTGAAAAATAATTTATCATGCTTGATTCTCTCATGTCTTAAAGTTTAAATAAACCAATACACAAATATCTACAAATTAATCCAAAACACATCAACAAAAAATCCCAAATTGACAAAAATTCATTCTAATGGAAGTATGAGAAAATTACTTAAATACAAGACACAATTCAGATATTTTCTAAAAATTATATAAATAACCTCCCCACACTTAAGATGTACATTGTCCTCAATGTACAAACATATATAATCACAATATAAGCAAAATATCATAAGAGAGGGAGAAAACTGAAATTGCCTTGAATATTAGATGAAATTGCTAGAATGGTGAAAAACAGAATTGTAGGTAGTGCATGATTCCGAGCAAACTAATAAGAAAATAAACACAAATAGTGAAGAAGATTAAGAGGGCACAACTTAATTAGAAACAACCATAAAAATAAAAATAAAAACATAATTCAAAAGATAATTTATTAAATAAGTCTAAAAAATAAAAATAAAGCAACTAAAAACAAAAATAAAAATAAAGCTAAAATAAAAATAAAACAAAAAAGAACAGAAATAAACTCAATGATACCAATAAAATTAAAGGTAATAGTAAAAAAAATACTAAAAATAATAGAAATAGCATAAATAATTTAAAATAAAATTAAAATCTAAGCATAAGAAAAATAAAACAAATAATTAAAAAATTAAGAAAACAGACAAAAATAATATAACAAATAATAATAAATAAATAATAAAATTAGCTCCAAGTTTCACACAGCCTAGGACACGCATGTGTGTCTAGGCCGTGTGTGCCACATGATCGTGTCTCCAGGTCGTGTCGACCATTTTAGGTCGTGTAACCTTCGAACTTTTGAAAAATTAAGTCTCAGGATCCACATGGCCAAGGACCCGCCCGTGTGTCCAGGTCATGTGGGTCAAAATTTTTTTTTATTTTGAAAATTAATTAGTTTAAAAAATAACATGAATCAAAAGAATTAGCAGAGTGTTAACACTCGGGTTGCCTCCCGAGAAGCGCTTATTTAGAGTTTAAGCTTGACTTACCTTGTATTAGCACGGTCACGGAGCCGAGGCTTATCTTTCTCGCTATCAATGTTATTACCAAAATAAGGTTTTAGTCGAGTACTCTTTACCTTAAATGTGCCGAATTCAGACTGAGTACCTCGACTGTACCATTGGGAAGACATTCAGTACCGTAAATGGGTTTGTTCCATTTGTGTCAAGCTCCGAAGGGGCAATTCATGGATTTGTTTTGTTTAGTAGTTTGTATCCAACCTTAATTTGATGTGTGCCATCCACATGCTCATCATGGCATCATTTTGGCTCTTCATCCTGCTTTTTCGGTTTCTCCTTGACATGTGTTCGCCATTCATCTAGTTCATCGATTTGTAGCATTCTTTCATCATAAATCGTTCTATTTCTATCACATTGACTGGAACATTACTCCATTACAGTTTTTCGGGGAGTTTCTGTAATATCTTAAAATAGGGGTTGTGCGTTTGGAGCATAACTCAAGTGTTACTGGGCCTTAAGAGTGGTTTGGATATGTTTTAGGGGTTTTTAAAACTCTCGGATTAAAAGGAAGTACTTTGGAAATTTTTGGAATTTTGGAGAAAAAAAAAAGGGAAATCTGGGCTAAGGAGCCCTTAAAGAAAATTCAGGGTGTTTATGAACATAAACTGGGGCTTAGTAAAGTGGCTGGGACGCTGCATTAAGGGCCTTGGAGGCCTGCGCAGGAGGAGAGGAGTTCGAGTAACGCTGGGCGCATAAGTTTTTATTTTTGCATCTGGAATGGGAGTAAGGTCAGAGAGGCTTTAAGAGAAGTTTTTGGGGGTTTATGGCATAAGAATCCCCTTGGCAGAGTGGCTCCCATGCGCCACTTAAAGCTTGGGAGTGACGCCATATAGGTCAGGAGTTCGAATCTTGGGCGCGGCATGGGTTGTGTTTTATTTTGCGAAATGGTGCTAGATTGAAGGAGGCCTTATATTAAATTGTGGCAGGTTTGTGACATCAACGAACCAGTAGCAAAGTAGTAGGGGCGCTAGGGTACTTCAAGAGGGCTCAAGTTCGAGCCTTGTTGTCAGCAGTGAGTGCGTTTTATTCTTTTTGGTCTGGCACATAAGCAAGGGGAGCTAAGGAATAAGGGTTTAAAAGAATTTTCGACGCGTTTGTTGGCATGAAATGAAAACTGGCCGAGTGGTTGGGACGCTTGCAGCCAGGGGAGCTTCTCGAGGACTCGCGTTCGAGTCCTGGGGGTCGCATGATGCGGTTATTTTTGTTTTAGTGTTCAGACTTGGGAGCTGGCGAAGGAAGGTTTAAAAGAATCTCGCGACGAGTTATGGCATGAAAGTCGCATTAGCAGAATGGCAGGAAGCTTGGAGAATTCTCTCCAGGTCTCGGGTTCGAGACCTGGGGACTGCACCTGGGGATTTTCTTTTTGTGCCGACGTGAGGGGCTGCATGGGGCATGCACACGTGAGCAATGCTTCATGGGATGCTTGTTATTTTATTTTTTATTATTTTGAGTATGGGGAGTTTTATTTATTGTTTTGGAAGCATGGGCATTAATCTTTTATTTATTAAAGAATGGGGTAGTAATGGAGGAATGAATAAACAATGTTTATTGGTATTTGATGTTAGGAATTTTCAAATGGATGTGGGAAAAGAGGAGAAGCATGGCCGGCCATTAGTTTAGCAAAGCATGGCCGAATGCTTTGATTTGTTTTGCCTTTCTTTTCCAAATTTTCTTGACCGAAAATAGGACTCCTTAGGGACTTTCATTTCAATTTTCAGGATAGCAAGGGAGGTGCCAAATCCATCTTCTTGTTCTTCCTTTTCTTTCCAAAATTCTTCTTGTGCCGAAAGTTGGTTTTCTTTTTGTTCCTTGTGTGCCGAATTTCTTTCAACCTCTTCCTTTTGTTCCTCGTTTTTTTTCCTTTCAACCTCAAATCCATGCTTATTCTTGTTGAGGCCGAATCTTCAAGGGTAAGTATTTTCTACTCTAGTAATCGATTTGAGTTCTTTTCAATAAGGGTGCCGAAATCAAGGATAGGCCTCAATTTCTAGAGATTGGCTGAATGTATATAGTGGCATAACTATGTGTTCTTTTGCATGTGCCAATGTGAAGGTGCATTAAGGAAGCTCTCGGGATTTTGAACATCAAGGTAAGCAAGAATGTAGTTTTGGCCAAGGGCCATGTTTTTAGTATTCTTGTGTTGGCCGATCCTAATAAGTTGTTAGTAGGGACTTCGATATCTTCGGGAGCAAGCAAGTATTCAGGTTTTGGATAAGCAAGGTAAGGAAGTACGACTTTCGGCCATAGACTATATTTTGGGTTTTGTTGATAATCGAATGTTGACCTTGGCTTTAGGGATGGCCGAATATGTATAAGGCCATAGTGATGTGCTCTTTTGTGTGTAGCTAGTGTTGGGGAGCATCAAAGGAGTCTTTCGGGAGTTGAAGTGCTAAAGGGACTTTGTGTTGGAACGCCGATACCCCATGGCGCAGCAGAATAAAATTAGATCCGGTGATCCAAACCATGGATCCATGTGTGAGGAACGAATCGGGGTGAAATAAAGGTTTCGAAATTACCAAAACTTCAATCTGAGTAGACAGCGACGCCTTGGCAACAAGAGTTTTGATCTACTGTCGAATCAAGCCACAACCTTTTCCGATGTCGGCCTCTACGTGATCCACCCGGTTTGACTATGAACGGAAGAAATCTCCAAAACTATTTTGAGGTTTATTTGCTTGAATATTTGCTAGACCTAACAAGCAATCTCTTAGGGTTTTCCTTAAGCTTTGCCTCTTTTAAATACCTTTTATATTGGGTATCCTTTTAATTGGGCCTTTTATAATGGGTATCTTTTTCATTGGGCCCATTATTAGGTATCCTTTTAATACCCTTTTATAATTGGTATCTCTTGAATGTATCATAAGATTAAATAAATACAATAAAGTTTTTAACCGAAAATTATAATTACATTAATTATATCCAGAAAATTATAATTACATTAATTATAATAAGGATTTGTAAACTATATTTATTTAAATTTATATATGAATCAAATTCATATATTAATAGAATTATGTTGTCATTATGTGTACAACATCCTTGTACATATAATATGTTCAATATTTGATTGCCCAATTAAATTAATTCTTTAATTAATTTAATTCATGTGACAACTAAAAACAATACCAATTATATTTTATTAGTTCATTTAAACCATAGGGTGTGACCACCAGTAGGTTCTTGCAACGTTAGCGGTAATAATAGAACGATTCTAATGTCACAAACAATGAGGGCATCTAGCAATGCATCATTGCTACCTAAGTTACAAGAAGTCATGATTCCACATAACATTTTTTTTTTGTGATTAACCTTTCATACATTAATCCTTAAGTCCTTTATCTCGGGAATGGACACAAGTCATGGAATAGTCACACTTGTATAGTCCATCCCATGTTTCTTGATATCTTGAGTAGACTATGATATAAAAATTAGTATGACATCTCATGTTAACTTATTTGAGCATGGCCATGCATTTCTAGTCTCACTCAATCAAGTGGCCTAAGATATTACTCCCATTATGTAGGAGGGACTTATCCTATATTGATCAACCATATCCTCTACATAGATTGTGGTATATCCAACATCGGTCTTTATAGAACAACCAATTACGATTATACGTTTGATTTGTATCAAAATATACAACTCACGATGTTGAGATAATAATTATCTCAAGTCCGAGGATCATATACATATTAATCACTATGAGTAATGTTGTGACAATTACATAATAATCCAATAAACATACTCATAACGGGTCAATCCAATATGTTGTTCTCTAACACACATATTCATGCATTGATTTTGACAATCCACATCAATGACAACTCTTTATCATCAATCAACTACATGTTAGTCTTAATGCATTATTGTTGTCCTAGTCAACAATAATACTCGACTAAGGATCTTTTAAGAATAATCATATTATTCTTAGGACATTATTATGAAACAGTTTATTTATACACACGTAAAGAAAATGAAATAATAATGACAACGCTTTATATTAATAAACATGGTAAATTAAGTATGTTATTACAACCATCTCATGATTGGTCTTTGGGCATACTCTTACAATCTCCCACTAGCACTAAGACCAATCACTCATATATCTAATACCAAGTGACTTAGTGTGACGATCATGCTTCTGCTGTGTCAGAGGCTTGGTCGTGGATCAACAATGTTATCATCCGAAGGTACTCTGCATATCTCTACATCCCCTCGATCGATAATCTCTCGAATAAGATGGTAGCGTCTAAGTATATGTTTGGATCATTTGGTGAGATCCGGGTTCCTTAGCTTGTGCAATAGCTCCATTGTTATCACATCGAGCTCTATAGCATCCGATATGCTAGGCACAACACCTAGTCCGAGAATGAACTTCTTGATCCAAACCGCTTCCTTTCTTTGCCTTTGCTGGCTGCAATATACTCAACCTCTATTGTAGAATCAAGCTCTGTGACTTTGCTTTAAACTCTTCCACTCACAAAGCACCACCATTAAGGCAAAACACAAAACCCGATTGCGATCGAGAATCATCCTTGTCGGTTTGGAAGCTGGCATCAGTGTAACCTTTTACACTTAACTCTTCCTTACCTCCATATAATAGGAATGTATCCTTAGTTCTTCTTAAGTACTTAAGGATACTCTTGATCGTGTGGTCCAGTGACCTTCACGGGATCTACTTGATACCGCTCGTCATACTTAAGGCATACGATACATCGGGCGGGTACATAACATAGCATACATGATAGATCCAATAGCGGAAGCATATGGAATTTTACTCATACGTTCTCTCTCTTGTGGAGTTGAAGGACACATTTCCTTCGAGAGTGAAATACCATGTCTCATAGGTAGAAATCCTCTTTTAGATTCTTCCATATCGAACCTTTTCAAGACTTTATCTATGTATGTACTTTGGCTTAGACCTAGTAGTCGCCTTGATCTATCTCTATAGATCTTGACTCCTAAGATATAAGTGGCTTCCCCAAGTCCTTCATAGAAAAACAACTTCTTAACCAAGTCTTAATAGACGCAAAGTAGGTATGTCATTTCCCATGATAAGTATGTCATCCACATATAGTACCAAGAATGTGATAGTGCTCCCACTAACTTTCTTGTAAACACATGGTTCATCTTCATTTTTGACAAAACCAAACTCTTTGATTGCATCGTTAAAACGAAGATTCCAACTTCGAGAAGCTTGCTTTAATCCATAAATGGATCTTTGCAGCTTACATATCTTTCTAGCATCCTTTGGATTTACAAAACCTTCAAAGTTGTGTCATATACACATCCTCTTCAAGTTTCCGTTAAGGAAAGTTTGTTTTGACGTCCATCCGCGATTTCATAATCATGAAATGCACTATGGCGAGCAAGATCCTGATGAATTTAAACATAGCTACAGGAGAAAAGGTTTCATCATAGTCAACACCATGAATTTGGCGAAAACCTTTAGCGACTAATCGCCCTTTGTATGTTTGTACGTTACCATCCATGTCGGCTTTTCTTTTTGAAAACCCATTTGCACCCTATAGGTTTAATTTTCTTCTTGGTGGATCAATCAAAGTCCATACTTGGTTTTCATACATGGAATCCATCTCAGATCTCATGGCCTCAAGCCATTTCTCAGAGTCTGGGCTTGTCACCGCTTCTTGATAAGTCCTAGGCTCATCTTGATCTATAAGAAGAACGTCACCATGCGTTGTAATGAGAAATCCATATCTCTCAGGTGCACGGCATTCTCTTAAAGATCTGCGCGGTGGTTGTGTTTCTACATGAGTTGTTTGTTCCTCAATTTCTTGTGGAATTTGCTGTTGTTCAATCTCTGGTTCAGTGGTATCTTGTGATTCTCGAATTTCTTCAAGTTCAATCTTTCTCCCACTTCCTTTTCTAGAAGTAAATTCTCTCTCTAGGAAAACACCCGATCAGAGCAACAAACGTTTTGTTCTCGGTGGGATTAAAGAAATAATATCCTTTGGTTTCTTTTGGATACCCTACAAAAATACACTTTTCGAGATCCGGGTTCAAGCTTAGTAGACGCGTCGATGTTTAACATAAGCTTCATGACCCCAAATTTTCATAAAAAGACATACTAGGACGTTTCCCGGTCCACATCTCATATGGCGTCTTTTGAACCGGGATTTAGATGGAACACGATTTAATGTGAAAGCGGTGTCTCAAGTGCATATCCCCAAAAGGAAGTCGGTAGATCAAGCATGACTCATCATGGATCGAACCATGTCTAACAAAGTTCGATTTCTTCTCTCGGATACTCCATTCCATTGAGGAGTACCGGGAGGAGTAAGTTGTGAGACAATCCCACATTCTTTCAAAAGATCATCAAACTCTAGGCTCAAGTACTCTCCACCTCGATCAGATCGAAGTGACTTGATAGTTTTACCTAGTTGATTTTGTACTTCATTTTTGAATTCCTTGAACTTTTCAAGGGACTCGGACTTATGGCGCATGAGATAAACATACCCATATCTCTGAAATCATCGGTGAAAGTAATGAAGTAGTGAAATCCACCTCGGCTTGTGTATTTATTGGTCCACATACATCGAATGTATTAGGTCTAATAAATCACTAGCTCGTTCACTTTACCGATGAAAGGAGATTTAGTCATTTTTCCCAATAAGCAAGATTCATATACTTCAAATTGTTCAAAAACAAATGAATTCAAGAGACCATCTTTATGGAGTTTGGATATGCGTTTCTCACTTATGTGGCCCAAACGACAATGCCAAAGATAAGTTTGATTTGAGTCATTTATTTTAGATCTTTTAGTATTTATGTTGTAAATGGGATTCGTTTGATCTAAAATATAGAGGCCATTAATTAATTGTGCCGAACCATAGAAAACATTATTGAGATAAAATGAACAACAATTATTCTTAATAATTATCTCAAAACTAATTTTGTCTAAACAAGAAATTGAAATAATGTTTTTAGTCAAACTGGGCACAAAATAACAATCCTCTAAACATAAATCAAGTCCACTAGGCAAAGATAAAGTATATATTCCCACAGCTAATGCAGCAACTTTTGCTCCATTTCCAACTCGTAGGTCCACATCTCCTCTAGCCAAAGTCCTACTCCTTTGTAGTCCCCATGCATGAGGTACAAATATGAGAACCACAACCAGTATCTAATACCCAAGAAGTAGTAGTTGATAAATTAATATCAATAACATAAATACCTGAAGTAGACATTCCGCTTGCTTTAGCCTTCTTGACTTCTTCAAGATAGACAGGCGATTCTGTTTCTAATGTCCGATCACACCACAATGAAAACAGATTTCCTTCCTTAGACACCCCACCTTTAGGTTTCAGTGTAGCCTTTCCTTTTCCAAATTTGGGCTTACCTTTGCCCTTAGGCTTTGTTTGAACTTTGGCCTTTCCCTTGCCCTTGTTATTACGGACCATCGGTATGGGCTTGGGTCCAACCTTTTTCAAGTTGCCTTGATTCAGTAACATCTTGAGCAATTGTGGTAGAGTCTTGTCAATTTCATTCATATTGAAATTGAGGACAAAGTATTTGTAGCTATCCCAAGCAACGATTGCAAAATAACATCGGTGGCCAACTCTTGGCTCAATGGAAACCCAAGCTTAGATAGGCTTTCAATATAGCCAATCATCTTAAGGACATGAGGTCCTCTTGGGCTTCCTTCACCAACTTACATTGGAATAGGGCTTTAGAGATATCAAACCTCTCTTGCCGTGCTTGCCTCGATAAAGTTCTTTCAGTGCTCGATCATATCATAAGCAACCATGTCCTCATGTTGCTTCTGAAGTTCAGGATTCATAGTGGCAAGCATAAGACATCCAACATCTATCATGTCATCGAGGTACTTCTTGTAAGCATCTCTATCAGTCCTCGAGGCATTAGCGGGTGGTTCATTAGGAAGTGGTTGTTCAATGACATATAATTTCCGTTCTTGTTTAAGGACAATCCTCAAGTTACTGGAACCAATCAAGAAAATTCAAACCATTCAATTTGTCCTTCTCAAGGACCGACCGCAATGAGAGTGTGCTAGTGTTTGCAGCCATAATATATCTACAACAATTAAATATGCATGTGAGTAAATTTACCATTTTTATATCAATCATTAAAAGACTTTATTAAATGATATTCCCACTATTTTATTTCAAAATTAATAACCCTCGTATATTAATTTTGGAAAATCTTTCTCAAAAGTATTTCTAGTAGGTTAAGGATCCATATTTCACCACCTCTTAAGTCACTTTGGCTTTACTCTTAAGATTATGGTTATTTAGGTAAGCAACATTTGCTAATTACATCATATGTAACTCCTAATATTTGGTGAATAACTCTTGTTCTAATCATCTTATGATTTATCCAATTTACTTGCCTCTAGGTTTCTAATCCTATTAGAGTAACCTAGTTAAGTCATTAACCAATTTTTAACAATGAATATCACTTGTTTATTCTTCGCGTTTAACCAAGATAAATACTAGTACTTCGCTTTGGCGGAACCTACATAGTATTGATCGAGGCCTTATAACGAGGCAAAATTGGAAGGCCATGCTTGACTTAATATTTTAATAGAGGATTTTATTAAGGTTGTTGCATCTCACCAATTACGGTCTATTTCAGCCCATTTAGTCTTCTAATCGATCTCATCAATTAATAGGGTTTATTATCTTCAAATTTTAATATATATAAAAAAATTGGCATGCTTTAGACACCCATAGCATCTCATACATGAACAAATAAAGCAATAAATAAATGCAATAGTTATAGCCCATAAACTAAGGTGGTTCAACCCAAGCCAATGGGAAAACCAAAAAGAAACCTAAAGGTGTAAGCCATTTGAAGCTATCATTCTTAATCATTGTCCCACCTTCCTTCTCGTTTGGCCCACACAGCAACTCTTGCAAATTACAATATCAGAAACTCGTTTTACATACGAGGAATAAGATGAGAAGAGAAATACAAGAGAATAGTAGTAAGGCACGACACATGCAGTCGTATTTAAAAAAAAATACAACCTTTTATCGAATGGGTCATTGGGCTATAACTAAGCATTTCAAACACCGTGCTAGTCAAAAATAGCATACATAATTTAATTATTATTATTATTTTAAAGTGAATTATAAAATATCCTTTCAACCTTTTGTGGCCCATCAAGTTTATAAATTTCTTTTATTAACAAAACTTTTTGTGAGGTGCGAGGATGTCGGAGGAAGGCGTCATAGACCGAGGGAGTGGGGGAGAGCCCCATGTACAAATCATCGCATATCCCAGTCAAATGAAACCTCACGATTTGATAACTTTTTATCAACAGAAATCGTGTTTTTAGGATTTTAATCCTTGAGGTTTCATATCGAACAACCCTTGTTCCACTAGCCAGTTAACACTTACTGGAAACTATAAATACCACCGTCGCATTATTACAGATTTGTTAATAGTTAACAGTAATAACATAAAATCAAGTAGGCCACAACACCATGATTAACATTTAATCAATTTCCGAAAGGAACAGTTATCAGGTTATGCTTAAACGATTTAAACAATCGAAAATACAATAAGATCAAAACATGAATCTCATACAATTGCATCACCCAAGTATTTAAACCCGAGTTCAGTATCACACAAGTGGCTCTCGATACCCATCGTTGGAACGCCGATACCCCATGGCGCGCAGTGAGAATAAAATTAGATCCGGACGATCCAAACCATGGATCCATGTGTGAGGAACGAATCGGGGTGAAATAAAGGTTTCGAAATTACCAAAACTTCAATCTGAGTAGACAGCGACGCCTTGGCAACAAGAGTTTTGATCTCATTTGTCGAATCAAGCCACAACCTTTTCCGATGTCGGCCTCTACGTGATCCATCCGGTTTGACTATGAGCGGAAGAAATCTCCAAAACTATTTTGAGGTTTATTTGCTTGACTACCGCTAGACCTAACAAGCAATCTCTTAGGGTTTTCCTTAAGCTTTGCCTCTTTTAAATACCTTTTATATTGGGTATCCTTTTAATTGGGCCTTTTATAATGGGTATCTTTTTCATTGGGCCCATTATTAGGTATCCTTTTAATACCCTTTTATAATTGGTATCTCTTGAATGTATCATAAGATTAAATAAATACAATAAAGTTTTTAGCAGAAAATTATAATTACATTAATTATATCCAGAAAATTATAATTACATTAATTATAATAAGGATTTGAGTAAACTATATTTATTTAAATTTATATATGAATCAAATTCATATATTAATAGAATTATGTTGTCATTATGTGTACAACATCCTTGTACATATAATATGTTCAATATTTGATTGCCCAATTAAATTAATTCTTTAATTAATTTAATTCATGTGACAACTAAAAACAATACCAATTATATTTTATTAGTTCATTTAAACCATAGGGTGTGACCCTGTAGGTTCTTGCAACGTTAGCAGTAATAATAGAACGATTCTAATGTCACAAACAATGAGGGGCATCTAGCAATGCATCATTGCTACCTAAGTTACAAGAAGTCATGATTCCACATAACTTTTTTTTTGTGATTAACCTTTCATACATTAATCCTTAAGTCCTTTATCTCTGGAATGGACACAAGTCATGGAATAGTCACACTTGTATAGTCCATCCCATGTTTCTTGATATCTTGAGTAGACTATGATATAAAAATTAGTATGACATCTCATGTCAACTTATTTGAGCATGGCCATGCATTTCTAGTCTCACTCAATCAAGTGGCCTAAGATATTACTCCCATTATGTAGGAGGGACTTATCCTATATTGATCAACCATATCCCTCTACATAGATTGTGGTATATCCAACATCAGTCTTTATAGAACAACCAAATACGATTGTACGTTTGACTGTATCAAAATATACAACTCACGATGTTGAGATAATAATTATCTCAAGTCTGAGGATCATATACATATTAATCACTATGAGTAATGTTGTGACAATTACATAATAATCCAATAAACATACTCATAACGGGTCAATCCAATATGTTGTTCTCTAACACACATATTCATGCATTGATTTTGACAATCCACATCAATGACAACTCTTTATCATCAATCAACTACATGTTAGTCTTAATGCATTATTGTTGTCCTAGTCAACAATAATACTCGACTAAGGATCTTTTAAGAATAATCATATTATTCTTAGGACATTATTATGAAACAGTTTATTTATACACACAGAAAGAAAAACTGAAATAATAATGACAACGCTTTATATTAATAAACATGGTAAATTAAGTATGTTATTACAACCATCTCATGATTGGTCTTTGGGCATACTCTTACACTTTGTCGAGCAAGGTAAATGGTAAGTATAACATTCGGCCAAGGGCCATTGTTCATAGATTTTTGTATTAGCCGATTCTAACAATGTTTTAATAGGAATTTCGATAACTTCGGGAGCTAATCGACAGGAACAAGTGGTGTTTCGGGATCGAAATAAGCTAGGTAAATGATTTATGGTATTCGGCCTAAGGCCACACATTTTGATATTTAAGTGGCTAACTGATTTCTAACCTTGGTTTTAAAGGCAAATCGACAGTAGTAGGACAAGTTCGGGATTTTAGAATTTGTTAGATTCGATAGATCAGGATCTCGCTATAGTCAGGTGCGTAGTTATCATACTGTTCTTTTGCTTGTTATATGTGTTGTATGTATTATTTTATGTAAAGGTATATGTTGTGCATGTTAGCCGAAATTAGGGTTAAGATGATGGATACCCAAGGTGGGTGATCGCATAATCAGGCTAGTGGTTATGGTACTAATCTTTCAGTGATTTGCGGTAATGAATGATTATTGATGAATGTATAAAAATGTGATGACATGTGATGTATAATTGTTTTGAGTAATATATTACCATGATACATATATATATACATGGGACTTGGGATGTGACTATTGGAGGAAAGGATGTACGTTATGTGTGTGGTCTAATGCTAACCTCGTGCTACATTAGCACTTGATGTTAACTATGTGCTTCATCAAGGGAGGTGTTGGCTTGGAGCCCATCTCGGTGGTCGATAGCTGTGTGCATCACCGTGGACTGATTGATATGTGGGATCCCTATTGGATCGGTGGCTTGGCTATGACCTTGAGCAGTAAGTCTGCCAAGGTAGATATGTGGATCACTATGTGGGTTGGGCTTCATAATTGCATATTCATAATTGCATATTCATAATTGCATATCCATATTCGCATATTCATGTTCATGGACTGTGTGGATATGGGTTAAGCTCATATGTGGAGACAGTATTAACTATGCACTGAGTCTTGGTGACTCACCCAAATTTTTCTAAACCTTTCAGGTGATCGTGATTTTGGACCGGGTTAAAGTGGATACAAAGGTGGCCATGCGGAAGCGGATTCTCATGAAAAAGGATATTTTGATTAATTAAGTACCTACATTTTCATTATTCTGATTAAGTGTTTAATGTAAAAAGGCCCATTAAAGTATTTAAGTACTTTTATTAAGCATCTTTATTATTATGGTCTATTATGGATGGACAATTTAAATGTTGATTGCAAATGGTTTTATTTTCTCAAGTAAAGCTTGAATCCGATATTTTTATAACAAACTTCAATTTTTACTTAGAATATTTCAAGTCACGAAAATGTTTTATTAAAGGAAAAAAATTTTCCACAGTTTTTACTATTAAGTAAGAATATTTCTGAAAGTGTTCCGCAGTGGCATTCCAAATTCGGTCGGCGTGAATGGGTCGGGTTTGGGGTGTTAAAAGTTGGTATCAGAGCATGGTTCAAAAACTCAGCTTTGAGGTTTTGGGCCCGAAAAATAGTTTTCAAAAGTGGGCTTTTCAAAATATGGACTTTTATTTCAGGTTTATTCTGGCATAGCACCTGTACCTCCGACCCGAAGTCCACCCGGTAAGTACCTCTGACTATTGAGGTAATATTTGAATTAAATTAAGCTATGAATTAAGTGAATGAAACCATATGTTTAAGCATATGATTGGTTTTATTTGGTTTAATGATATAAATATATGTATGATATGGAAATGCGAAATTCATATTCATGCCAAAGTTTATATGTGCATTTGTCTATATGGTAATTGAATGTGAGATTATGACTAAAGAAATGTGAATTGTATAAATGCATTATGATAGTATGTGTTCGGTCAAACGAAATTTCTATTGATATCGAAGTATGAAAGATGAATTTTGGATAAGAAAACGGATGTTTGTTAGTAAGTTATAAGCAAAAAGACATACTAATTTTTATAAAATGTGAAGTATACAAGTAGAAATAAATATATGAATTTTTATTTGACTTAGCCAATTGTATAAATGTTTATGAGATTTGGGAACAAGTTTGATTCAATTGAAATAGGATGTTTGAAAAGCTTCGTGTGAACCTTAAGGATTAGTTAAGATATTCGATATATGAATTATCTATAAGATGACTTTGTATCAGTGATATCGAGCTTTAGGCCTAGCAGGCTTTGTGCCGGTGTGTAATATCAGGCTTTATGCCTAGCAGGCTTTGTGCCGGTGTATAATATCAGGCTTTATGCCTAGCAGGCTTTGTGCCGGTGTATAATATCAGGCTGTATGCCTAGCAGGCTCTGTGCCGGTGTATTACATTATGCTTTATGCCTAGCAAAGTTCATGTGAGCAACGGTAAAATAATCAAATGTGCTAAATGAGTTAAAGTGAGCATGAATGTAACAATTTATTTCCTTTTAAAATAAGGTAAGTTATTGTATTCCCATTTGAAAGATGTGATATAGTTGAAGCTTCGGTAAGTATTTTAATATGTGCAATTGATCTTACCATTGATGTGTGTGATTTATATACAATGGAATTTAAGTTTGAATATGCTTATGGAGAATTGGCCATATGTGAAAATGCTAAATGTGAAAGAGGTTGGATATGCTTGCATATGTGTATAATTGGGTATATGTTATTGATATATGGTGAATTGAAATGTAAAATTCATATTAATATTAAAAGATTTATGTGCATTCGATTAGTAGGTATTTTAAATGTGAACCTTTAACGTATTTATAGGGATATATATATATATTTGGCAAAAATAAGGTCTATGGGATATCAAACATGTTAATGATACAATGCGTGTTTGGAAATATTATAAATTATGTGTAGATAAATGTTTGGTAGTTAAATTTCATAAGTATGGCTTGTTTATACATTAATAAATTATCAAATGCCATTGAGGTAATCTGAATAGTGAATGCATGTGGCAAATACCACTGAATGAATTTGTTGATGAGTGAATATGTCTCTTTTTATGAGCATGAATGTGACTCTGATTTAGAATAGCGAACTTGAACTGAACCTTGATTGATCGAAAGAACCACTTTTAAATATTTTTTTTTCATAAAATTTGGTCGCGGATAATCAGTGGAACAAATTTCTAATGCATAAAACTTTTAAGTCAGGGCCGCGATAAGAGATGAATTCTAGAGGACGTGGTCGAAGCAAAATGGCCGTATTGGAACCCGTTAGATCGGGTCAAGGGTCTGATAATGAGGTAGTTCGTGTTGTATGCTAACGAAGTGTATGGAATCTTGAATACGAATCTTGAAATAGTATCTAAGGAATGTGTTAGTTAAGATCAGGGTGCGCAGCATAAGCATAGTGCGGTGAATTGAGATGTACGATTTTTCGGTAGTAAGCAATTTCGAGGACGAAATTGTTTTTAAGGGGGTAGAATTGTAATATCCTGAAATAGGGGTTGTGCGTTTGGAGCATAACTTAAGTGTTAGTGGGCCTTAATAGTGGTTTGGATATGTTTTAGGGGTTTTTAAAACTCTCGGATTAAAAGGAAGTACTTTGGAAATTTTTGGAATTTTGGAGAAAAAAAAGAAAAGGGAAATCTGGGCTAAGGAGCCCTTAAAGAAAATTCAGGGTGTTCATGAACATAAACTGGGGCTTAGTAAAGTGGCTGGGACGCTGCTTTAAGGGCCTTGGAGGCCTGCGCAGGAGGAGAGGAGTTCGAGTAACGCTGGGCGCATAAGTTTTTATTTTTGCATCTAGAAGGGGAGTAAGGTCAGAGAGGCTTTAAGAGAAGTTGTTGGGGGTTTATGGCATAAGAATCCCCATGGCAGAGTGGCTCCTATGCGCCACTTAAAGCTTGGGAGTGACGCCATATAGGTCAGGAGTTCAAATCTTGGGCGCGGCATGGGTTGTGTTTTATTTTGCGAAATGGTGCTAGATTGAAGGAGGCCTTATATTAAATTGTGGCAGGTTTGTGACATCAACGAACCAGTAGCAAAGTAGTAGGGGCGCTAGGGTACTTCAAGAGGGCTCAAGTTCGAGCCTTGTTGTCAGCAGTGAGTGCATTTTATTCTTTTTGGTCTGGCGCATAAGCAAGGGTAGCTAAGGAATAAGGGTTTAAAAGAATTTTCGATGCGTTTGTTGGCATGAAATGAAAACTGGCCGAGTGGTTGGGACGCTTGTAGCCAGGAGAGCTTCTCGAGGACTCGCGTTCGAGTCCTGGGGGTCGCGCATGATGCGGTTATTTTTGTTTTAGTGTTCAGACCTGGGAGCTGGAGAAGGAAGGTTTAAAAGAATCTCGCGACGAGTTATGGCATGAAAGTCGATTAGCGAGAATGGCGCGGAAGCTTGGAGGATTCTCTCCGTGTCTCGGGTTCGAGACACGGGGCCGCACTGGGATTTTCTTTTGTGTCTTAGCGTGAGGGGTTGCATGGGGCATGCACACGTGAGCAATGCTTCATGGGATGCTTGTTATTTTATTTTTTATTATTTTGAGTATGGGGAGTTTTATTTATTATTTTGGAAGCATGGGCATTAATCTTTTATTTATTAAAAAATGGGGTAGTAATGGAGGAATGAATAAACAATGTTTATTGGTATTTGATGTTAGGAATTTTCAAATGGATGTGGGAAAAGAGGAGAAGCATGGCCGGCCATTAGTTTAGCAAAGCATGGCCGAATGCTTTGATTTGTTTTGCCTTTCTTTTCCAAATTTTCTTGACCGAAAATAGGACTCCTTAGGGACTTTCATTTCGATCTTCAGGACAGCAAGGGAGGTGCCAAATCCATCTTCTTGTTCTTCCTTTTCTTTCCAAAATTCTTCTTGTGCCGAAAGTTGGTTTTCTTTTTGTTCCTTGTGTGCCGAATTTCTTTCAACCTCTTCCTTTTGTTCCTCATTTTTTTTTCCTTTCAACCTCAAATCCATGCTTATTCTTGTTGAGGCCGAATCTTCAAGGGTAAGTATTTTCTACTCTAGTAATCGATTTGAGTTCTTTTCAATAAGGGTGCCGAAATCAAGGATAGGCCTCAATTTTTAGAGATTGGCCGAATGTATATAATGGCATAACTATGTGTTCTTTTGCATGTGCCAATGTGAAGGTGCATTAAGGAAGCTCTCAGGATTTTGAACATCAATGTAAGCAAGAATGTACTTTTGGCCAAGGGCCATGTTTTTAGTATTCTTGTGTTGGCCGATCCTAATAAGTTGTTAGTAGGGACTTCGATATCTTCGGGAGCAAGCAAGTATTCAGGTTTTGGATAAGCAAGGTAAGGAAGTACGACTTTCGGCCATAGGCTATATTTTGGGTTTTGTTGATAATCGAATGTTGACCTTGGCTTTAGGGATGGCCGAATATGTATAAGGCCATAGTGATGTGCTCTTTTGTGTATAGCTAGTGTTGAGGAGCATCAAAGGAGTCTTTCGGGAGTTGAAGTGCTCAAGTGACTTTGTCGAGCAAGGTAAATGGTAAGTATAACATTCGGCCAAGGGCCATTGTTCATAGATTTGTGTATTAGCCGATTCTAACAATGTTTTAATAGGAATTTTGATAACTTCAGGAGCTAATCGACAGGAACAAGTGGTGTTTCGGGATCGAAATAAGCTAGGTAAATGATTCATGGTATTCGGCCTAAGGCCACACATTTTGGTATTTAAGTGGCTAACCGATTTCTAACCTTGGTTTTAAAGGCAAATCGACAGCAGTAGGACAAGTTCGGGATTTTAGAATTTGTTAGATTCGATAGATCAGGATCTCGTTATAGTCAGGTGCGTAGTTATCGCACTGTTCTTTTGCTTGTTATATGTGTTGTATGTATTATTTTATGTAAAGGTATATGTTGTGCATGTTAGCTGAAATTAGGGTTAAGATGATGGATACCCAAGGTGGGTGATCGCATAATCAGGTTAGTGGTTATGCTACTAATCTTTCAGTGATTTGCGGTAATGAATGATTATTGATGAATGTATAAAAATGTGATGACATGTGATGTATAATTGTTTTGAGTAATATATTACCATGATACATATATATATACATGGGACTTGGGATGTGACTATTGGAGGAAAGGATGTACGTTATGTGTGTGGTCTAATGCTAACCTCGTGCTACATTAGCACTTGATGTTAACTATGTGCTTCATCAAGAGAGGTGTTGGCTTGGTGCCCATCTCGGTGGTCGATAGCTGTGTGCATCACCGTGGACTGATTGATATGTGGGATCCCTATGGTATCGGTGGCTTGGCTACGGTCTTGAGCAGTAAGTCTGCTAAGGTAGATATGTGGATCACTATGTGGGTTGGGCTTCATAATTGCATATTCATAAGTGCATATTCATAATTGCATATCCGTATTCGCATATTCATGTTCATGGACTGTGTGGATATGGGTTAAGCTCATATGTGGAGACATGTGTATTAACTATGCACTGAGTCTTGGTGACTCACCCAAATTTTTCTAAACCTTTGGTGATCGTGATTTTGGACCGGTCGGAGTGGATACAAAGGTGGCCATGCGGAGCAGATTCTCATGAAAAAGGATATTTTGATTAATTAAGTACCTACATTTTCATTATTCGATTAAGTGTTTAATGTAAAAAGGCCCATTAAAGTATTTAAGTACTTTTATTAAGCATCTTTATTATTATGCTCTATTATGGATGGACAATTTAAATGTTGATTGCAAATGGTTTTATTTTCTCAAGTAAAGCTTGAATCCGATATTTTTATAACAAACTTCAATTTTTACTTAGAATATTTCAAGTCACGAAAATGTTTTATTAAAGGAAAAAAAATTTTCCACAGTTTTTACTATTAAGTAAGAATATTTCTGAAAGTGTTCCGCAGTGGCATTCCAAATTCGGTCGGCGTGAATGGGCCGGGTTTGGGGTGTTACAGTTTCCTACAAAGAAGGTTGAGCCACAAGGTCACTAACATTATCAGAAGATTTAAAATCATATTGATCACTAGATGTTCTAACAGAATCACGAGGTTGAAGAGTAATCAATTTGTCACTAATAAGCCATAAAAGTAACATATTTTAATCCCATTCTTGATGCGTTTTTGGATGATTTGTTATATAATTTAGTGAATTTGATGCTCCTAATCCTTTAATTTCATGTTTATATACTCAGAAAAGCATAGAGGAGCAAAAGGAGTAGAAAATAGGCCAAAATCGGACAAAACGAGCTACTTTCAGGATCCACACGGCTTGGCCATTCCCACACGCCCTGGCCACACGCCCATGTGCCAGCCCGTGTCGATTTCGAACCCTGTTTCCCAAATACACAGAAAAAGCAATTTTTAGGGTTTCTAAGCCTTTTAAATTTTATAAATACACACTAGAAGAGGACCTAAGGGGGTACGCATAGTAGAACGAAGAAATTACTCGAAGAACGCCGTCGGAATCGACTCAGAAGCAGGATCTCCTTCAAGATTGAATATCTCCATTCAGTTTCTCTAGAAGTATTTGGGTTCTTTATGTCTTGTTGTTTTCCGAATTTTGAGATGTTTTCTCCCCAAATTATGAACTAAATTCCCTAGATACCTAGGAAAAATGAAACTTATGATGAATATTATTATTTGATATTTCTGAGTTACATGATAAATATTTACTCTTGATCTCAATCATGTGTACTTACTTGATGTGTTAATGTTTTTAGGATATTAATTCATGATTAATGTGCTTATTTCAGTGGAGCAAAAGTTCCTGTTTAAGAGTAGATCTGACATAATTGAGTGGAGTTGCATGCAATCCTAGAAATAGGACGATATAAATCTACCAGATTAGAGTCAAATCTAATAGGGGAATCCATAGATCGAGTTAATGCGACAATAAGGGTTTTAATTAGAAAGAGATTTCAATCAATCAACATAGAGTCTGTTATATTTACTCTCGAAAGAGATATTAATATAATTTAGGGATTTCTACAGATCAAGGCAAGTGAATAAATTATTTAACTTAGACTCAGAATAATAAGTGAAGTCTAGGTGGATTCTTTCCCTAGGTATTGTTATTATTATTGGTTTTCTTCGAATATTTTCCCAATTCATTCTCTATCGAGTCTTTAGTAATTAGTTTAATTTTAGATTAAAAACAACCTTTCAATTTATAGGCTAGATTAAAAGTACCGGTATTTTTAGTCCTCGTGGATATGATATTCCCGACTCACCAGCTATACTATTATTCGATAGGTGCATTTGCCTTTTTCGTGATTTTAGTTAGTTAAGTGAATCACTCATCAGTCAGTGATCATTGTTTTGTTGAGTTTTAAATTTATATGAGAGAATGATCAAACCTAGAAACTAACTCTGACAACAATTAAAGGCAAGTGTACCTATCGAACAGTAGTATAGCTTAGGCAAGATCGGATTGTCGAACCCACAGGAACTAAAAGCACTAATACTAACTTTCTTTTTATTATTTAGCCTAAAATAAGTGAAGTTGTTTTTAATCTAAAAGTAACGAACTAATAAGCCAAGGACACAGAGACAAAAAGAATGAATTGGGAAAATAACTTTAGGAAAAACTCAGTTGATTAAGACGATACCCTCAGGAAGAATCCACCTAGACTTCACTTGTTATTTAACACTGAACCATATGGTTTATTCACTTAGTTTGATCCGTAAGACTCCCTAACACATATTAAACCCTCTCTCGAGGCAAATAACTTCAAACCCTAGGTTAATTAGTGGAACTCTCGTTCTCTTATAATAAACCCCTAGAATAGCAGTAAATCAATCTATGGACTCCCATATTAGGTTTCACCCTAATCCCGCAAAATCTCGTCACCCTATCTCAAGGCGTGCGATCAACTCCGCTTAATTATGTTAGATCTACTCTTAGATAGAGCCTATTCCTCCTCCACCTAAGCACATTAAATTTGGATTAAGCTCACATAATTAAGAACAAACTAAGTATTTATGATATAATTCAGAAAACAATAACAAGATCCATCATAGGTTTCACCCCCTTCAGGTATCTGAAGGATTTAGTTCATAACAAATAAAGAAAACATCTCAAGAGATAAGATAAAACAAAACATAAGAAATCCCTAAAACTCCCTGAAGGAATTGAAGGAGAGATCTGCCGTCTTGAGTAGAATTCCAACTTCTTGAGATGGATCAACTGGCTATCTTCGAGTGATTTCCCACAATTCTAACCTTTCCGGCTTGGCTCCTTGGCCTAGCTAACCGCTCCTTTTTTTGGTAGCACTTAGGGGGTTTATATAGGCTTTCGAAATACGTTTCTTTCTCCCTATGTATCCAAATCCGAGTGAAATTGCTCTTTCCAGCGTCAGGGACATGGCCATGTCACACGCCTGTGTGGATCGTGGCCAGGCCGTGTTTGAATTTCTTTAATGAGGCACGGCCGTGTGAATCGGAGGTCAGGCTGTGTTCTAGATGATCAGTGAGGCACGGCCATGTGGGCTTAAGTCCAAGCCGTGTCGACTTCCTCTTTGGCCCAATTTACTCTGTTTTGGGCCCGTTTCTCGATCTTTTTATCCTCGAGTGCTTTCCTGGGTATAAGACATGAAAAGAAAGGATTAAGAGCACCTTTTTATATGAAGCAGAGGATAAATCATCCAAAAGCATACTAAATGTGGGATTAAAATATGTCAGAATTATGGTTTATCAAATACCCCCACACTTAAGCTTTTGCTTGTCCTCAAGCAAAATTCTCAACTTACAATTAAAACGAACTTTCCATAATTCATAATTCCTATCAACAATGGCTTATCATAATTCATAGATAATTTATACATGGATAATTCAACTCAAATAGTCCTAAAGATTCAAACAAGATAAGTCATGTATTTGTATCTCAAAAACATAGGTGTCTCCCCTTATCTGAATAATTACCTTTAATTCAAAACCTACAAGGATTGACATCCTCACAAAAGATTCACTCAAATCACTCAAAATGTGTTTTAAAGTTCAAAGTCAAAAGATCACTCATAAGTCGAACTTGAAAAGTTAATCCCATAGGCTTGCCTTAAAATCAAATCTCCACCACTGTAAAATGAGATGATAAACAGATCAAAAGGTCTTTGTCTGGGTTGTAACGGGGCTAGGGTTAAAGGTATGGATAAAGGCTGAATTAGAAGGTTGGAAATGAGATTGAATTGATAAGTTACCTATCTAGAAATATTGAGACAATAATAATTACATCAACTAGAAAAGTAATAACCCTAATAATACAAGCTTTTTCTTTTGATAATTTAGTCTTTAACTGTATAAGCTCGCTTTTCATAACACTAATAATGAATATACTTCGACTTTTTTTAAAAGAACAAACTAAGTACTACATAATAATGAATTTATTAAACTAAATCATAGGTAGGCAACAGATCAAATTGAGTCTCGACATAAGGGTAGCCAAATAGAATGGTGATAACAAAAACAAAAGGGTTTTGGGTTAATATTAGCGGATGAGTCAATAAAAAGGGTTGTTAGGATCAACGGGGTTCACTAGGGGTTAATTATGAAGGTAGGCTTTTTAGTGGAGTAAGTGGGTTAAAACCTAGGTGCCTTTATCATCTCAGTATATAAAATCATAACTGTGGTCTTGACATGTATAATCAAAGCAAGTTCTAGAATAACAGTTCATAGTTGACACACTTATAATCAATAAAGTGAGCATGGAAAAGAATGCATGCTCTATAAGGCTCAAAATCTCACAAAATTTATGGGTGTTTTTGACATCAACCTTGTAAATTTCAAACTTCAAGATAACATTTAAATTCAGGTTAACAACTTAAAAATTTTAATTTTTGAAAAATAGACTTATCATGCTTGATTCTCTAGTATTCTTCAAATTTAATCATCAATGCACAATTATCAATGACTTACTCTAAAACACATCAATAAAAATCATAAATCATCAGAAATTTCATCCTAATTAGTAATATGAGGAAATTACTTTAAGAACAAGACTAAATTCAGGGATTTAAGAATAATGAAAAAAGTTAGGCATTTTTATCCTCAGGGTTTGAGAATAATGCAGAAAGTTAGGCATTTTCTCGAAATAATATTCACCCCCCACACTTAAGATGTACATTGCCCTCAATGTACAAAGATAGATAATAATATTTGAGGGATAAATAAACAGAGAAGGTGAAAGAATACTCCCTGAATTTTGGATGGATTCCTTGAGGCAGAAGTTAAAGGAGGAGGGGAAGTTCGGTCTGGATGACGACCCTGCACTAGATGAAGAAATTGGGTAGCACACTGAGTAGTAGCCAGGGATTATTAAGACCTAATTAAAATAAACTAAATATATAATTAAAGATAAGAAAGATAAAGAAACAAGAAACAAAAATTGTAACATCCTGAATTAATAGGCCTATGCATTTAATGTGTGATTATGTTTAATGTGTTAATTAGCGTGTTAGGGGTCCAGATTGGGCTCGAGGTTGGGCTAAGGCCTTAGCAGAATTAGTTATTGGACACTCTAGTGGAAAGCCAGCTCAGTTAGGGCTTTAAAGATGTTATCTGTGTTCTAAAATACAAAATGGGCTTGTGGCCCAAGGTTAAGTGGCGCTACATGGGACTATGGGGTGGCGTCATTAGCAGATAAAGAGGGCCCAAGTTCGAGTCACTTGAAGCTCAATTCTTTTAATTAAATTTTAGCTAATTTTTGGCTTTTAAATGGATAGAGTGGGATGGCATAGGGGCCTGTAAATAGGAGGATAATTGAAGGGATAATAACATGTGGATAATGTGTTGATAAATGGAGGAAGAGGTGGTGCTATCTAGGCCTCTTTTGAAGGAGTGATCAGATAAAGATAAGGGAGGAAGTTTAGGAATTATCTACTAAGCACAGTGGTGGCTGAATTTCCAACTCTAGGGGGGATGCCGAAATTCTCTTTAAATAGAGGGGATATCTCTTCAATTTCGGCATTTGGAACCCTATTCTTTTCTTCTTTCCCTGTGCCAAAATTCTCAGTCTTCCTCTGCAAGTTCTTTTCTTTTGATTTCTTCAAAAGCCGAAACCTCCCAATCTTCTCAACATCTTTTCTTTCAAAAGCTGAAACCCTGAACTCTCTTCTCATCTCCATAGCCGAATACACTTATTCCCTTTTATCGATTTCTTCATTAAAAGCCAAATCTACATAGACTCCTTCCTATCATCTTCTCTTTTGATCTTCTCAAAAAGCTGGAACCTCTAAGGGGTAGTCGAATTCTTTGTGTTAAGGTAAGTGTCGATTCGCGTGATTCAATCTTTTCCGGTTTTTAGAGACTCTAGCCGAATGGCTATAAGGAAACTGATCTTGTGTTTTTTTCTCATTTGCGGCATTCCGGGATTTGAAGGGGATTCAATCGCTTAGATTTCTAAGCCAGAGTTCAGTAGCACTCGAATCGTAGTACTTTCAGGATTTCAAGGTAAGGAGATCTGTTAAGTTAAACGTATAAATTCGGGTAAACACTAACCCTTGGCCGAATATAGGAGAGTGTAACAACCCAAACCCGGCCCAAACACTATGGCCGAATCCAGTTTGTTACAGGATAAAATATTTTGAAATCCTTTTTGAAACCGATTTAAGTTTTGAAAAACCCTTCATTTTAGTGGTTTTTTTTTTAAAACCATACTTAGGTTTAATTTGGAAATCAATTAAGTCAAGTTATTTTTTTAAAGTTCCAAATGTGCCCGATGGCACGGTAAAACATTTTTGTTTACTTTGAGAAGACATGTGATTTCAAATTCAATACTAATAACATAGTTTAAAACAAGTATCCAACATATGAGAAATAACAAAAATAAAGTGTTAGGAGGCCTTATTACATCCAAATAGAATAAAAACCCGAAATAAAAATATCACAACTGAAATTAAAGTTCGTTTAAATTAAATCCACTGCATGGCCACCTCGAGTCTACCCGGCTCCGCATCCGCGATCTACGTGTCACCTGAAAAAAATGTAAAGGAGAAGGTGAGTCACCAAGACTCAGTATGTAACCCTTCCCCCGGTTTTAAACCAATTTCATACACAAGTTATAATGGTTAGCATGCATAATATTAGGTACCCAACCTAGCCAACCAAACGCCACTGTCTACCCCGTTGTGGTACCAAACCACTGGTGGTGCCAAACCACTGGTGACATATAGTCACAATGTGTTACCAAAACACTGGTGTCCGTAGACACAAATCAATTGATGGGGCCAACCCATCGTGTGATACCAAATCACTGGCAGACGATCCCATATCTCAAGTGGGACCAACCCACGGTGGTGATAACCACAGGGACAAGTCGCTATGAGGTGCCAAACCTCTGGAGGTACCAAACCTCTGGTGACCGTAGTCACAGTGTGTTACCAAAACACTGGTGCCCGTCGGCACATTATCACTGCCCCCTCCACTCATTCAACCCACAATAGTCAAACAATCATAACCAGATTTATCACATGTATCCATACATCATACTTTCCAAAAGCATAAAATAGCAAGATCATATTAATAGGTACTTACCCGAATCACCACTTATACCGATTTGGTATTAAATCCAATGCTACATAAATCAAGGTTAGCATTCACAATATTCAGCACACTTAATAAGTTATAACGTGTGTATGTACACACCTGTCACCCTTGGATGTTCTAAATCCTGAAAGACAGATCAACCACACTAGATCTCCCTCTGCACCTATATTCGGCCAACCATAGGATTAGTACTATGGCCTATTCGGCCAAACCAAATGCTTAAAAGGGGTTTTCTTTTTGAACCCGAATCCTTACCTAATCGCCTTGAATACTTACTTCGTTACTTGATATGTGATTCCTGCTTCACTCCCTACAATCGGCCACCCCTAAAGTTAATAGCTTTTGACTTAAACAAATATTAAATATAAGGAAAATCGATCTTACCACCTTACCCAAAAGCGATTGCTATAGATTGAAGAATTCGATCTACTGCTTGAAAATCCCGTAGTTCTCTCTTTAATCGATTGAAGAGCAAAATCCAACGAGGTTGCCACCACCCTTAGTATTCGGCCAAGGTATAAACTCAAAAGAAAAGAGAACTTTGACACACTAAGGAGTATATTCGGCTATAGGGAAGAAAAGAAAATAATGGGAAGAGATAAAGTTTCGGTTGAGGGTTTGAGAAGAGGGAAGAAGGAAAATAGATGGGGAATTATGGTAGAAAAGATTCGGCCAAGGTCTAAGAGAATGGAGAGAAAATAAAAGAAGAACAAAGGAGAGGTTAGGGATTTCGGTAAATGGTGAAAATGAAAAAAAAGAAAACAAGGTGACGGATAGGTGCTTATAAAGGAATTCGGCACCCCCTCCCCCTAATGCTTGCCGTCCACTCCATTTGAGGAGTTCAAATTCTAATCAACTCCTTAATTTGAAATGATTCAAAAGAATTTGAATTAACAAATGCCTTCTTTTTCTCATGGAATTAATCAAATAAAAATCCCATAATATCTAAATAATCTAAATAATATCCTTAATTATCCTATATTATCTCCAGATTTAAGCAAATTAAAACCAATTTAAAGTGCTCATATTATCCTCTTTATTTAAAAGAATTTAAAGAGAGAAAGTCTCCCCCCTTGTGCCGTCCACTTAAAGAGCAAAAAGAGAGGGTTCTCGTGACTCGAACCAAGGTTCTCCCTTCCCCTTGATGGCGTCACATGCTAGCTCTTAAGTGGCCTTCCTTTTGCCACTTTACCAAGCTGATTTTTATGTCAGAAATCCTTCATTTATTTTTATAACCCCCTCTTGTTAAGGCTCCCTGCCTTTAAAGCCTATAAATAATATTTTCTACCAAACCGAGCCTACTCAAAGCCTTTAACTAAGCCCTATTATTCCTTAAATAATATCACAGTGGTTCAAACATAAGAAAAATAATTTAATTCCAAATAGCCCCATTTTTAGGATGTTACAGAGAGGCCTTATCTTCGCGTTCTTCTGGCTTTTGAGCAAAGTTGTAGACAAAGAGCAGTAGATCCGATTAGCAAGGGTATCGACATAGAGAGTAGTACTACGTGTTATCAGGTGTGTAATACTCTCACACCATTTAGATTGCTTGATTAGTATCCATATAAACCTGTTATATTCTGTATATTCTGTTAAATGCGGAAATACTGGCATGGCTGTTGAAAACCCAAGAAGGGTAAAGGCGAATCACCAGGTTAGTGATCTCTGTCATTTTAAAGTGAATGTTTCCATTGATTTGATATGTTTTATATATGTATGCACGGGGTTGGGTGATTGAAGAAAGGGGAAGTGTTTTGTTGTAGTGGCTTTTGCCATGATCTGTTGTAGTGGCTATTGCCATGATCTGTTGGTGACATGCCAGATCCGGTCGTGGTGTTTGGGCCGGGTTTGGGGTGTTACAAATTGGTATCAAAGCCCGGTTCAAAACTCGGCTTTAGGGTTTGGGCTGAAAATGTTTTCTAAAGATGGGTTTTTGAAAACATGCATTTTTATAAATAACACAGGAGGGTTTTCTCGGCATGGCACCTGCGTCTCAGGCCCAAGTCCGCCTGGTACGTATTCTGAACTCACTGTGTGTTATATATGTATATGGGCTTTATGGGACGTAGATTAGTTAGATTAGAACTTGATGGACCTTAGGCCTAGCTAAAACAACTCCTTAAATCTCATAAGACTTAATTTCACTGAACAAACCCGTGAATGAGTCACAAGACTGGGGTGTGGCAACAGGCATACGCATGTCTAGGATTGGATTCAGGGAGAGCTTGGTATTTAAGCAGTCCTAGTGACTCACCTTCTCTTCGCTGGAATCCTACTTGGTGCGTAGTAGCTGTTCACCTTAGCCAAGTTAGGGTGTGGCAACAGGCATACACATGTCTAGGAGTGGATACAGGGAGAGCTTGGTATTTAAGCAGTCCTAATGACTCACCTCCTCTTCGCTGGAATCCTACCTGGTGCGTAGTGACTGTTCACCCTAACCATGATGACTTGTTGACAGGCTAAACCTTAAAATTAAAACCCGAAAGGGACCAGCCACCTTATCTTTACACTGTTGCTAAAGACCCTTATTTATGAAAAAAAACCCAAGATACCCATGATTTGCAAATATACCCTGATTTACAAAGTCAACGAAATTTTTCCTTAAGAAAAAAACACAACACACGACAACAACCAAAAATTCACAAACACCTGAACACTACTATTTTCTTTGAAATCAAAATCTCCAAGATACCCCTGTTTTAAAAAAAAAACCTTAGTTTTGTAAAATTTTTGAAAATACCCCTAGGTAGTGAAATGACGAAAATACCCTTACACGAAGAATATAGGTTCGTGGATGTACTTGTTTGCTAATGTTTGATGATTGAATGTGTGTGCTTCCTAGAATTAGGAGGTAAACTTGAGACTGAATTGTGGATATATCTGCGAATTCGAAAGAACTACTCTTAAAATTACTATTCATAAGACTGTTCGGGGATAATCAGTGGAAGAAAATTAATGATTCATAAAATTTTTAATCAGATAAACGCCAATCATGAGTGCAAGGGGTCGAGGACGTCCGCCGCGTGGTCGTGGTAGGGGTAGGATGACCGTGTCCAAACCGGTGAGGGTCCGCCACGGTCAGAAACGAAATCTTTGGATATCTGCATTTGTGGAGGGAGAATGCAGGACCAAGCAGCTGGAGAAAATGCGGTATCTCAGGCAATGTTGCGAGTTCTCAAAAGAGTTGTTGGGGCAGGCACGGGTTCAGGAGCTCAGAAATCTGTGTCAGAACGACTCCGAGCCAACGGAGCGGAGATGTTTATGGGTGTTTCTGGCGTAGCCCCTAACACAGCTGAGTATTGGTTAGAAGCGAGTGAGCGCATAATGGATGACCTAGACTTCACGGTGGAGGAGAAGTTGAAAAGGGTCGTGTCTCTCCTTCGAGACGAGGCTTACCAGTGGTGGCTCACGGTAAAGGAGGGTGCTGTCATAGACCAGATTGACTGGGACTTCTTTAAAGAGTCGTTTCAGGGAAAGTACGTTGGGGCCAGCTATGTGGATGCACAGAGGAAGGCATTCCTGAACTTGGTACAGGGAAGTAAGTCTGTATCTGAATACAAGGTGGAGTTTCTGCGGTTGAGCCGTTACGCTCGAGGGATTGTGGCGACTGACTATGAGCGTTGCGTATGGTTCGAGGATGGACTAAGGGATGAGCTAAGGATATTAGTAGCACCGCAACGGGAGAGGGACTTTGCAGTTTTGGTTGAAAAAGCTAAGATATTTAAAGAGGTTAAGCGGACTGAGAAACAGAATGAGGATAAGGATAGGAATAGGGATAAGAGGAATTTTGGGCCGTCGGGATCATCTGGGAGTTTTCAGAAAAGGCCTAGGTTTGATGGGCCAGCTCGTGCTTCGACATCTGTTACTGAGAGTTAGAATCGATCATGTAACTTGTGTGGGAAGGTGCATTATGGGAAGTGTAGAAGGAGAACCGGTGGATGCTTTAGGTGTGGATCCACGGAGCATATGATTAAGGGGCTGTCGGAGGTGGATCAGTGCATGACCCGGTGGACGAGGTTACGATCGAGTTAGGAGGGGTGGACAGCCATCACCGAGGGGCCGTGGTCAAGTCAATGGTGGTAGCGGCACATGACATGGTCGTGGAGCACCAGGTGGAGGTCCAGGTTATGCTGAGGAGAGGCAGCCGGCTTTGGTCTATGCAGCACATCGCCAATAGGACAAGGACGCTCTAGATGCTAATACCGGTGCACACTGTATCATAGTACACTAAGTGTTTCTTTTGGCTTTAGAATTAGAGTTTGCAGCGAAAGCATAGTGGAGAGACTTGGGTAGTATGATTAATAGTTAGTTGGAAATTTCGAGGACGAAATTTCTTTAAGGGGGTAGAACTGTAACATCCTAAATTAATGGGCCTATGCATTTAATGTGTGATTATGTTTAATGTGTTAATTAGAGTGTTAGAGGTCAGTTGGGCTCGAGGTTGGGTTAAGGCCTTAGCGAGAATTAGTTATTGGACACTCTAGTGGAAAGCCCATTTCGATTAGGGCCTTAAAGATGTTATCGTGTTCTAAAATACAAAATGGGCTTGTGGCCCAAGGTTAAGTGGCGCTACATGGGACTATGGAGTGGCGTCATTAGTAGATGAAGAGGGCCCAAGTTTGAGTCACTTGAAGCTCAATTCTTTTATTTAAATTTTAGCTAATTTTTGGCTTTTAAATGGATAGAGTGGGACGGCATAGAGGCTTGTAAATAGGAGGATAATTGAAGGGATAATAACATGTGGATATTGTGCTGATAAGTAGAGGAAGAGGTGGTGCTATCTAGGCCTCTTTTGAAGAAGTGATCAGATAAAGATAAGGGAGGAAGTTTAGGAATTATCTGCTAAGCACAGTGGTGGATGAATTTCCAACTCTAGGGGGGATGCCGAAATTCTCTTTAAATAGAGGGGATATCTCTTCGATTCCGGTATTTGGAACCATATTCTTTTCTTCTTTCCCTGTGCCAAAATTCTCTGTCTTCCTCTGTAAGTTCTTTTTTTTTGATTTCTTCAAAAGCCGAAACCTCCCAATCTTCTCAACATATTTTCTTTCAAAAGCCAAAATCCTGAACTCTCTTCTCATCTCCATAGCGAATACCCCTATTCCTTTTTACCGATTTCTTTATTAAAAGTCGAATCTACATAGACTCCTTCCTATCATCTTTTCTTCTGATCTTTTCAAAAAGCTGGAACCTCTAAGGGGTAGTCGAATTCTTTGTGTTAAGGTAAGTGTTGCTTCGCATGATTCATTCTTTTTCGATTTTTAGAGATCCTAGCCGAATGGCTATATGGAAACTGATCTTGTGTTTTTCTCTCATTTGCGGCATTCCGGGATTTGAAGGGGATTCAATCGCTTAGATTTCTAAGCCAGAGTTCAGTAGCACTCGAATCGTAGTACTTTTGGGATTTCAATGTAAGAAGATCTGTTAAGTTAAACGTATAAATTCGGGTAAACACTAACCCTTGGCCGAATATAGGAGAGGCCTTATCTTCGCGTTCTTCTGGCTTTTGAGCAAAGTTGGAGACAAAGAGCAGTAGGTCCGATTAGCAAGGGTATCGACATAGAGAGTAGTACTATGTGTTATCAGGTGTGTAACACTTTCACACCATTTAGATTGCTTGATTAGTATGCATATAAACCTGTTATATTTTGTATATTCTGTTAAATGCGGAAATACCAGCATGGCTATTGAAAACTCGAGAAGGGTAAAGGCGAATCACCAGGTTAGTAATCTCTGTTATTCTAAAGTGAATGTTTCCATTTATTTGATATGTTTTATATATGTATGCCGATTTCTATGTATGCACGGGGTTGGGTGATTGATGAAAGGGGAAGTGTTCTGTTGTAGTGGCTTTTGCCATGATCTGTTGTAGTGGCTATTGCCATGATCTGTTGTAGTGGCTAATGCCATGATTTGTTGTAGTGGCTATTGCCATGATCTGACGATGAGCAGCTAACTATAGCATGACTGCCATCGATAGTGTGTAGCGGTGTGGGTTGATTGTAGAAATCCCTAATGGTGTGATTGGCAGGTAAGGGTGGTGTGTAGCAGATGGAAACCAAGGATTGGGTTGGGCTTTACGTATTTTCTGATATATTATACTCTGTTATCTGTTCTGTGGGGCTAAGGCCCAAATCTGATGGTGCACGAGGGTTGCACACTGAGTCTTGCGACTCACCCCATTATTTAACATCTTTCAGGTAGCACATAGTGCATCGGACCGAGCTGGAGAGGAGCGCAAGGTGGCCATGCGAGAGATTATTTTGTTTCAGCAAAAGACTTTACTAGTTTACTAATTTTTAATATTTTCAGTTAGTGGGTTTTAAATTTCATTGAAATAAGGCCACGGGCCACTAGCTTTATATTTTCGTTTGTTTTGGGCTTTTATTATTATTAGACATTTAGATTTTACGTTTTAATTAAGTTAAGGCATGTACTAAATTTTGGTTTTTAATTCATAAAGGCATTTAAATGAAAATTTATATCTTCTACAAACTATCCAAATTATTAAGTTTTCCGGTATACATGTTTATACTCAACGATTGTTTTTTTTTAAAAAATGCGATATGTTTTACTAAATCTTCTTAGTGACATGCCAGACCTGGTTGTGGTGTTTGGGCCGGGTTTGGGGTGTTTCAAAAATGTAAACAAAATGAAAATTAAGGATGAATGGACCGAAGGGTCCTTATTGTTGGATTGTTCGCGAGGTGGGTGTGACCTCTAAGGTTGGGGAGGTACTGGCGGTGGTGGAAGTGTCGTGATTCCCAAGCAGCCTGACAAACTTGACACTACGAAACTAAACTAAGTTAAACTAAATTAAGCATAAGATTGTCAAAGGGATGGAAATTGAAGCAAAAGAGAAAAGAAAAGTAAAAACTAAATGGTCTCAAATACCCTTGTCTTGTCGTGTAACATCCCGAAATTGGGCCTAGAAGAATTAGGCCCAATGGACCTTGAGCGTAGGAGCGTTTAAAATTTTTGGAGAATAAGAGATTGGCTTTAGTGCAAGTTGGACTTATTAGGTGAGTGATTTTGGAAGGTTAGAGGGCTTCTATGAAGTCCTGGGATCAAATTTAGACTTTAGGAAAATTTTGGTTTTAGGTGAAAAAAACCCTGGGAGTTGGTAGGTAGGCTTTAAGAATAAAATGTGGAGAAAAATGACACAAAACCAGTGTGTGGTGTAGTGGCAAAGTGATGCCACATAAGAGGCAAGGGGGTGACGCCATAAGGGAGGAAGGAGGTCCAAGGTTCAAGTCTTGGCTCTTGCATTTTGGTTTTCTTTTTAAATGGACTTTAGAATTTGGCTATAGATTTATATTTTGTTGCGCATGATTTAAGACACAAGAGGAGCTTGTGGCCAAGTGGTTTGCGGCGTGGATTATGCTACAGGGAAGCCTGGGTTCGAATCTCATGAAAAGCAAGGGAGTATTTATTTTGCGAATTGGACGGCAAGAGTTTGAGTTGGATTTAAACTCTACTGACGAAGGGATCCCACATCAGAAAGATACAAAAAAGGAAGGTGAGAAGCTAGCTATATATAGAGCATTCTATGATAGAAGGAAGAATACCTTGGTTGGCGTTTAGGCACAAGAGTGGTCGGAGCGCGGGTTAGCACCAGCTTCCTACCTATCAGGTGTGTACTTCTCTATTTTAGTTGTAGAGCGGCAAATGCCGAAGTGCCGGTCACGGCAATAGTAGCCACACGAGCGTGTGAGCACACGTGTGGGGCTTCGACGTGATAGTTGAGGCCATTAGTAGTGTTCTTATGGGTTGTGGCTGCTTGGGCCACGATGGGCCGAAGTGGGCCCATAGGCCCAATGGAATAAAATTGTATGATGGTGTAGTATATAGTGAACTAGACTAGGTGAATCTCATATACGTGGCTAGATTTGTGTTAGGTGGGCCACACGAGCGTGTGGGCCCGAATAGGCCGAAATCGAGTTTTAGGCCTAATAGTCCGGTACGACCGGAAATGGTAGTTGAGTCGCTTGAGGAGACATTAGGCCTTTGGAAAGGCCATTGTAGATGCGAAATTACTGAAATACCCTTGGAGGGTAAAATTACTGAAATACCCTCGATGGGAAAATGACCGATATGCCCCCGAAGGGCAAAATGACGGAAATGCCCTTACATGTTATATGGTTATTTTTGTATATGATTTATGATTGTTATCGTATGATTATTACTTTATGTTGCATTCATATGTTATTATGTTGCATGGGGATGGGATTATTTGAAAGGGGAAGTGCAAATAGGATCGCATGGTCGCCTGACGACTGTGGATCCACCGAAGGCTTTTTAGCCACCGAGCAGCTATGATGCACCGTTAAGGTAATGCAGCAACCGGTGTTACATAAGGAGTGTTCGGATGGGTGGGTCAATTAAATCCCCACAATAGTGCACGGTTGGATAGGAGACGGAGTGTTCAGCTGGTATGGGCATTAATGCATTGCATATATGGATTATATTACTGAGATGGGCTTAGGCCCAGATCTATACATATGATATGTGACATTTGATATGGGTTAAGGCATGTTCTTACTGATGAGGGTGTACACACTGAGTTTTTGTAAACTCACTCCCTCTTTTTAATATTTCTCAGGTAATCCTCAGTAGGCAGTTCGACGTGTTGGAGGACTCAGAGGTGGCCACACTACGAGCAGTTTTGGACTCTAGTATTTTACTTATTTTTAACTTGGGCTAATATTTTGTAATAAGGCCTCTCTTAAATTCTAGTTTTAGTTTTAGATTTTTAGTTTATTATGTTTTAAATCTGCTAAACTTTGAATCACGGTTTTCCAAAACAATATCTGCTTTCAAAATACTACGCTTTCGCAAATAGGTCATAAACATCACGTTTTCATAAGTCAGTCATTTTAATTAAGCTTCCGCATTAAACAAATTTTTAAGGTAATAAGTTTTTGATAAATATCGATTAATAATAAACAAACGCAAACTGGGACTTTAGTTTTTAATATCAAGAAAGGTTTTCAAATGGAACCACGGTTTCTCGAAAAGCACCCCAATGTGACATGCTAGATTCAGGCCTAACTTCTAGGCCGAGTTTGAGGTGTTACACGTCGAGTAGCTGAAGCTGCCGGCATGAACTCATGTAAGTTAGTCTCCTTTGAGGAGATTGGCCTTTTACCCTTCTTCGGCATGGTTCTAATGTAGCTCAAGTGTCTGGACACTTTTTCTAAGGGAAGAACAGAATTTTGAAGGAAAAAGAAGGAAGAAAGAAGATAGGGGGAAGGGGAAAGGCTGTGGGGTTTAAATAGTGGTTTAGTTCTGGTGCTTTCCCACGCCCGTGGACCGAGGGCATATCGATTTACACGGCCACTTCGCACGGTCGTGTGCCTAAGCGTGTTGTTTCTCTATGCCCGGTTTTCCTCCAACCCTGCCCGTGTCTAAAAAGGCAGTATGTTGGCATGGTTTAAAAGCACGGGCGTGTTCTGCTCGTGTTTGGTAAGTTAGTAGCTTCACACGGTCGTGGGGCACAGGAGTGCTTCTTTGTCGGTGCCTGTGTTGAAGTGGTTGGGTCTGTAATATTCAGAAATTAGGTGAATCTGACTTGTACCGTCTTGCCATGTTAGTACCAAGATTCTAGAGGTACACACGACCTCGGCCACTGCCGTGTGCAAGGCTGCGTGGCCTGGAAATCTGCACTTTTTGGTTAGTTTTTGATGAAAAGAAAGAATAAAATAAAATGGAAAACATAAAAGTTAATGAGGTCAGTGCTCGGGTTGCCTCCCGAAAAGCGCTCGTTTATAGTCTTAAGCTAGACTTTCCTCGTGTTTGAGAAGTTCAGGGAGGTTTAAAGGTTTGAATATCTTCCCTCATGCTAGTAGTTTTGTTTTCTTGATAAAGCTTAAGTCGAGAAGTGTTTACCTTAAAAACGTCGAATGTTGCATTGCTTACCTCGATTGTTTCGTGTGGGAAGATATTATGTACCTCAAGAGGAATTTCTCCCTTTGCTTTTAGGTCTGTTGTGATGATGTGAGGATCATCTTTATCTAATGCCACCTGATCTCCTATTTTGAAGTGGTTTGAGGTTCCTACAAGCTTTTCTAGAGGCTCTTTTGGTTTTACTTTGTGTGGTTCCAGTTCCTCTTTGATTTGTGTTTCCTGATCTTTTAGTTTATTAACCTTAAGGCTTCGTTCCTTATGAAAGTTCTCTTGGTTGGTATTAGGTCCGTGAGTCAGCTCAGGTTGGTATCCTTGTGGTGTTTCCTACGATGAAGGTTGCACAAATTGATTATGAACCGAATTGTCTTTCTTACCTTCATCAATTGTTGTTCTCGCCTAGTCAAGAGCTTGAATACTGATTGATTCATCCCCTACACAAAGTATAAGTTCTCCTATGGCAACATCAATTTTAGTCTTGGCAGTTGCTAGAAAGAGTCTTCCTAAGATTAAGGGGATTGAATTATCCTCATCCATGTCTAAGATAACAAAATGTACTGGAAAAATGAATTTATCGATTTTGACAAGAACATCTTTGATAATGCCTTTAGGAATTCTAACAGTTTTATCAGCTAATTGAATACTCATCCTAGTTTGTTTGGGCTTTCCTAGCCTAGTCGTTTAAACAATGTATAAGGCATGACATTTATACTTGCCCCTAAATCAGCTAACGCATTATCAGCAGTTAAACTACCAATTAAATATGGAATTGTAAAACTCCCAGGATCTTTTTGCTTCCGTGGTAGTCTATTTTGTAGAATTACTGAGCACTTTGCGTTGAGTTCCACATGTGGTTCCTCATCTAATTTGCGTTTTTTTGTTAAGAGCTGTTTTAAAAATTTCCTCGAGTCTGGCATCTGAAAAAGAGCTTCGAGAAGAGGTAAGTTAATATGTAATTTCTTTAAAAGTTTAAGAAACTTATCAAACTGTTCTTCTGTATCATCTCTTTTCATTGCTTCGGGATAAGGTATGCGAGGTTGGTACTCTTTGATTACTGGCTTTGGCTTTTCTTTCATTACCTCAACTTTACCTTCTTCGACCTCGGTTTCTTGTTGTGTGATGGGTTCATCTACCTCTGCATTTTCCTGAGCTGATATGGCTTGAATTTGCTCCTTTGATTAATCTCAGTGTTGCTTGGTAGACGCCCTTGTTCTCGTTCGAACATCAATTTTGTGAGCTGTCCAACTGACTTAGTGATTTCCCCAACTTGGTTCTCGATTGCTTTGATTGATGCTTGTTGGTTATTAAGTGTTGTCTCAGTTTTTTGACAACGGGCTTCAGTTACTGCTATGAACTTTGCCAACATTTCTATGAGGTTCGGCTTCTTCTCTTGTGGATAAGGCTGATTTTGGAAATTTTGAGGAGGCTGTTGTCTTTGATTTTCTTGATTTCCTTGACCTCCCCATGAAAAATTTGGGTGGTTCCTCCAACCTGGATTATAATTATTACTATAAGGGTTATTATTAGATCTAAAATTATTACCTTTATAGTTCATCTGTTCGCTCTCTGTGTCCGGTTGGTAGGGTGGGTACTCAGGATTCGCCACAGTTCCATTTGCGTTGCACTGCATTGCTGGGTGTACCTGCGAAGAACACAAACTATCAAGCTTTTTATTCATTAATTCTATCTGTGTTGATAGCATGGTTACTGTATCTAGGTTGAAAACTCCAACTGATTTTGTTGGTTTCGTCCTTGTAACCTACCACTGATAGTTATTGAGTGACATCTCTTTAATGAACTCGTATGCTGCTTCAGGAGTTTTATTGTTCAGGGTTCCATCGGTGGCTGAATCAATTAGTTGCCTCGTTGAGGGGTTTACACCGTTATAAAAGGTTTGGACTTGAAGCCACGAGGGTAAACCATGGTGTGGACACCTTCTCAGTAGATCCTTGTTTCTCTCCCATGCGTCGTATAATGTCTTTAAATCCATCTATACAAAAGAAGAGATATCATTCCGTAATTTGGCCATTTTGGCCGGCAAAAAAATTTCAATAAGAATTTTTCGATCATTTGTTCCCATGTAGTGATTGACCCTCATGGTAACGAGTTTAACCACTGTTTGACTTTATTTCTTAATGAAAAGGGAAATAACCAAAGACGTATGGCATTATCAGAAACACCATTTATTTTGAAGGTATCACAGAACTCTAAAAAGTTAACTATATGAGTATTTGGGTCTTCGTCCTGCAAACCATCAAATTGAACGAATTGTTGAATCATTTGTATAGTGTTAGGCTTTAGTTCAAAATTATTAGCAGTTATAGCAGGCCTAACAATTCTTGATTCTGCTCCTATTAAATGTGATTTAGCATAATCAAACATAGTATGTGGAGTGTTGTTTTCTCCCACATTGTGTGGTTGTGGATTATTCTCGTCCATCCCTTCAGTAGCATTGGAGTTGTCTTCTTCTTCTCTTTCTGTGTAGTTTAGGGCTTGCCTAATTTCTCGGCGATTCTTGCGAGTGGTCGCTTCAATATGACTATCGTATAATGAAGGTCCTCTCGGGTTCCTTCTAGTCATAAACTAGAGGTACCTGCTAGGAAAAGAAAGAAAGGAGCTTAGCAAAAACAAAACAAATCAAAAACAAAAATAAATTGTGAAATAGAAAAAATAATGGCTAAAGTAATGAAAATAGAGCTTTCTTAATACTTTAAGTCCCCGGCAACAACGCCAAAAACTTGATGGTTGTTTTGTCGAGTTTTAAATTTATATGAGAGAATGATCGAACCTAGAAACTAACTCTGACAACGATAAAAGGCAAGTGTACCTATCAAACAGTAGTATAGCTTAGGTAAGACTGGATTGTCGAACCCACAGGAACTAAAAGTACTAATACTAACTTTTTTTTTTATTATTTAGCATAAAATAAGTGAAGTTGTTTTTAATCTAAAATTAACGAACTACTAAGCTAAGGACACAAAGACAAAAAGAATGAATTGGGAAAATAACTTTAGGAAAAACTCAGTTGATTAAGACGATACCCTTAAGAAGAATCCACCTAGACTTCACTTGTTATTTAACACTGAACCATATGATTTATTCACTTAGTTTGATCCTTAAGACTCGTAAACGTATATTAAACCCTCTCTCGAGGCGTGTAACACCCCAAACCCGGCCCAAACGCCATGACCAGATCAGGTATGCTACGAGGTAAATGTTAAAAACTTTGCTTTGAAGGGATTTGAAATCTCGGTTTGTTTATGTAGGTATTCGTTAAATAAGTGCCATTTGTAGAAAACCTTTGTAGTTGTTTTTTTTTTAGAACCCGTTTGAAAATCCCATTCTTTTCCTTCTTATAAATAAGTCTTTGAACATAAATTTATAAAATATAAACATTAACAAATACAAATTGATATTCTAAGCTATGGAGCCTTATTACATAAATACTCCCAAAAGTAAAACTTAAAGAAAAACCGGAAATAGTTTATGAAAATAAAAGACTTGATGCCCCTTCGAGTCTGCCTCGGCTTCCATGTCCATGATCTACTGCTCATCTGAAAAGTTAGGGAAAATAAAGGGGTGAGTCACCAAGACTCAGTGTGCAAATCCCGAAAACACATAAAAGGCTTGAGGCCCACAAACACATTATGGGCCTTGGCCCATACACAATGGCAACAGAATATTTACATGCAACATGGCCCAACTCAACCTAAAAGTCCATCCTCTTCACACTAGCCAGTACCAGCCAACACACCTCGGGGATTTCTACAATCAACCCACCAATCGCTACACACCATATCGACAATCGTGCTGTCAGTTATAATGCCGATCACCATGTGACCTTATAATCCACTGTGGCAGAGCCACCGATCACTGTCTGACCTTAAAATCAAGTGTGGCAGAGCCACCGATCACTATTGTGACCTAAATGTACATATCATGGTTTAACCACCGATCACTAAGTAACCTTTTAACATGCTCTTCCCCTTCATCATATCAAACCTATCCCATGTATACATCCATGCAAAATCAAAACAATATACTACCTAACAGATCGCAGACTATCACATACATCGATACACATAGAGAAGTTTCTATGATTACGTACCTGGCACCCCTTGCCTACCCTTTTCGAGTAATACGACTGTCCATACAGCCTTTTTCGGGCTTTTAGCCCAAAACATATATAGTAAAGATTAATTAGTGTGATAGAGATCTACACACCTGATTACAGTCAAGACGAAACCTTCTATGTCGATACTATCAGAAGCCGATACAACTGCTAACTATCTAAGATTTTGTTCCGAAGCCGGTCCACAACCCGATGGCCAATCTGAACTGCCGACGCTGCTCGCTTCTTAAACTTAGGGGTTGGTTTAACGGATCCAATCCCCTCCTTCGCCTGATCAATATTTGATTCCATCAAAAGACCTTATCAGTTGCTACCATCATATCATATGGTTAAGATCACAATTATGATATCGAATCTAACGAGAATCTAAAGAGAACCCTTTACCTTGAAATACCGAAAGAGATGGAGTTTAGAGACTAGCGATTTCCAGCTTTTAGATCTAGGCGATCTACTTCGATTCCTGATGTGTCGCCCAACACGTAAACACAAGAAACCAACAATCCATTAGCCTTTCGGCTTTTTCTTCTAAAACCCAAAAGAGAAAAAGAATAGATCAGAAGAAATCGGCACCTACCTTTACAGAGAATTTGACAACTCCTAGAAGATTTTGGCTTTTTACGAAAATCAAAAAGAGAAGATGATTCAAGGAAATCTATGGAGATTCGGCTTTTAATGAAGAAATCGGCAGGAAGAAAAAAGAATGGACACTAGGACATTCGGCTATGGCAGAAGAGAGTAAAGAGAAAGAATACTTAAGGGTTTCGGCTTATGAAAGAAATCAGGAAAAGGTGTAGAGAAAGGCTATGGGGTTTCAGCTTTAGTAGAGAATGAAGAAGAAGATGGAACTTTAGGAGTTTTCGGCTTTTTGAGAAAAGAAACAACTAAAAGAAGAGAATGAGAATAAATGCCGAAATTAAGAAGTACCCTATTTTCTAATCAAATTTTCGGCACACACACTAACCAAAAGCTGGAATTGCCCTATTTTGAAAACTAAGACTAATTAATTAACAAGGAAAATTTCGGCACCCCTTTTAGCCTCATCAAAATCGATTTCCTCTTTCCCCCAGAGTTGGAAATTTGGCCACTACTGTGATCAGTAGATAATTTCTAAACTTTGTCCCTTATCCTTATCCGATCATACTTTCACAAGTGGCCTAGATAACACCACCACTTCCTCTCTTCCATCTGCTACATTATCCACATTATCCACTCACATAAATCTCCTAATTCCAAGCATCCTAGCCACCCTCAACTCTCCTCTCTTTTGACGCCAAAAAAATTTAAAATAAGTGGGTAATGCGACTCGAACCTTGGACCTCCTTATTGCTTATCACGCCACCTCAAAGCCCCTAAGTAACGCCACTGACCATTGGGCCACAAGCCCATATGTGTGCCTTAATTTACAGATAATATATTTTAAGCCCTATCCTAACTGGCTTTCCATTAGAGTGCCCAAGCAAAAAATTTGACTAAGGCCTCGGCCCAATTCCTGAGTCAAATCTGAACCCCTTAAACACCTTGATTAACACCTTAAGCATAACATCACATCACCACACATCAAATACGAAGCCCCACAAATTTAGGATGTTATAGTTCTACCCCTCTCAAAGAAATTTCGAACTCGAAATTACCTGGTTAGAATAGATGCGGGTACTACTGCCGCATCGTCTCCTCTAGTTCCCAGGTAGCCTCCTCAGAACTGTGATTCCGCCATAGAACCTTAACCAATGGAACCGTCTTCCTTCGCAACACTTTGACATCATGATCCAACATTTCCACTGGTTCCTCTTCAAATGATAGGGATTTCTTCCACTGGAACCACATGAGATGGATCCGAACGATATTGTCTCAACATAGAGACATGGAACACATTGTGAATCTAGCTTAGCTCAGAAGGTTGCTCTAGCTAATTGGCTATCGGTCCCACTCATTTCAATACCCGATAAGGTCCGATAAATCTGGGACTTAATTTACCTTTCCGCCCAAACCTCAGCATTTTCTTCCATGGCGACACCTTCAAGAACACCTGGTCACTCACTGCAAATTCTATGTCCTTACGCTTCAAATCAGTATAGGACTTCTGTCTGTCTGACACTTCCTTTAGTCGAGCTCGAATTAACTCAACCTTCTCCTCGATCTCAGTAACCAACTCCGGACCCAACATCCGACGTTCCCCTAATTCTGTCCAACAGGTAGGAGTACGACACTTTCGCCCATACAATGCTTCATAGGGCGCCATCTGAATACTAAACTGGTAGCTGTTGTTGTAAGCAAACTCCGCTAATGGTATAAATTCTTCCCAACTACCCCTAAAATCAATGACACAACCTCTCAACATGTCCTCCAAAATCTGAATTACTAGCTCAGACTATCCATCGGTCTGAGGATGAAACGCTGTACTGAAATCCAACTTCGTACCCAACGCTTGATGCAACTCCTTCCACAATCGTGAGGTGAACCTAGGGTCTCTGTCCGATATGATTGATACTGGTACTCCATGCAACCTCACTACCTCCGCTATATACAGCTTAGCCAACTTCTGCAAAGAGTAATCGACACGTACTGGTATGAAATGAGCAGACTTTGTCAAGGGATCAACAATCACCCAGACTGAATCTTTCTTAGTAGGTGTGAGAGGTAGCCCACTAACAAAGTCCATTGTGACCCTTTCCCACTTCCATTGTGGAATCTTCACCGGTTGCAACAACCCTGATGGTAACTGATGTTCCGCCTTTACCTGCTGACAGGTCAAACACTTCCCCACAAATTCGGTCACCTCTCATTTCAAACCCGACCACCAGAACTAATCTCGCAAATCTTACTTCCTCCAGGGCGCATAGCGTATGGACTACCATGCGCCTCTTGCAAAATCCTACGCCTCAACTCCGGATCTTTTGGCATGCAAACTTTCCCTCAAAAACATAACAGTCCTTCCTCATTCATACTGAAATCTGTTGATCCATCACTTGATCCTACCTGAAACTTTCCCTTTAGCAACTCATCGGTCTGCTGCTTCTCCTTAACCTGACTGACCCAAGAGGGTTTAACTTGAAGTTCAGCTAATAAACTCCCATCATCGTATAAACTGAGGTGAGCAAACATTGCTCTCAAGTCAGAGATTACTTTACGACTTAGGGCATCTCCTACCACGTTAGCTTTGCCCGGATGGTATTCGATCGAGTAGTCATAATCCTTTAACAACTCGATCCACCTTCTTTGTCTAAGATTCAACTCCTTCTGGGTCAAAAAGGTATTTTAAGCTCTTATGATCCGTGTAAATGACAGATTTCTCCCCGGACAGATAATGCCTCCAGAGCTTTAAAGCAAAAACCACCGCTGCCAATTCCAAATCATGGGTGGGATAATTTGCTTCGTGCAGTCTTATCTGCCGAGATGCATATGCAACAACCTTTCCACCTTGCATCAACACGCATCCTAGTCCCGTGTGTGAAGCATCACAATAAATTACGAATTCCTTCCCAGCCTCCGACTGAATTAGTACCGAAGCCACCGTCAAAATCCTCTTTAACTTCTCAAAACTCTCTTGCTGCTTATTAGACCAAACAAACGAAACCCCTTTCCGTAACAACTTAGTCAACGGAGCCGCAATCAATGAAAATCCTTCACCAAACCTTTTGTAATACCCGACCAAACCAAGGAAACTCTGAATTTCTACTACCGACTTAGGTGGCTTCCAATCCAATACCACTTCAATTTTTCGAAGGTCAACCCTAATCCCCTCTTCCGATACAATGTAACCTAGGAAAGTAACTTCACTTAGCCAAAATTCGCACTTACAGAATTTGGCATACAACCGCTTCTCCCTCAAAATCTGCAGAACCACCCGAAGATGTGAATCATGCTCCTCTTCTGATTTTGAATAAACCAGAATGTCATCTATGAACACTACGACAAACCAATCCAAGTAGGGTTGGAATACTCGGTTCATCATATCCATAAATACTGCTGGTACGTTAGTCAACCCAAATGGCATCACCATGAATTTGTAGTGACCATAGCGAGTCCTAAAGGCCGTTTTATGAATATCCACCTCCTTGACCTTAAGCTGATGGTACCCTGACCTCAGATCTATCTTCGAAAAGATTGAAGCCCCCTTCAACTGATCAAACAAGTTATCGATCTTTGGCAATGGGTATTTATTCTTAATTGTTAACTTATTCAACTGACGATAGTCAATACACATACGCATTGACCCATCCTTCTTCTTAACGAATAATACCGGCGCTCCCCAGGGCGACACACTTGGTCGAATAAACCCTCTATCCAGCAACTCCTGAATCTGCGCTTTCAATTCCACCAACTCCTTCGGCGCCATCCTATACAGAGCAATAGATACTGGCACTGTTCCCGAAAGAAGATCATTACCAAACTCCACTTCACGATCTGGAGGTAATCCCGGAAGCTCTTCTGGGAAAACATCAGGAAATTCCTTCACCGTCTTAACGTCCCCAGCAGTTAGTTCCTTGGCTTCCAGAGCCCGAACAAACATTAAAATTGCCTCGCATCCTTTTTCTCACCATCTTTTCTGCTCTTAAGGTAGACACTACATTTGACAAACAGTTCTCCATTTCACCTATCACCATCACTTCACCACCTTCGGGGGTTTTTAACACCATACGCTTGGCTGCACAGTCTACATTAGCTTGATACTTCACCAGCCAATCCATTCCTAAGATCAAATCGAACTCCCTAAACGGCAGTTCTATCAGATCAGCCCGAAAAGTTACCCTTTGAACTTCCAGGGGTACATCCTTATATAGTTTGTTCACCACTACAGTCTGTCCTAAAGGGCTCACTACATTCCTCTCCCTAGAAGAAGTCTTATAATCTAAGTTCAAAGTTCCCGCTATAACATTAGCAACATAGGAGTGCGTCAAACCAATATCAATCAATGCAGTGTAAGGCAAGCCAAAAATTAAAAACGTACCGGTTATGACATCCGGTGCGTCAGCCTCTTCCAGACATCTGGCAGCATAGATTAACCCCGGCTGTCTCACTTTAGTATTTCCTTCCCCTCTGCCTGGTGCTCCACGGCCCTGACCGGAACGGTTACCACCTCTGGCTGGACCATGGCCTCGCTGTGGTTGCTGACCACCTCTTCCCGACTGTGCATTCCCTTGAACCTTGGGCCCTTCACTGCCCCGTTGCTGCAGACAGCTTCTAACTTGGTGGTCCGTAGATCCACACCTAAAGCACTTCCCACTGCCTGCCCAACACTCACCTACGTGGAATTTACCACATCGAGCACACTTCTGTGTCTAGCTAGTAGCAATAGGTCTCTCATCCCTTCTCAGCCCGTCTGACCTAGCCTTTTCTGAATACACCCAGCTGCCCCTGACGATCCAAAATTCCTCTTACTTCTACCCCTATCTCTATCCCGATTCAGTTTCTCTGTCTGCTTCACCTCCTCAGCTATCTTAGCTTTTTCCACATGCACAGCAAATTCCCTCTCCCGCTGTGGAGCTATCAATACACGCAAATCATCTCTCAGACCATCTTCAAATTGAACACAACGTTCATGGTCTGTGGCCACCATTCCTCGAGCATAGCAGTTAAGGCGTAAGAATTCCACTTCGTAAGCAACCACCGACCTACTTCCTTGCACCAGATTCAGAAATGCTCTACGTTGCGCATCCACATAACTTGTCCCAATGTATTTACTCTGAAACGCCATTTTGAAGAAATCCCAGGTGATACGGTCAGCCATCGTACCATCCTTAACCGTAAGCCACCATTGATAAGCTTCCGTCGCGAGAGAGATACAACCCTTTTCGCTTTTTCCTCTTCCGTAAAATCCAGATCATCCATTATACGTTCAACCGCCTCCAACCAATACTCAGCTGTACTTGGAGCTATACCATAAATTCCCCTAAACATCTCTGCCCCATTGGCTCTAAGCCGCTCCAACACAGATTTCCGGGCTCCTGTGCCCATGCCTGCCCCAACAACCCTCTCTAAAACCCTTAACATCGCCTGGGATACCGCATCATCCCCAACCGTCTGATCCTGAATTTCGCCTTCCGCAGCTGGTGGAACTGGCATCTCATTTCCAGACCCATGGCCAGATCCTATCGGTTCCGACACGGCTATCCTACCCCTACCACGGCCACGCGGCGGACGTCTACGACCCCTTGTAGTCATTCTACTGATTCGTGTTTATCTGATTAGAAATTTTATGAATTATTAATTTCTTCCACTGATTAACCATGAACAATCTTATGGACAGATATTTTCAAGAGTAGTTCTTTCGAATTCGAAATTATATCTACGGGTTTTCAGTCTCAAGTCTGTATCTCCTAGTTCTAGGAACCACATACATTCAACCATCATACATCAACACACAAGTAACATCCATGAACCCACATTCATCACATAAGGGTATTTTCGTCACTCCACTACCTAAGGGTATCTTAGTAGTTCTTTCCTACAGGGTATTTTTCGTAATTTCATAAAATAAGGTATCTTGGTGATTTTTTTCGAAATAGAGGTATTTTGGTTTTTTTTTTAAATAAGGGTATTTTGGAAATTTTTTTAATAAACCGGGTACTTTTGCAAATCTAGAGGTTTTTGGGTAAATTTACAAAACATGGGTATTTTGGTAATTTTGCCAATCGGGGGTGTTTCGGTAATTTCACAAATTTTGGTAGTTTTACAAATCTAGGGTATTCTGGAAAATTTTCACAAATCAAGGGTATTTCAGAAATTTAACAAAACTAGGGGTACTTTTAGTAATATTGTGAAATAGGGTGGCTGGTCCCTTTTGGGTTTTAATTATGATCTTTGGTCTGTCAACAAGTCCTCGTGGCTAAGGTGAACAGTCACTACGCATCAGGTAGGATTCCAGGGAAGAGGAGGTGGGCCACTAGGACCGCTTAAATACCAAGCTCTTCTTGAATCCAATACTAGACATGCGTATGCCTATTGCCACACCCTAACCCAGTGACTGGTTCACGGACGGGTTTAGTCAGATTAAGTTTTATGAATTTAATGAGTTGTTTAACTAGGCCTAAAGTCCATTAATTCCTAACATACTAGTCTACGCCCATAAAGCCCATCAAACCCAACATGTATATCACATCAGGAGTTAGAATACTTACCTGTGTGGATCGGGTGCCGGTAGATTCGAAGGCCATATCTCAACCCAAAACATTTTCCTCAAATTCACATCTATTTTACAACACCCTACTGGACCCATTTCACAACTCGTGGTTTGCAACTGGGCTCTGATACCAAAATGTAACACCCTAAACCCGACCCAAATGCCACGACTAGATCTGGTATACTACAGGATAAATGTTAAAAACTTTGCTTTGAAGGGATTTGAAATCTCGGTTTGTTTATGTAGGTATTCGTTAAATAAGTGCCATTTGTAGAAAACCTTTGTAGTTGTTTTTTTTTAGAACCCATTTGAAAATCCCATTCTTTTCCTTCTTATAAATAAGTCTTTGAACATAAATTTATAACATTAACAAATATAAATTGATATCCTAAGCTATGGAGCCTTATTACATAAATAGTCCCAAAAGTAAAACTTAAAGAAAAACTGGAAATAGTTTATGAAAATAAAAGACTTGATGGCCCCTCGAGTCTGCCTCGGCTCCCATGTCCACGATCTACTGCTCATCTGAAAAGTCAGGGAAAATAAAGGGGTGAGTCACCAAGACTCAGGGTGCAAATCCCGAAAATACATAAAAAACTTGAGGCCCACAAACACATTATGGGCCTTGGCCCATACACAATGGCAACAGAATATTTACATGCAACATAGCCCAACCCAACCTAAAAGTCCATCCTCTAAACACCAGCCCGTACCAGCCAACACACCTCGGGGATTTCTACAATCAACCCACCAACTGCTACACACCATATCGACAGCCGTGCTATCAGTTATAATGCCGATCACCATGTGACCATATAATCCACTGTGGTAGAGCAGCCGATCACTGTGTGACCTTATAATCAAGTGTGGAAGAGCCACCGATCACTATTGTGACCTAAATGTACATATCATGGTTTAACCACCGATCACTAAGTAACCTTTTAACATGCTCTTCCCCTTCATCATATCAACCTTATCCCATGCATACATCCAAGCAAAATTAAAACAATATACTATCTAACAGATCGCAGACTATCACATACATCGATACACCTAGAGAGGTTTCTATGATTACGTACCTAGCATCCCTTGCCTACCCTTTTCGGGTAATACGACTGTCCATATAGCCTTTTTCCGGCTTTTAGCCGAAAACATATATAGTACAGATTAATTAGTGTGATAGAGATCTACACACCTGATTACAGTCAAGACAAGACCTTCTATGTCGACACTATCAAAAGCCGATACGACTGCTAACTGTCTAAGATTTTGTTCCAAAGCCCGTCCACAACCCAGTGGCCAATCTCGAACTGCCGACACTGCTCGCTTCTTAAACTTAGGGGTTGGTTTAACGGATCCAATCCCCTTCTTCGCCTGATCGATATTTGATTCCATCAAAAGACCTTATCAGTTGCTACCATCATAACATATGGTTAAGATCACAATTACGATAGCGAATCTAACGAGAATCTAAAGAGAACCCTTTACCTTGAAATACCGAAAGAGATTGAGTTTAGAGACAAGTAATTTCTGACTTTTAGATCTAGGCGATCTACTTCGATTCCTGATGTGTCACCCAACATGTAAACACAAGAAGCCAACAATCCATTAGCCTTTCAGCTTTGTCTTCTAAAAACAGAAAGAGAAAAAGAATAGATCAGAAGAAACCGGCATCGACCTTTACAGAGAATTCAGCAACTGCTAGAAGATTATGCTTTTTGCGAAAATCAAAAAGAGAAGATGATTCAAAGAAATTTATGGAAATTCGGCTTTTAATGAAGAAATCGGCAGGAAGAAAAAAGAATGGACACTAGGACATTCGGCTATGGCAGAAGAGAGTAAAGAGAAAGAATACTTAAGGGTTTCGGCTTATAAAAGAAATCAGGAAAATGTGTAGAGAAAGGCTATGGGGTCTCGGCTTTAGCAGAGAATGAAGAAGAAAATGGAACTTTAGGAGTTTTCGGCTTTTTGAGAAAAGAAACAACTAAAAGAAGAGAATGAGAATAAATGCTGAAATTAAGAAGTACCCTATTTTCTAATCAAATTTTCGGCACACACACTAACCAAAAGCCGGAATTGCCCTCTTTTGAAAACTAAGACTAATTAATTAACAAGGGAAATTTTGGCACCCCCTTTAGCCTCATCAAAACCAATTTCCTCTTTCCCCCAGAACTGGAAATTTGGCCACTACTGTGATCAGTAGATAATTTCTAAACTTTCTCCCTTATCCTTATTCGATCATACTTTCACAAGTGGCCTAGATAACACTACCTCTTCCTCCCTTCCATCTGCTACAGTATCCACATTATCCACTCATATAAATCTTCTAATTCCAAGCATCCTAGCCACCCCCAAATCTCCTCTCTTTTGACGCCAAAAACATTTAAAATAAGTGGGTAATGCGGCTCAAACCTTGGACCTCCTTATTGCTTATCACGCCACCTCAAAGCCCCTAAGTAACGCCACTGACCACTGGGCCACAAGCCCATTTGTGTGTCTTAATTTACAGATAATATATTTTAAGCCCTATCCTAACTGGCTTTCCACTAGAGTACCCGTGCAAAAAATTTGAATAAGGCCTCGGCCCAATTCTTGAGTCCAATCTGAACCCCTTAAACACCCTGATTAACACCTTAAGCATAACATCACATCACCACACATCAAATGCAAAGCCCTATAAATTCAGGATGTTACAAGGTGAATAGCGTCTAACCCTAGGCTAATTAGTGGAACTCTCGTTCTCTTATAATAACCCCCTATAATAGTAGTAAATTGATCGATAGACTCCCATATTAGGTTTCACCCTAATCCGAAAAAATCTCATCACCCTATCTCTAGGCGTGCGATCAATTCTGCTTAATTATGCTAGATCTACTCTTAAGAAAGGTCTATTCCTCCTCCACCTAAGCACATTAAATTTGGATTAAGCCCACATAATTAAGAATAAACTAAGTATTTATGATATAATTCAGAAAACAATAATAAAATCCATCATAGGTTTCATCCCCTTCAGCTATCTGAAGGATTTAGTTCATAACAAATAAAGAAAACATCTCAAGAGATAAGATAAAACAAAACATAAGAAATCCCTAAAACTCCCTGAAGGAATTGAAGGAGAGATCCACCGTCTTGAGTAGAATTCTAGCTTCTTGAGATGGATCAACTGGCTATATTCGAGTGATTTCCCACAATTCTAACCTTTCCAGCTTGGCTCCTTGGCCTAGTTAACCGTTCCTTTTTCTGGTAGCACTTAGGGGGTTTATATAGGCTTTCAAAATATGTTTCTTTCTCCCTAAGTATCCAAATCCGAGTGAAATTGCTCTTTTCAGTGTCAGGGACACGGCCATGTCACATGCCCGTGTGGATCGTGGCCAGCCCTTGCTCGGATTTTTTTAATGAGGCACAGCCATGTGAATCGGGGTCAGGCCGTGTTCTAGATGATCAGTGAGGCACGGCCGTGTGGGCTTAAGTCCAAGCCGTGTCGATTTCCTCTTTGGACCAATTTACTCCATTTTGGGCCCGTTTCTTGATCTTTTTATCCTCGGGTGATTTCCTGGGTATAAGACATGAAAAGAAAGGATTAAGAGCACCTTTTTATATAAAACAGAGGATAAATCATCCAAAAGCATACAAATGTGGGATTAAAATATGTTGTAATTATGGTTTATCAGTCAGCTACACGAAGTATTAACTTAACCGTACCAACATCAATTATGGTTCTAGAAGTTGCTAAAAAGGGTCATCCTAAAATTAAAGGTACCTCACTATCTTCATCCATGTCTAAAACAACAAATCCAATAGGGAATATGAATTTATCTATTTTAACAAACACATCCTCAATAACACCCCTAGGATATCTACTGGTTCTATCCGCTAACTGAATACTCATCCTAGTTTGTTTGGGTTTCCCAAGACCTAACTACTTAAACATTTTATAGGGCATGACATTAATACTAGCCCCTAAATCAGCCAAAGCATTATCAATATTCAAACTACCAATTAAAAAAGGAATAGTAAAACTCCTTGGATCTTTCAGTTTGTTGGGTAGTTTATTTTGCAATATGGCCGAGTAAACTGCATTTAGCTCCACAGTCGGCTAATCATCTAACTTCATTTTGTTTGCCAAAAGCTCCTTTAAAAATTTGACATAATTGGGCATCTGCGAAAAGAGCTTCAACAAATGGTAAGTTAATATGTAATTTCTTTAAGAGTTTGAGAAATTTACCAAATTGTTCGTTCGTGGGGTCTCTCTTCGTCGCATTAGGATATGGAACTCGAGGTTTATATTCTTTAACAACTGGTTTTTTTCTCTTTCTGGTTTACCTCAACCTTATCATTATTTACCATAATTTCTTACCTTGATACTAGTTTAGATTCAACTAACCCTTCTTCATCTCGCACTCTAATTACATGAAGATGCTCCGTTGGGTTAGTTTGGGCTTTGCTAGGCACACTACTTTGTGGTTTTTTTGAGATTAACTTAGCATGCTGACCTATTTGGTTCTCGAGCCCTTGAATTGATGCTTTTTGATTCTTCAACAGTGCCTTACTATTTTAAAAATGGGTTCCTAACACCGAGATAAACTTTGTTAACATCTCCTCAAGATTCAGCTTTTTCTCTTGCTGGTAAGGTTGCTGTTAGAAGCTTGGAGGGAGTTGTGCTCTTTGATTTACTTAACCACCCCAAGATAAATTGGGATGGTTCATCCAACCTGCATTATAGTAATTACTATAAGGGTTATTTTGAGGCCTAGAATTGTTACCCATATAAATGATTTGTTCGTTCCCTGTCCTAGGAGCGAAGGGTAAACATTTTAGACTATTTATTCCTCATCCATTTGTATTGCATTGCATCACCGGATGTACCTGCCTAGAAACATATAAACCATCAACTTTTTTATTTAATTGTTCTACCTGATCTGATAACATGGTGACTGCACCTAAGTTGAAAACACCGGCTGCTTTCATCGGCTTTGTCCTCATGACTTGCCACTAATAATTATTTAGTGCCATCTCTTTTATAAATTCATAATCCACTTTAGTTGTTTTATTATTCAGAGTACCACCAGTGTAACGCCTCAAATTATAGGCCTAGAAGTTTTGGGGTTTGAGCATAGGGACAGTGAGGAGGCTGCACATATGTGTTTAGTTGTGCAATTTGGTGAGAGAATGGGTCTGCTGGTCTGGTGGTAGTGTGAGTGTTGGTGAACCTCAAGGTCGCAGGTTTGACTCTTTACAAGCACGTTTTGAGGTTTAATAGTTTTATTTTGGTAACTTATTTGTTTTAAATTTTATTTTATTTTATTTTTATTTGATTATTTTATTTTATTTTATTTTTATTTTTTTATTTTATTTTTGGGAAGTGACGTTTCCTTCACTTTTCTCCCTTCTTCTTTACTTTTTGGTTTTTCAAAACAATTCTCTAAAACGGTTTATTTGTGGATTCAGGAATCTCGTGCCTCTGTCGTCTTCTCCGATCACAAACAAGTGTAGGGTTCGAACTGTAACTACATTACTTTATGTGTTGTTTATTTCTGCAAATTTTTTATTTAGTTTTTTTTATTGTATGCTAACCCATTAGTTTGGGTTTTTAGTCGATGGAAATGATGGGAAATTGTCACTTTCTGATATATGTTGATAGGGCAAAGGTTAGGGACAATTCTGTTGGCTGAAACGACGGTTTTGGGGCTGTTGTAGGATGGTTTTGTGATCACCCCGATGGCGACATGGGCATGTGCCATGGCACACGGCCATGTGGATTTGGGAACTAGGGTTTCTGGGCTAAATTGGGTGCACACGGTTGATCACTGTAAATCAGAGTTTTAAAATTTATAAAAGAATGATCAAAACCTGAAAACTAACTCTGACAACGATTAAAGGCAAGTGTACCTATCGAACAGTAGTATAGCTTAGGCAAGACCGGATATCGAACCCAAAGGAACTAAGAGTACTAATACTAACTTTCTTTTTATTATTTAGCCTTAAAATAGAGTGAAGTGCTTTAAACTATATTGACGAAGACTAAACTAAGGACACAAAGACAAAAAGGACGAATAAGAAAATAACTTTGAAGGAAAACTCAGTTGATTACGATAATACCCCTAGGAAGAATCCACCTAGACTTCACTTATTATCTGACCCTAAATTATATGATTTCTTTACTTAGCTTGATCCAAAAGACTCCCTAACCTATATTAAACCCTCTCTCGAGGCGAATAACGTCTAACCCTAGGTTAATTAGTGGAACTCTAGTTCACTTATAACAACCCCCTAGGATAGCAGTAAACCGATCAATGGACTCCCATATTAGGTTTCACCCTAATCCGGCAAAATCTCGTAACCCTATCTCTAGGCGTTCGATCAACTTCGCTTAATTATGTTAGATCTACTCATAGGCAGGGTCTATTCGTCCTCCGCCTAAGAACATTATATTTGGATTAAGCAACATAATTAAGAACAAACTAAGTAATTATCATATAACTTAGAAATCAAATAACAAAATTCATCTAGGTTTCATCCCCTTCAGGTCTTTGAAGGGTTTAGTTCATAATGAATAAAAAGAACATCACAAGAGAAAAGATAAAACAAAACATAAGAAAACCCTAAAACCCCCTGAAGGGATTGAAGGAGAATTTCACTGTCTTGAGTATAATTCCGGCTTCTTGGGATGGATCAACTGGCTATCCTTGCGTTATTCCCTAACTCTGACCTTCTCGGTATGGCTCCTTGGCGGTATGGCTCCTTGGCCTTGCTTTGATGCCTTTTCAAAGGTGGTACTTTGGGGATATATATAGGCTCTTGGAATGCGATTCTTTCTCCTTAAGTATCCTTTTTTGACTGAAATTGCTCATTCTGACGACAGAGGCACGGCCATGTAGCACGCTCGTGTGGATCGACTTCAGGCCGTGTTTGGATTTCTAACTTGAGGCATGGCTGTGTGAACCAGGGAAGAGGCCGTGTTCTAGATGTTTGGCGTGGCACGGCCGTGTGGTCTTCGGGCCAGGCCATGTCGAATTCATGATATGGCACATTTACTCCGTTTTGGGCTCGTTTTACGTTCTTTTCATCCTCGGGTGCTTTCTTGGGTAAAAAACATGAAAAGAAAGGATTAAGAGCACCTTATTACATAAATAAAGGGATAAATCATCCAAAAGTAAGCTAAATGCGGGGTTAAAATATGTTATAATTACGGTTTATCAAAACCCCCACACTTAAGCTTTTGCTTGTTCTCAAGCAAAATTCTCAACTTACAATTAAAACGAACTTTCCATGATTCATAATTATTATCAACAATGCCTTATCCTAATTCATAGATAATTTATACATGGATAATTCGATTCAAAGAGTCCTAAAGATTCAAACAAGATAAATCATATGTTTGTAGCACGAAAACATAGGTGTTCCCCTTCATCTAAATAATTACCTTTAATTCAAAACCTACAAGGATTGACATCCTCACTAAAGATTCACTCAAATCACTCTAAAGTGTTTAAGGTTCAGGGAAAAAATTGCTCGTAAGTTGAACCTGAAAAGTTAATCCCATAGGCTTGCCTGAAAGTCAAATCTCTACCACTGTCAAATGAGATGATAACATATCAAAAGGTCTTTGTTATGGTTGTAACAGGGCTAGGGTAAAAGTTGTGGTCACAGGCTGAAATTAGAAGGTTGGAATCGAGATCGAATTAACAAGTTACCTACCTACAATTTTCTAAGATAAAAATAAATAATAATAATGTGAGCTTCTGTTTTGAAGAATTGATTTTAACTTGTATAAGCTCACTCTTCATAATACAAATACTAACTTATACTTTAATTTTTGACTTGATTTTTTTTAAGAACAAACTAAAAAAAATACAAGATAATTTTAACTATCAGAATAATATACTTATGTAACTGATCAAATCAAATCTCGATTAAGGGGTAGTCAAAGGAAAGGGTGATAATAACTACAAAGGAATTTTCGGTTAATATTAGTAAGTGAGTTAATAAAAAGGGTTTGTTAGGATCAACGGGGTTCACTAGGGGTCAATTGTAAAGGTAGGCTATTTAGTGGAATTAGTGAGTTAAAACCTAGGTGCCTTTATCATCTAGGTATATCAAATCATAACTGTGGTCTTGAGATGTATAATCAAGGCAAGTTCTAGAATAACAGTTCATAATTGACACACTCATAATCAATAAAGTGAGCACGAAAAAGAATGTATGCTCTTTAAGGCTCAAAATCTCACAAAAAAATTATGGGTGTTTTTGACATCAACCTTTGTAAATCTCAAACTTCAAAGTAACATTCAAATTCAGGTTAACAACCTAAAATTTTAATTTTTAGAAAGTTAGACTTATCATGCTTGATTCCCTAGTCTTCTTCAAATTTAATCATCAATGCACAATTAACTATGATTTATTCTAAAACATGTCAATAAAAATCATAAATCATTAGAAATTTCATCTTAATTAGTAATATGATAAAATTACTTAAGAATAGGATTAAATTCAGGGATTTGAGAATCATGCAAAAAGTTAGGCATTTTTATCCTCAGGGTTTGAGAATAATGCAGAAAGTTAGGCATTTTCTCATAATAACTATTCACCCCCACACTTAAGATGTACATTGCCCTCAATGTATAAAGATAGATAATGATAATTAGTGATCAATCAAAAAGATAGGAGGGGAAAGTGTCATTTCCTGGTTTTACTGATGAGATCCTTGAGGATGTGGACAGTGTGTGGCATCAGGTGACTTTTTGTATTTCACCTAGTTGTGCTTTTGTGTAGGTGGAATATATGATGTATTCTACAAAGTCACTTGTTAATGATCTTTTCGATGAAATAGATATGTTTGTTAAGGATGCTTGAATAATTGGATAGCCAATGATAAAAATTTGCAATAATAATAAAAGTTCAAATTAAACAATATAAAATAAAATCTTAAAAGTGAAGAAAATAAAATTAAAGAAAACAAATTAAAAAGAACTCAGAGGTCCTCATCATAGGTTGGGTCCGGTGGTGGTGTCGATGATGAAATGTGGAGGTGCTAGCATATTTGTTGAAGCGTCGCCTCTAACCCGTCAAAGCGCCGAGCATTTTTAGCAAAATGCAGCTCGAACCGATCGAGTCGTGCTGAGATGTCTGCTAATGATGTTGCTGCTCGGTATGGATGCTAGCTCGGATTCAATGCCTCTTCTGATGGTTGTGGGACATCGTCAGGAATGTCTCCGTCCTCCCCCTCATTTGTGGGTGTCTTTAGTATGTACTGGGGTGGGCCGGTCCCTCGATGTTGTTTGATCATCCTCATGTGTAGCATCATCTGGATGCCTTGAGGTACCATATTGCCCATCGCGTGTGAGGAGGTGATGATCGATCGCGGTGTTGAGGAGGTTGAAGTCTTTGAGCTAACCTCAGAATGTATGGCCCCATTGACAAAATCCCCTTCCTATATTGCTCTGTCTGGGGTTGAATCGCGCATGCGATAAAATATGCCAAGTCGAAAACATGTCCTTCAGACATGCATGATAGGAAGTAAACATCTTGCTTGTTTACGACTTCGGTGCTCTCTCGATGACCTGTGATGGTGTGCGCAAGAATGGCATGAATATACCTTAGGGCTAGGGGAAGTGCCATCGCCTTAGAGCGACTGAGGTCGTAGTTGTTTGTAGTTGGGCGTAGGCTTCGCCAGCATTCGAGCGAAGTACAGGGGAGCTCACGGTTTAATTCGGCAAGTGGGTTTTCTTCTATGAATTTCAACGTGTAAAGTCCGAGAGTCGCGCCGAATTGGGGTACACTTAATCGACGCACAGAGCCCCCTAAACGGAATTGGATGGCATCCGGGTCATCGAACTGAGTCGCCACCGCTTGCAAAGTGAAGGTGGTGCAGAATTCTAACGTAAGCAACAAATATGTGGGCTCGTTGATTTTGAAGAAGTTCTCCCACGGTTCGGTTGAGAGGAGTGCTTGAATATCGGTTTTGAGCCCAACTTGCCGTACTGAGTTCCAATCGATGCACCTACCAGTGCCTATGGGTCTACCCCAGATTGCTTTGTACCTTTCGTCCTCAGTTGCTTGAGGGAATCGGAGAAATGGGTGTCGAAGTTCGGTGGAAGCACTTGCGGATGATGATCCAGGCCCCTTTCTTTTCTTGCTTAGGGCGGATCGTTTGGTTCATGATGTTGACATGGTACCTGAAAAATAAGCACATGAAAACAAGTTCTCTAACCAAAAATATGGCCAAAGTATTTTATATCAAACGGTAATCACAATCAGCAACCAATATTAAAGTATTCATGAATGTTGTGAAAACAATCACTAACTAAAAATCAAGGCTAATATTAAACAAAATGAAAGAAAAAAAAAATCTGCAACCAAAGTTTTATGGAGACTTAAACAAAAAATCATGCTTTTCAAAACTAAATCTAACAAGATCTAAAAATAAATACAAATGCCATAATGTTCAACAAGAATAAAGTCAAGAAAAGGGAACCCGGGATGGGGGAGACGATCAACACGGGTGGAGCACGACGGTGGTGTGGGCTTCTGCTGCACAAACATGGCGGTGGCGTGGGCGTGGGGCTTGGTAGCACGGCCGTGGTGCGGCCGTGTGGAAGGTTTTGGTTGTTTTTTTTTTTGAGAAAAATGGCGAGGGGGAGGGGATGGTTGTGCGGCCGGATTTGGGGAGAAAGGGGGTTTAACACTGTCTTTAGGGTTTGATTATGGGGGAGATGACGGTTAGATTTTATATATAGGGGAGGGGGCACGGTCCATTGCCACGCTCGTGTCATTTTGAAATCGCCCGTTGATCGCTATAAAATCAGAGTTTTAAATATTTATAAAAGAATAATCAAACCTGGAGGCTAACTCTGACAATGATTTTAAGGCAAGTGTACCTATCTAACAGTAGTATAGCTTACGCAAGACCGAATATCGAACCCAAAGGAACTAAAAGTATTAAAACTCACTTTCTTTTTATTATTTAACCTAACTAAGATAAAGGTTGCTTTTAAAAAAAATTGACGACAACTAAACTAAGGAAACAAAGACAAAAGATGAATTTGGAGATAACTTGAAAAAGACTCAGTTGATTTTTATGATACCCTCAGGAAGAATCCACCTAAACTTCACTTTATTACTTAACCTTAAATTATACGATTTCTTTTACTTAGATTGATCCGTGAGACTCCCTAACCTATGCTAATCCCTCTCTCGAGGTGAATAACGTCTAATCCTAGGTTAATTAGTGGAACTCTCGTTCGCTTATAATAACCCCCTAGGAAAGCAGTAAATTGATCAATGGATTCCCATATTAGGTTTCACCCTAATCCGGTAAAATCTCGTAAACCCTATCTTAGGTGCCTGATCAACTCCGCCTTAATTAGGTTGGATCTACTCTTGGCAGGGTCTATTCCTCCTCCACCTAAGCACATTTGATATTGATTAAGAAACATAATTAAGAACAAACTAAGTAATTTATCATATAATCCAAAAATCAAACAATAAACATCTGTCTAGGCTTCATCCCCTTCAGGTATCTGAGGGGTTTAGTTCATGAAAGAAAAATAAAACATCACAAGAGAAAAGATAAAACAAAACATAAGAAAAATCCTAAAACTCCCTGTCAGGATTGAAGGAGAATTCCGCTGTCTTGAGTATAATTCTGGCTTCTTGGTGATGAATCGACTGGCTATCCTCACGTTATTCCCTAACTCTAACCTTCTCAGCTTGGCTCCTTGGCCTAGCTTTCGACCCCCCTTCAAGGTGGTACTTGGGGTGTATTTATAGGCTCTTGGAATGAGATTCTTTCTCCCTAAGTATCCTTTTCCGATTGAAATTACCCTTTCCAGCATCAGAGGCACGGCCATGTCACACGCCCGTGCAAGTCATGGCCTAACCGTGTTCAGATTTCTGTATTGGCACGACCGTGTGCGGTGGTGGTAAGGCCGTGCTCCAGGTGTTCTTCGAGGCGCGGCCGTGTGGTCCTTGGTCCAGGCCGTGTTGATTTCGTGGAAAGGCCTTTTTCCTTTGTTTTAGGCCCGTTTTGCGTTCTTTTTGTTCTCGGGTGCTTTCCTGAGTATAAGACATGAAAAGAAAAGATTAAAAGCACCTTTTTATATAAAACAAGGCTTAAAACCCTAAAAAGCATAACAAATATGGGTTTAAAATATGTTATATTTCCAGTTTATCAAATACCCCCACACTTAAGCTTTTGCTTGTCCTCAAGCAAAATTCTCATCTTACAATTAAAATGAATTTTTCCCACAATTTATAATTCTTATTGACAATGTCTTATCCTAATTCATAGTGTCCTAGAGGTTCAAACGAGACAAGTCATGGGTTTATATCTCGAAAATATAGGTGTTTTCTTTCCCTTAAACAGCTACCTTTTCAATCTAAAATCAACTAGGATGGATATCCTCGCTTAAGGTTCACTCAAATCACTCAGAAGTGTTTATGGGTTAGAAAAGATCGCTCATACGTCAAACCTGAAAAGTTAATCCCATAGGCTTGCTTGAAAATCAAATCTCCACCACTGTAATACGAGATGATAATTAGATCAAAAGGTCTTTGATCGGGTTGTAATGGGGCTGAGGTGAAAGGTGAGGTCACAGGCTGAAATTAGAAGGTTAGAATCGAGATTGACTTGATAACTACCTATCCTAAAAATTTCCCAAAAATTTCATCTACTAAACAATACTTTTCTAATACGAGCTTTTTCTGGAAATATGCTTTTGATTGTGTAAGCTCTCTTTTTAAACTATAAAATTTGACAGACTTAAATATTTTTTTAAGAACAAACTAAGTAATGAATTTTTGGTAGCTAATCAAATCAAAACTCGATTAAGTGTTAATCAAAGGAAAAGGGAAAACAGATGCAAAGGCTCGGGGTTAATATTAGCAATTATGTCAACAAAAGGGGTTGTTAGGATCAAAGGGGTTCACTAGGGGTTAATTTGTTAGGGTGAGCTATTTAGTGGAATTAGTGGGTTAAAACCTAAGTGCCTTCACCATCTCTATATATCAAATCGTAACTGTGGTCTCGACATGTATAAACAAAGCAAGTTCTAGAATAACAGTTCATAGTTGACACACTCATAATCAAAGACTGAGCACGGAAAAGAATGTATGCTCTATAGGTTCAAATGCTCACATAAAATTATGGGTGTTTTGATATCATCCTTATAAATTTCAAATTTCAAGGTAGAACTTAATTTCAGATCAACAACCTATTAACAATTTTATTGTCTGAAAAACAGACTTATCATGCTTGATTCTCTAGTATTCCTTAAACTAATCACCAATTTACAATTAACTATGACTTATTCAAAAGCATAACAACAAAAATCATAAATCGGTTAAAATTTCATCCTAATTAGTATTATGACAATTTTTACTTTAAGAACAAGATTTAATTAGGGATTTGAGAAAGATGAGGAAAGTTAGGCACTATGTATTCCGTTTTTACCCTCAGGGATTTGAGAATAATGAAAAAAGTTAGGTATAACTATTTACCCCCTCACTTAAGATGTATATTGCCCTCAAAGTTCGATAAGAATTTTTACGGGACAAATTAAAAAAGAAGGGTAAAGATTACTCCCTGGGATACAGATGGTGCTTGCGGCGGGTGGTTCCTGCTGCGACGAAGGCGTCGGTATGGGAGTGGGTTGCGTGAGAGCCAGGATTTATTAAGACCTAAGAAAAAGAAACTAAACAGATAATTAAGTAAAATTAAAATAAAGAAAGAGGAAACAAAAATATAAACAAAACAAGATTTAAAGATAAATGGACTGAAGAGTCCTTATTGAGGGATGGTTCGCAAGGTGGGAATCAACGCTAGGGAGAAGGATGTGGTGGAGGAGGTGGAAGTGGCGTGATTCCCTAGCAGCCTTTCGAACCTGAAACTGAAAAGCAAAAGTGAAATTAAACAAAAATAGTAGTGCAAAAATCTAGAAAAGGAAAATAAAGGAGAAGAGCAGCAAATTGAAGCAAAAGAGAAAGAAAATATCAAAACTAAGTAGCTTCAAATATCCTTGGCTCGGTTTTGGAACAAAGCTGTCGGCATGAACTCATAGTGATCGTTCTTCCTTGCAGAATGTGGCCTTTTACGCTTCTTTGTCATTGTGTTTTAGCTTGCTTAAGGGTCTAGAGGTTTAGTGAAGATAGGATTTGAGATGGAAGAGTTTAAAACTTCAAGGAAATAGTGAGAAAATCGGATGAGAAAGAGAAGGGGTGAAGGGTTTAAATAGATGCTCAATTATTCTGCTCTTCCATGACCGTGGCTCCTGGGCGTGTCGACTTACACGGCCGCCTCGCACGGACGTGTTGTAAGGGGTGCTACCTCCCTTTGCTCGTGCATGATCTCACCACGTCCGTGCTTACTTGGGCACGGTTCTTTGACACGGGCGTGTGCTACCCGTGGTCGATAAGTCAGTATCCTCAGAGTTTTCACACGGTTTGGGGCATGGCTGTGTTCTGGCCTTGGCGTAGAAGTCAATAACCTTACACGGTTTGTGCCACGGTTGTGCCTTTTCTGTCGGTGCCCGTGCTAAAAGTGGTTGGATCTGTGACGTCGGAGTGGTGGTTGGCTGACTGCACGGCCTCTGCTCTGTCAGTGTGGCAGTTTTAGTGGTCCACACGGCCATGGACACAACCGTGTGTAAGGCCGTGTGTTCTAGATTTCTGCACTTTTGGGTTAGTAAAAAATGAAAAAGAAAAGTAATAAAGAAAATAAAACAAAAAACTGCAAAAAGAAATGAGGTTAGTACTCGAGTTGCCTCCCGAGAAGCGCTCGTTTATAGTCTTAAGCTAGACTTCTATAATGCTTGAAAATTAAGGAGGCTTGAAAGTTTGAATATCTTCCCTCATGTCTATGCTTTCAGTTTTATGACAAAATTGAAGTCGAGGAGTGTTTATTGTAAAAGTGTCAAATGTTGGAGTACTTACCTTGACTTTCTCTTGTAGGAAGAGATTGTGTAACTTTAGAAATTCTCCCTTCTCCTTCAGGTTTGTAGTGGTGATGTGGGACTTGTCTTTTTTGAATAAGAACTGGTTTCTTATTTTATAGTGATTTGATGTCTCTACAAGCTTTTCGGGTGGTTCCTCTAGTTTTTCTTCGTGTGGAAACGGCTCTATATTGGCTTGTGTTTCCTAGTTTTCCATGTGTAACCCTAGTTTCTCCTTGAAGTGTGTTTTCCATTCATCTAGGTCATCAATTTGGGTTCTTTGTTCCTCATGGTTTAATTCTTGTTTAGCACTGAACTGAGGATCTTGCTCAACTGACCCCATTTTTGGAGATTCCTGAAAACAAGGTAAATTTAAATGGTTATTCAAAGAATTTTCTTGCTTACCTTGAGTCTTTGGTGACCTGGCTGAATCGAGGGCTTGAAGACTAATTGAATCGTCACTTACACAAAGTATAAGTTCTCCTGTGGCAACATCAATTTTAGTCCTGGCAGTTGCTAGAAAAGGTCTTTCTAAAATTAAGGGGATTGAATTATCCTCATCCATGTCTAAAACGACAAAGTCTACTGGGAAAACGAATTTATCAATTTTAACGATCACATCTTCTATAATATCCCTAGGGATTCTAACAGTTTTATCCGCTAATTGTATACTCATATTGGTTTGTTTTGGTTTCCCTAAACCTAATCGTTTAAACAATGTATAAGGCATAACATTTATGCTTGCCCCTAAATCAGCTAATGCATTGTCAATTTTTAAACTACCAATTAAACATGGAATTGTAAAACTCCCTGGATCTTTTTGCTTCTGTGGTAGTCTATTTTGTAGCATTGCTGAGCATGTTGCCTTAAGTTCCACGTGGTGCTCTTCATCTATTTTACATTTGTTGGTCAAGAGCTATCTTAAAAATTTTCGTGCATCCGGCATCTGAAAGAAAGCTTCAAGAAGTGGTTAGTTAATATGTAATTTCTTTAAAAGTTTAAGGAACTTACCAATCTATTTTTCTGAGTCGTCTGTTTGTAGTGCCGCGGGATAAGGTATGCGAGGTTTATACTCCTTGACTATAGGTTTCGGCTTTTTGTGTGCTTCCTCCGTTGTACCGTCGTCTACCTTGTTTTTCGAAATTATAATAGGTGCTTCTGACTCTTTACTTTCCTAAAGTATGATGGCTTGTATCTGCTCCTTAGGATTGATTTCGGTATTGCTTTCCTGAATTTTGGATGAAGTCAATGAAAAGAAACCGGATAGGATTGGAGGTGAATGTGGGGAAGCATCTCGAACTGTTTGAAATTGAATCCTCGAAGCAGCCAGTCTGATTTTAAATAAAATAAAATAAAATAAAGTAAAAAAATGAAATTAAAATAAAAACAAAAAATAAATAGTGGAAAATGAAAGACAATTAGAAAAAGGGAGAATAAGGTTTTTAAATAGAGATGTAGCCTGTGTTTTGGGATTTTGAGTTTTTGGGTGTGTTCAGGTGAGGTAGCCACGGCAGAGTTATAGCTGACACGCCCGTGCTCGACAAATCAGTAATTTTGCTTGGGTAGATAGCACGGGCGTGTTTAGCCCATGGTACGCAAGTCGGTGAAGTTACACGGTCGTGGGGCACGGGCGTCTATACCCCGTGTTTGACAAGTCAGTAACTTTGCATGGGTACTTAGCACGGGCGTGGCCTAGTATCACAGCCCGTGTTGGGAAAAGAAATTCTTCTCTGGTTGTGCACGGCTACTGGGACGCCCATGGTTCATCCCCTGGCTTCCACACGGCCACGGGCACGCCCGTGTGTAAGGCCGTGTGCCTTAGAAATCTGCTCTTTGGTTAGTTTTTGGTTAGGTGCTTAAAAGGAAAAATAAAAGGAAAAGAATAAAAAAAGTAAAAAATGTAAAAATAGGGTTAGTGCTCGGGTTGCCTCCCGAGAAGCACTCGTTTATAGTCTTAAGCTAGACTTTACCTCTCATTTGTATGGTCATGGTGGTTTGAGGAGGTGAAAATCCTTTCTCATGTGATCACTTCAGTTATTGATATATAGTTTAAGTCGAGTAATGTTTACCTCAAAAGTGTCGAATTTAGGATTGCTTACCTCGACTTTGCCATATAGGAAGACATTAAGTACCTCAAAAGTGATTTCTTCGTTTGCCTTGAGGTTTGAATTGGTGATTCTAGGGTCTTTGTTATTCAACAATACTTGATCCCCTAATTTGATGTGAGTTGTTGTTCCTATCAGCTCGTTTGGGGTCTCTTTCAGTTTCACTTCGTGCGGTTCCTATTACTCATTGACTTGTGTTTCCTGCTCTTTTAGTTTGTCAACCCTAAGGCTTTGTTCCTTATGTATTTCTTCTTTGTTGGCACGAGGTTGAAAATCTAGCTCAGCTAAGTGATTTCGTGACGCTTCCTGTAAAGAAGGTTGAACCAAATGATTATCAATAGAATTAACATTTGTACCTTTATTACTCGATGTCCTAGCTGAGTCAAGAGCTTGAAGAGTGATTGTTTCATCGTCTACACAAAGTATGAGTACACTGAATTCTTCCTCTGTGTGCTCTTTCTTTATTGCATCAGGATATGGCACACGAGGTTGGTATTCTGTAATCACCGCTTTTGGTAAATCATGGCACACCTCAACCTTACGTTCACTTACCACAGGTTCTTCCCTTAGGTTTGGTTCGTCTAACCCTTCGCTATCATACATGGCTTGATTTTTCTCTCTCGGGTTAGTTTCAGTTTTACTTGGCAAGCTTCCTTGTAATAGTTCAGACATTAACTTTGCGAGTTGTTTGATTGCATTAGTGACCTCATTGACTGACTTAGTAAGTTCCCTGATTCGGCTCCCGTTACTTTTGATTGTTCTCTCAGTTTCTTGGAGACGTTTTTCTGTATCTGCCGAGAATTTTGCCCGCATCTCCCCAATGTTGACTCCTCTTCCTGTTGGTGAGGTGGTTGTTGAAAATATGGAGAAAGGTCCGGTCTTTGGCTATTTTGATCATCCCACGAGAAGTTGTTATGGTACCTCCAACCTGTATTATAAGTGTCACTATAAAAATTATTTTGAGGTCTAGAATAGTTACCCGTATAGTGAGCTTGCTCGTTTTCCATGCCATATCCGTAGGGTGGGTACTCAGGACTTGCCACGCCTCCTAGATTCGAATCATATTGCATCGCTGGGTGTACTTGTGATAGACTATACAGATAATCAACCTTTTTATTCATCATCTCTAGCTGGTTAGATAACCTAGTGACCACGTCGAGGTTGAAAGCACTGGCGGCTTTTGTTGGCGTTGTCCTCATAACTTGCCACTGATAGTTATTTAGCACCATCTCCTCTACAGACTGTAATTATCTACCAAAATCAAATAAAAAAATTAGCAAAGTAAAAAAAATTAAAACTAATAAAAAAATGCAATAAAAAATGGCTAAAGTAATAAAAATAGATCTTTCTTAATATTTTAGTTCCCCGGCAACGGCGCTAAAAACTTGATCACGGTAAAATCAGAGTTTTAAATATTTATAAAAGAATGATCAAACCTGGAGGCTAACTCTGGCAACGATTTTAAGGCAAGTGTACCTATCGAACAGTAGTATAGCTTAGGCAAGATCGGATATCGAACCCAAAGGAACAAAAAGTATTAATACTCACTTTCTTTTTATTATTTAACCTAACTAAGATAAAGGTTGCTTTTAAACTAAATTGACGACAACTAAACTAAGGAAACAAAGACAAAAGATGAATTTGGAGATAACTTGAAAAAGACTCAGTTAATTTTTATGATACCTTCGGGAAGAATCCACCTAGACTTCTCTTATTATCTAACCTTAGATTATATGATTTCTTTTACTTAGCTTGATCCGTGAGACTCCCTAACCTATGCTAAACCTTCTCCCGAAGTGAATAACGTCTAATCCTAGGTTAATTAGTGGAACTCTCGTTCGCTTATAATAACCCCCTAGGAAAGTAGTAAATCGATAAATGGATTCCCATATTAGGTTTCACCCTAATCCGGTAAAATCTCGTAACCCTACCTCTAGGCACCTGATCAACTCCGCTTAATTATGATAGATTTACTCTTAGGCAGGGTCTATTCCTCCTCTACCTAAGCACATTACTAAGTAATTTTTCATATAACTTAAAAATCAAATAATAAAATCTGCCTAGGTTTCATCCCCTTTTAGGTATCTGAGGGGTTTAGTTCATAGTGTAAAAAGAAAACATCACAAGAGATAAGATAAAACAAAACATAAGAAAAATCCTAAAACTCCCTGATGGGATTGAAGGAGAATTCCGCCGTCTTGAGTATAATTCCGGCTTCTTGGGATAAATCAACTGGCTATCCTCGCGTTATTCCCTAACTCTGACCTTCTCGACTTGGCTCCTTGGCCTAGCTTTCGATCCGGTTTCGGCTTCTGCCGAACTCCCCTTCAAGTTGCCCACTTGGGTGTTTATATAGGCTTTGAGATGCCTTACTTGGTCTCTAAGTATCCTAATTTAAGTAGAATTCCTACTTGGGTGTTTAAATAGGCTTTGGAATGTGTTTCTTTGCCTCCAATTATCCTTTCCCGAATGAAATTGCTCTTTCCAGCGACAGGGACACGGCCATGGCACACGCCAGTATGAATCGTGGCCAGGCCGTGCTCGGACTTCTTTAATGAGGAACGACCGTGTGAGTCGAGATCAGGCCGTGTTCTTGATGACTAGCGCGGCACGGTCGTGTGGTCTTGGGCCTAAGCCATGTCGATTTCGTGATATGGCCCATTTACTCTGTTTTGGGCCCATTTTACGTTCTTTTTATCCTCGGGTGCTTTCCTGGGTATAAGATATGAAAAGAAAGGATTAAGAGTACCTTTTTACATAAATCGAGGGATAAATCATCCAAAAGCGTGCTAAATGTGGGCTTAAAATATGTTACTTTTATGGTTTATCAAATACCCCCGCACTTAAGCTTTTGCTTGTCCTCAAGCAAAATTCTCAACTTACAATTAAAACGAACTTTCCATGATTCACAATTCCTATCAACAATGCCTCATCATAATTCATAGATTCTTTATACATGGATAATTCAATTCAAAGAGTCCTAAAGATTCAAACAAGATAAGTCATACATTTGTAGCACGAAAAAATAGGTGTTTCCCTTCATCTAAATAATTACCTTTAATTCAAAACCTACAAGGAATGACATCCTCACGAAAAGATTCACTCAAATCACTCAAAGTGTTTAAGGGTCAAAATTTAAGCACTCATTAAGTCGAACATGAAAAGTTAATCCCATAGGCTTGCCTGAAAGTCAAATCTCCACCACTGTAAAATGAGATGATACACAAATAATAGGGTTGTAACAGGGCTAGGGTTAAAGGTGTGGATAAAGGCTGAATTAGAAGGTTAGAATCGAGATTGAATTGATAAGTTACGTATCTAAAAATTAGAAGGTTAGAATCGGGATTGAATTGATAAGTTACCTATCTAAAAAATTTCTAACATAATAATCACATCAACTGAAAATAATAATAATCATACTAATACGAGTTTTTTTTAATAATTAGACTTTAACTTGTATAAGCTCACTCTTCATACTAGTATTGAATATACTTTACGTTTTTTTTTAAGAACAAACTAATAAAGACAACAACTTTATGTAACTAATCAAATCCTATCTCGATTAAAGGGTAGTAAAAAAGAAGGGTAATAACAAATACAAAGGGTTTTGGGTTAATATTAGTGGGTGAGTCAATAAAAAGGGTTTGTTAGGATCAAAGGGGTTCACTAGGGGTTAATGATGAGGGTAAGATTTTTAGTGGTGTAAGTGGGTTAAACCTAGGTGCCTTTATCATCTCCGTATATCAAATCATAACTGTGGTCTTGACATGTATAATCGAGGCAAGTTCTAGAATAATAGTTCATAGTTGACACATTCATAATAAAAGAATGAGCATAAAAAGGAATGTATGCTCTATAAGGCTCAACATCTCACAAAAATTATGGGTGTTTTTGACATCAACCTTATAAATTTCAAATTTCAAGATAACATTCAAATCCAGGTTAACAACCTAAAATTTTAAATTTTTGAAAATTTAGACTTATCATGCTTGATTCCCTAGTATTCTTCAAATTTAATTATCAATGCACAATTATCAATGGCTTAATCTAAAACATATCAATAGAAATCATAAATCAAATAAAATTTCATTCAAATCGTAATATGAGAAACTTACTTTAATATAAAAGCATAATTCAGGGATTTTCAGATAATACTATAATTAACCCCCCCACACTTAAGATGTACATTGCCCTCAATGTACAAAGATGGATAATATCAAAATAATCATAAAATCATAAGACAGGGAGAGAAGTGAAACTTCACGAATTTTGGATGAAGTCAATGAAAAGAAAACAGGATAGGATTGGAGGTGAACGTGGGGAAGCGTCTTGAACCGTTTGAAATTGAATCCTCGAAGCAGCCAGTCTGATTTTATTATATCCTAAGCTAAATCTAAATATCATAAAGAATAAGAAGAAGAAACTAAAATAAAAGAAAGTAAAAAAATGAAATTAAAATAAAAACAAAAATAAATAATGGAAAATGAAAGACAATTAGAAAAAGGGAGAATGAGGTTTTTAAATAGAGATGCAGCCTGTGTTTTGGGATTTTGAGTTTTTGGGTGCGTTCAAGTGAGGTAGCCACGGCCGTGTTATAGCTGACACGCCCATGCTCGACAAATTAGTAATTTTGCTTGGGTAGGTAGCACGGGCGTGTTTAGCCCGTGGTACGCAAGTCGGTGAAGTTACACAGTCGTGGGGCACGGGCGTGTGTACCCCATGTTCGACAAGTCAGTAACTTTGCATGGGTAGTTAGCACGGGCGTGGCCTAGTATCGCAGCTCGTGTTGGGAAAAGAAATTCTTCTTTGGTTGTGCACGGCTACTGGCACGCCTATGGTTCATCCTCCAGCTTCCACGGCGCCACGCGGCACGTCAGGTGTGTGTAAAGCCGTGTGTCTAGAAAATCGCTCTTGGTTAGTTTATGGTTAGGTGCTTAAAAGGAAAAATAAAAGGAAAAGAATAAAAAAATAAAAGTCATGGTGGTTTGAGGAGGCGAAAATCCTTTCTCATGTGATCACTTCGGTTATGGATATATAGTTTAAGTCGAGTAATGTTTACCTCAAAAGTGTCGAATTTAGGATTGCTTACCTCGACTTTGCAACATAGGAAGACATTAAGTACCTCAAAAGTGATTTCTTCGTTTGCCTTGAGGTCTGAATTGGTAATTCTAGGGTCTTCCTTATTCAACAATACTTGATCCCCTAATTTGATGTGAGTTGTTGTTCCTATTAGCTCGTTTGGGGTCTCTTTCAGTTTCACTTCGTGCGGTTCCTATTACTCTTTGATTTGTGTTTCCTGCTCTTTTAGTTTGTCAACCCTAAGGCTTTGTTCCTTATGTATTTCTTCTTTGTTGGCACGAGGTTGAAGATCTAGCTCAGCTAAGTGATTTCGTGAAACTTTCTGTAAAGAAGGTTGAACCAAATGATTATCAATAGAATTAACATTTGTATCTTTATTACTCGATGTCCTAGCTGAGTCAAGAGCTTGAAGAGTGATCGTTTCATCGTCTACACAAAGTATGAGTACACCGAATTCTTCCTCTGTGTGGTCTTTCTTTATTGCATCGGGATATGGCACACGAGGTTGATATTCTGTAATCACCGCTTTTGGTAAATCATGGTACACCTCAACCTTACGTTCACTTACCACAGGTTCTTCCCTTAGGTTTGGTTCGTCTAACCCTTCGCTATCATACATGGCTTGATTTTGCTCTCTCGGGTTAGTTTCAGTGTTACTTGACAAGCTTCCTTGTAGTAGTTCAGACATTAACTTTGCGAGTTGTTTGATTGCATTAGTGACCTCCTTAACTGACTTAGTAAGTTCCCTGATTCAGCTCCCGTTGCTTTTGATTGTTCTCTCAGTTTCTTGGAGACGTTTTTCTGTGTCTGCCGAGAATTTTACCCGCATCTCTTCAATGTCTGACTCCTCTTCCTGTTGGTGAGGTAGTTGTTGAAAGTATGGAGAAAGGTCCGGTGTTTGGCTATTTTGATCATCCCACGAGAAGTTGTGATGGTACCTCCAACCTGTATTATAAGTGTCACTATAAAAATTATTTTGAGGTCTAGAATAGTTACCCGTATAGTGAGCTTGCTCGTTTTCCATGCCATATCCGTAGGGTGGGTACTCAGGACTTGCCACGCCTCCTAGCTTTGAATCATATTGCATCACTGGGTGTACCTGCATTAGACTATGTAGATAATCAACCTTTTTATTCATCATCTCTAGCTGGTTAGATAACCTAGTGACCACATCGAGGTTGAAGGCACTGGCGGCTTTTGTTGGCGTTGTCCTCATAACTTGCCACTGATAGTTATTTAGCACCATCTCCTCTATAGACTGTAATTATCTGCTAAAATCAAATAAAAAAATTAGCGAAGTAAAAAAAAATTAAAACTAATAAATAATGCAATAAAAAATGGTTAAAGTAACAAAAATAGAGCTTTCTTAATATTTTAGTTCCCCGGCAACGGCGCCAAAAACTTGATCGCTGTCAAATCAAAGTTTTAAATATTTATAAAAGAATGATCAAACCTGGAGGCTAACTCTGACAACGATTTTAAGGCAAGTGTACCTATCGAACAGTAGTATAGCTTAGGCAAGACCGGATATCGAACCCAAAGGAACTAAAAGTATTAATACTCACTTTCTTTTTATTATTTAACCTAACTAAGATAAAGGTTGCTTTTAAACTAAATTGACGACAACTAAACTAAGGAAACAAAGACAAAAGATGAATTTGGAGATAACTTGAAAAAGACTCAGTTGATTTTTATGATACCTTCGGGAAGAATCCACCTAGACTTCTCTTATTATCTAACCTTTAGATTATATGATTTCTTTTACTTAGCTTGATCCGTGAGATCCCTAACCTATGCTAAACCTTCTCTGAAGTGAACAACGTCTAATCCTAGGTTAATTAGTGGAACTCTCGTTCGCTTATAATAACCCCCTAGGAAAGTAGTAAATCGATAAATGGATTCCCATATTAGGTTTCACCCTAATCCGGTAAAATCTCGTAACCCTATCTCTAGGCGCCCGATCAACTCCGCTTAAGTATGATAGATTTACTCTTAGGCAGGGTTCATTCCTCCTCTACCTAAGCACATTACTAAGTAATTTTTCATATAACTTAAAAATCAAATAATAAAATCTACCTAGGTTTCATCTCCCTTCAGGTATCTGAGGGGTTTAGTTCATAATGTAAAAAGAAAACATCACAAGAGATAAGATAAAACAAAACATAAGAAAAATCCTAAAACCCCCTGACGGGATTGAAGGAGAATTCCGCCTTCTTGAGTATAATTTTGGCTTCTTGGGATGAATCAACTGGCTATCCTCGCGTTATTCCCTAACTCTGACCTTCTCGGCTTGGCTCCTTGGCCTAGCTTTCGATCCGGTTTAAACCACGCGAACTCCCTTCAAGTTGCCTTGCCAGGTGTTTATATAGGCTTTGAGGTGCCTTACTTGGTCTCTAAGTATCCTAATTTAAGTAGAATTCCTACTTGGGTGTTTAAATAGGCTTTGGAATGTGTTTCTTTACCTCAAATTATCCTTTCCCGAATGAAATTGCTCTTTCCAGCGACAGGGACACGGCCATGGCACACGCCCGTGTGAATCATGGCCAGGTCACTCTCGGACTTCTTTAATGAGGCACGGCCGTGTGAGTCAAGATCAGGCTATGTTCTTGATGAGTAGAGCGACACGGCTGTGTGGTCTTGGGCCCAGGCTGTCTCGATTTCGTGATATGGCCCATTTACTCTGTTTTGGGCCCATTTTACGTTCTTTTTATCCTCGGGTGCTTTCCTGGGTATAAGACATGAAAAGAAAGGATTAAGAGCACCTTTTTACATAAATCAAGGGATAAATCATCCAAAAGCGTACTAAATGTGGGCTTAAAATATGTTACTTTTACTGTTTATCACCCGTGCTTTTCACGATTTTCAGGATTGGGCGTGTTCAGAGTTCTTGGCACAGCCATGTGTCCATTTGGCAAACCCATGCTCAATAAGTCAAAATGTTGGCATGGTGAGGTCATACGGCATGTTTTACCCATGTTCGACAAGTCAGTAACTTCGCACGGTTAGAAGGCACGGGCGTGGTATGCTCGTGGTGTGGAAGTCAGTAGCTTCACACGGTTTAGAAGCACGGGCATGGTCTGGTATCGCAGCCCGTGTTGTCAAAATAGATTTTTCTCTATTTGTGTACGGCTCCTGACACGGCCGTGGTGTGTCCCCTGTCTTGCACACGGCCATTGACACGCCCGTGTTTAAGGTCGTGTTATAAGTCCTGCATTTCTGTTAGACTATTTTAGTGTGGAGTTAATAAAAAATAAAAACAATGTTAGTGTATTAGTGCTCGGGTTGCTTCCCAAGAAGTGCTCGTTTATAGTCTTAAGCTAGACTTTCCCTGTTTTTGGTTCTAAAAGAAGGCTCATAGAGCATAAGTTCCTCTCTCATATCTCCAAAATCTGCACCATTATAAATTTTAAGTAGGTGACCATTTACCTTGAATATGCCTTTAGTGGGATGAATTACCTCGATGGTGCCATATGGAAAAATTGTTTTGATCATAAATGGGCCTGACCATCTTGATTTCAGCTTTCCCAGAAATAGTTTGAGCCTTGAGTTGTATAGTAGGACCAGGTCTTCTACTTCGAATTGTTTTGATCTCTTGAGACGAGCATCGTGGCGTCGCATTGTTTCTTCCTTGTACAGTTTTGAGTTCTCATAAGCTTCTATTCTCCATTCGTCCAGCTCGTTCATCTACATCATTCTTCTCTTTCATCTGCATCATTCTTCTCTTTCCTGCAATTTTGAGGTCAGAATTTATTACCCAAAAAGCTTTGTGTTCCAATTCGAATGGTAGATGACAGCTTTTCCCGTATACAAGTTTGTATCGGGATATCCCTAGAGATGTTTTAAATGATGTTCTATAGGCCCATAAAGCATCATCTTCTTTAACTGCCCAATCTTTTCTATTTGATTCAACTGTTTTTTCTAGAATGCGCTTAAGTTCTCGGTTTGCTACCTCAACTTGCCCACTAGTTTGAGGATGATATGGGGTGGCTGTCCTATGGTATACTCCGTATTTTTTAGGACTTTTTCAAATTGAGTATTACAGAAATGAGTACCCCTATCACTAATGATGGCTCTCGGTGTGCCAAGTTGGGAAAATAGTTTCTTGAGAAACTTGACTACTACCCTAGCATCATTGGTAGGTAAAGCTTCTGCTTCTACCCTTTTTGACATGTAATCAACTGCCACTAGGATGTACTTGTTTCCAAACGAACTAGGGAATGGTCCCATGAAATCAATACCCCATACATCAAATATTTCACATGATAACATATATGTTTGAGGCATTTCATCACGTTTAGAAATATTACTCATTCTTTGGCATCTATCACACGAGGTAACATACTTGTTGGCATCTTTAAATAGAGTGGGCCAATAAAAACCTGATTCGATTATTTTGTGTGCTGTCTTAATACCACTGTAGTGTCCTCTTGAAGGTCCTGAATGGCAATGTTCTAGGATTTTGCTTGCTTCTGCTTTTGTAACGCATCTTCGAATTACCTGATTGCACATATGCGAAAAAGAAAGGGATTTTCCCAAAAATAATTTTTCACATCAGCAAAGAATCGCTTCTTTTGATGATGTGTTAGTTTTTTTGGCAAAATGTTAGCTGCTAAATAATTCGCAATATTTGCAAACCATGGTACCTCAGATTGCATTATAGAAAAGAGTTGTTATTCGGGAAACGAATTGTTTATCTCACTTTCATCGAGCTCTTTGGTATGTGGATTTTTAAGTCTAGAAAGGTGATCCGCTGCAAGATTCTCAGCTCCCTTCTTGTCTTGTATTTCCATGTCAAATTCCTGTAAGAGTAAAATCCATCTATGAGTCTAGGTTTTGCATCGGGTTTGTTTAAAAGATAACGAAGAGCTAAATGGTCAATGTAAACGACAACTTTAGACAATATTAGATAATGTCTAATTTATCAAAAGTAAAAACTACGGCTAATAATTCTTTCTCTGTGGTGGTGTAGTTTTCTTGTGCGGGTGTTAATATTCTGCTAGCGTAGTAAATTGGCTGAAAATGATTGTCTCTTCGTTGTCCCAAAACTGCACCTACTGCAAAATCACTTGCATCACACATTAGTTCAAAGGGTAAGTTCTAATCAGGGGCAATTATAATCGGCGCATTTATTAGTTTATCTTTAAGGATATTAAATGCATCTAAACATTCCTGATTGAAATTGAAAGGAACATCTTTTTCTAGTAATTTTGTCAGAGGCTTAGCTATTTTAGAAAAATCTTTAGTAAATATTCTATAGAACCCTGCATGTCCTAAAAAGCTTATGATAGCCTTAACAGAACTAGCGGGAGGTAGTTTTTCTATGGCTTCAACCTTCGCTTTATCTACCTCAATCCCTTTACTGGACATCTTATGTCCTAACACAATTCCTTCTCTAACCATAAAGTGACATTTTTCCCAATTCAAAACAAGGTTTGTTTCCTCAAATCTCATTAGAAATCGTTTTAAATTTTTAAGGCAAATATGGAAAGAATTACCAAATACCGAGAAATTATCCATAAATACCTCCATGATGTCTTCCACGAGTTCGTCAAAGATTGCCAACATGCAACGCTGAAAAGTAACAGGAGCATTACATAATCCAAAAGGAATTCTGTGATAAGCAAACGTACCGTATGGGCATGTGAATGTCATTTTCTCTTGATCTTCAGGAGCTCTGGGGATTTGGAAGTAACCGGAGAGTCCGTCCAAGAAGCAGTAGTACATATGCCCAGATAATCTTTCCAACATTTGATCTATGAAGGGCAGAGGGAAGTGATCTTTTCTGGTGGCATTATTCAGTTTTCTATAGTCAATACAGACTCTCCAACCTGTAACTGTTCTTGTGGGAATTAACTCATTCTTTTCATTGGGCACTACCGTCATTCTTCCTTTCTTTGGAACTACCTACACAGGACTTACCAAAGGCTATCATTAATAGGATAAATTATTCCTGCATCTAGAAGTTTAATTACCTCGGCTTTGACCACTTCTTTCATGTTGGGATTTAACCGTCTCTGGGGTTGCACACATGGCTTGTATTCTTCTTCCATTAAAATTTTGTGGGTGCAGAACGCTGGGCTTATTCCCTTGATGTCAGAAATTTTCCAAGCTATGGCTTTTTTGTGTTCTCTCAGTACCTTTATCAGCTCGTCTTTTTCCTTGGGTTCTAGTTCTGAAGAGATAATTACTGGTAGCGTAGAATTGTCCCCAAGGAATACGTATTCTAAGTGTTTTGGTAACTATTTTAATTCCAATTTGGGTGACTCTTCGATGGAGGGTTTTTGTTTTATTTCGTCATCATATTCAATATTTTCTTTTATTTGTCTGGATGACGATGTATTTAGATTCAACTCATCATCTTCATCTTCTACCCCCTCTTCTTGAGTCAGGCACAGTTCCATCATGTCGTCATGTATGATTCCTTGTAATGAATTTTGAATGATATGATCAGTAGTATCAACAAAATAACAAGAATCATCTTGCTCTTTAAATATCGCATGGCATCATAAATTTGAAAAATGATTTCTTCATCTCCTGTCCTCATTTCGAGTTTACCATCACCTATATCAATAACGGCTCTAGCAGTGGCTAAAAAGGGATGCCCTAAGATTAAAGGAACATTAATGTCTTCATCCATGTCTAACACAACAAAATCAACAAGGAAAATAAATTTGTCAATTTTTACCAAGACATCTTTGATAACTCCTCTAGGATATTTAATAGATCTATCTGCTAACTGAATACTCATCCTAGTGGGTGTTCTTCCCTAAGATCTAGTTGTTTAAACATTTAATAAGGCATTAAGTTTATACTAGCGCCTAGATCAGCTAATGCTTTCTTAATATTTAAACTATCAATTAAACAAGGGATAGTAAAACTTCCTGGGTCTTTTAATTTGGTTGGTAGCATATTTTGGAGAATGGCTGAACACTCTTCATTAAGTTCCACCGTTGATACTTCTTCAAGTTTTCGTTTATTCGTCAGGAGTTCCTTTAAGAATTTTGCGTACTTTGGCACCTGTGAAATGGCTTCAACAAAAGGCAAGTTAATATGTATTTGATTAAAAAGTTCAAGAAACTTACCGTATTGGGCATCCATTTGTTCTTTTTTTAGTTTCATTGGATATGGGATTGGTGGTTTGTTCTTATTGCGTAATGGAGTTACATCCTCAATCCCCGCATCACTTGCATTGTTACCTTCGTTTGGAGTTTGTTTCTTCGGTTCGCCCACTTCTTTTCCACTTCTTAATGTGACTGCTTTTACCTGTTCTGTCCTTTTAGGAAAAATTTCTGCTCGTTTTTCACAGATTATCTTAGTAAGTATTCCAACCGTCTTAGTGAGTTCCCCAAATGACTCAGTAAATTTTTCAATTGACGCTTGTTGATCTTTAAGGGTTCTCTCGATATCTTGTAGGTGTTCTTCTGTGTTTGCCAATTTTGTTAGCTCCTCTTCGTGGGTTGGTTTCTTTTCTTGTGGATAAGGCTGATTTTGGAAGTTTTGAGGAAATTGTTGCCTTTGATTTCCTTGATTTCCTTGACCTCCCCATGAAAAATTTGGGTGGTTTCTCCAACCTGGATTGTAAGTGTTATTATAAGGATTATTATTAGATCGGAAATTATTACCTATATAGTTCATCTATTCGCTCTCTGCTTCCGATTTGTGGGATGGGTACTCAGGATTCACCACGGTTTCACTTGCGTCGCACTTCATGACTGGATGTGCCTACGAAGAACGCAAATTATCAAGCTTTTTATTCATCACCTCAAGCTGCGTTGATTGCATGGTCATGGCATCAACGTTGAAGACTCTTGCCGATTTCATCGATTTGGTCCTTGAAGTTTTCCACTAATAATTGTTTAATGACATCTCCTCAATGAACTCGTAGGCTACTTCTGGAGTTTTGTTATTCAGGGTTCCACCGGCTGTTGAATCAATCAGTTGCCTTGTTGAGGGGTTTACACTGTTATAGAATGTTTGGACTTGTAGCCACAAGGATAAGCCATGGTGTGGGCACCTCCTCAAGGGATCTTTGAATCTCTCCCATGCATCGTATAGCATTTTTAAATCCATCTGCACAAAAGAAGAGATATCATTCCTTAATTTGGCCGTTTTGGCCGGTGGAAAATATTTCATTAAAAATTTTTCGGTCATCTGATCCCATGTGGTGATTGACCCTTGTTGTAACGAGTTTAACCACTGTTTAGCTTTATTTCTCAATGAAAAAAGGAATAACCGAAAACGTATGGCATCATCAGAACGCCATTTATTTTGAAGGTATCACAGAACTCTAATAAGTTAGCTATATGCATGTTTGGATCTTCATCCTGCAAACCATCAAATTGAACAAATTGTTGAATCATTTGTATTGTGTTAGGCTTCAATTCAAAATTGTTAGCAGATATAGCAGGACTAACAATACTTGATTCCACTCCTGTTAAATGCGGTTTCGCATAATCAAACATTGTACGTGGAGCGTTACGTTCCCCCACATCGTGTGGTGGTGGATTATTTTTGTCCATCATTTCAGTAGGAGTGGATCTGTCTTCTTCCTCCCTTTCTGTGTAATTTAGGGCTCGCCTGGTTTCTCGGCGATTCCTTCGAGTGGTAGCTTCAATATCACTATCGTATACTAAAGGTCCTCTCGGGTTCCTTCTAGTCATAAACTAGAGGTACCTGGAAAGAAAAGAAAGAAAGAAAACTAAACAAAATTAAAAATTAAACGAAAAACAAAACAAATTCCTGAAAATAAAAATAATGGCTAAAGTATTAAAAATAGAGTTTTCTTAATATTTTAGTTACCTGGCAACGACGCCAAAAACTTGACCGCTGTAAATCAGAGTTTTAAAATTTATAAAAGAATGATCAAAACCTGAAAACTAACTCTGACAACGATTAAAGGCAAGTGTACCTATCGAACAGTAGTATAGCTTAGGCAAGACCGGATATCGAACGCAAAGGAACTAAGAGTACTAATAGTAATACTAACTTTATTTTTATTATTTAGCCTTAAAAATAGAGTGAAGTGCTTTAAACTATATTGATGAAGACTAAACTAAGGACACAAAGACAAAAAGGACGAATAGGAAAATAACTTTGAAGAAAAACTCAGTTGATTACGAAGATACCCTCAGGAAGAATCCACCTAGACTTCACTTGTTATCTGACCCTAAATTATATGATTTCTTTACTTAACTTGATCCGTAAGACTCCCTAACCTATATTAAACCCTCTCTTGAGGTGAATAACGTTGAACCCTAGGTTAATTAGTGGAACTCTCGTTCACTTATGATAACCCCCTAGGATAGCAGTAAATCGATCAATGGACTCCCATATTAGGTTTCACCCTAATCCGGCAAAATCTTATAACCCTATGTCTAGGCGTTTAATCAACTCCGCTTAATTATGTTAGATCTACTCTTAGGCAGGGTCTATTCCTCCTCCACCTAAGCACATTAGATTTGGATTAAGCAACATAATTAAGAATAAACTAAGCAATTATCATATAACTTAGAAATCAAATAACAAAATTCATCTAGGTTTCATCCCCTTCAGGTATCTGAAGGATTTAGTTCATAATGAATAAAAAGAACATCACAAGAGAAAAGATAAAACAAAACATAAGAAAACCCTAAAACCCCCTTAAGGGATTGAAAGAGAATTCTGCCGTCTTGAGTATAATTCCGGCTTCTTGGGATGGATCAACTGGCTATCCTTGCGTTATTTTACAAATTAGGGTTTTTGAACATTTATAAAATAATGAAGTTGTGGCAAAATCGTTGAGAAGTTTGACAATTTGTGAATCAAGGGCATTTTGGTAATTTTACCACTAGGGGTATTTTTGTAATTTTGCAAATCAAAAATTTTTCGGGAAAAATGTTGTAAAAATAGTTTTCACAAAATTAAAAGAAAAATTGTAAGAATTTTAAAACTAGGGTTTTGTTGTTTTGTTCTTCTCTTTTTTTTTTTTAAAACATGGCTAGTTCCCTTTTGGGTTTTAGTCATTATGTTTAGCCTATGACCGAGCCCTCTTGGTCAGGGTGAACCAAAGCTACGCACCAGGCAGGATTCGAATGGAGAGGAGGTGAGTCACGCGCGATCGCTTAAATACCAAGCTCCCATCGAAACCATTCCTGACATGCGCGCATGAGGTTGCCACACCACCGAGCCTTACGAGTTAGGGTGAACGAAGCTACGCACTGTAGGATTCTGCGAAGAGGAGGTGAGTCACTAGGATCGCTTAAATACTGAGCTCTTAGGATCCAATCCTAGACATGCGCATGTGGGTTACCACACCCTATCTCAGTGACTTAGCCATAGGTTTGTTAAGTTCATTAAGCCTTATGGGTTCTGTGTTAGAGTAATCTAGCCCTAGGGTTCAAATTCCTAACATTCTATTCTATGTTCCATGCCTTTTCTACCCTTATACAGTTCATAAATCACAGAATCACTCATAAAGTTAGGGGTACTTACCTGGTGGACTGCGGGTCGGAGACTTAGGTGCCATGCCAGAAACCTGCTTATTTTCACAGAAAATCATTTGGGTTCGAATTAAAAATGTTTTGGGCCTTAGCCCACAGGCCGAGAGTTTAAAATTGGGCTCTGATACCAAACTGAAACACCCCACACCCGGCCCACGAGCCTGAACCGGATCTGGTATGTTCCTTAAGTAAACCGGTTTTCAATGTCCTGAATAACTTAGAGAAAATTTGTGGAATTAAGAAAAATTCGTTTTGGGTTGGGCTTAAATTGGAACCCATTTAATAAATTTTGACAATCCAACTTAAATAAGGTGACAAAATAATTGTAGGGTTTATTATTTTAAAAGGAATAAATTTACTTAACTTTAATCACAAATAAGTTGTATCATAATCAAATAAAAATAAGCAGAAGTAAAGAAAATCCAACTGGGCCTTATGGCCTTATTACATCATTCAAACCCAAAATAAAATTTAAAGTACTAAATTTAAGTAGAGTCCAAATTCTAATAAATTCTTCAAGTGTTGCATGGCCACCTTTAGCTCCTGCCGACCCGGTCCATTATCGCTCATCACACGAAAAAAATAATTCCCCAACGAGGTGAGTCATGAGACTCAATGTGTACATGATACTAATTTTCAACAAATCGGGCATACAAGTCATATCAATTTCATGTTCATACAAAATAAAGGATGATGCAACCCAAACCCAAGCCTATTTGTCCATCCGCTACACACCACCCGTACCAACTTTGTACAATCGTGGGGACTACTAAGTCGACCCTCCATCCGCTACACACCATCGAAGGCGATCATTGCGCATCGACGTGCTCATCATCGCCCACTTACGTTGTGTCTTTAGACACTATATTCGCAGAATAATGTAACCGGTTACCATATTCAATTAATGGGACCGTAGCCACCATATTTCGTTGGTGAGACCGAAGTCAAGACCTTCGTTGGTGAGACCGTAGTCATCACCTTCACTTTCTCCCTTCACATATATCCCAAATGCCCCAATTATTACATATCATTCATATCATACTTAAATTCACATTCATGTCACTTTTCAGAATATAACACATTCATAATCCTACCAAGAGTAGGAATACGCACTGGTACTTTTTTTGCCACATCTGTGGTACTTAGCCACATTCTCATTCTTATACACATTCATATATTAAAACAGTTATTGCCATAATATATATATTGAAAGCTAGTGTGAGTACACACCTGATTTGCTTAATAGTTTCCTTGAAATCCCGAAGAACGATCTACCGATTTAGATCTCAAATCCTACATAAGTTAATCACTTTAAAAGACCATTCGGCCACTTTTCCAAATACAACTAGGATTTGTATTACTTACCTTAAAATTTCCAAATCTGAAAAGGATTCCTTGCCTTGTATGTCTGTCGAAATCCCTATAATTATATGTTAATTTTAATCTCACATATATTCCATAACTTTTGACCAAATATGTGTATATCTTACCTTAGATTCTTGAATACCGGATGATCTCTCCCTTGTAGTCGATAGCACTAGAAATCCCGAAATACTCCTTATAGTTTCGGCCAAAATAATAATAACATTAATCCCTATTTTTCGGCTTAAAGAAGAGAATAAATCAATAACCACAAGATTCTTACCTTATGTGTTGAATTCGACGGATCTATCCCGACACCACTTGAGATTGACTTTAAGTGAGAATTTCAGCTAGGTTGGATTTGGTTTTGAAAAAGAAGAAGAAGAAGAAAAGAAAAAGAAAGATGAGGCTAGAGAATTCGGCTAGACAAAAGAAAAGAGAAAAGAGCCCTAAAAATTTCGGCAGAGATGAGGAGGAAGCAAAAATTGATGAGTAGCCCTCCTGTCCTCCTTTTATAGCCGAAAATATCAGCCTAGGAGAGTCCCTTACTTGGCCACCACTCCTCTTTCATCATCTATTTTATTTAAAATAAACTAGAGAAAATCCTTAGTATCTCTTCCAAATAATCCAAATTAAAAATCCCTTATTTATCACTTTTTAATCATGTATTTATGGAATTAAAACACCCCCTTTTTCCAACTCATGTGCCGTCCACCTCATAACACTGGGAGCAAAATTAAAACTTCATTTATTTGCTTCCCTTGTGACTCGAACCTGTGCCCATGCCTCCTACACATGGTGCCATTTCCATAGGTCCTAAGTGGCATCTTTGGCCACATTTCCAAGCCTTTGTTTGTGTGCCAAATTTCTCCAACTTTTTCTTTTAAGGCCCTCTTGCCTTTATTTCCTATTTTGAACCTTAAAATTTGACATTTCTGCATCATTTCTAAGTTTCCTAAAATTTTCGATCGGCTCTGTTTTTGCCATTTTCTTACATTTCAAGTTTTAAATGTTCACTTTCCATTTTGAATCATTTCCTTACATTTCCTAGTTTCCATAAATGTTCACTTTCCTCTTTATTCCTTTACATTTTCAGGACATTTCCTACATTTCCAAGACAAGACATTTCTTACATTTCCTTACAATTCCTTGCATTTCCTTACATTTCCATACATTTCCTTATATTTCCTTACATTTCCATACATTTCCATACATTTCTTACATTTTCTTACATTTCCTACATTGCCTTACATTTCCATACATTTCACACATTTCCATACATTTCCATACATTTCCATATATTTCAAAAATATCAATAATTTATTCATAAGATCAAGACTTGTCATTCATACAATTTAAAACAGAAATGCATAGGCCCTTTCCGGGATGTTACTGAGTTCTACCCTCTTAAACAAAATTTCATCCTCGAAATTTCCTAACGAATAATCGTTTCACTAACTCACCCCACTATGCTACTCTTTGCTGCAAGACTCGATCTTAAAGAACTATCATACTTTCTAGGCACATTCTCTAAGTTCACTTCCAAGGTTTCAGTCACCTCACTAGCAATACAAGAATAAGCTAACCCTATAACAAGCAAAGCAATTAAGGGTATTCCAGAAATAAGGAACGTACCCGTGGTCACATCTGGCACATCTTCCTCCTTGCGACGGCCAACTGCATAAACCAACCTTGGTTGCCTCGCGTCTGCCCCTTCAGCACCTCTCCTTGGTGCTTCACGTCCACGGTCCGAACCATTTCCTCCATGGTTCGGTCCACGACCTTGCCGAGGTCGGGCTGTGCGCCTCTACCCACCGACTAGCATTCTCCGAGTCGCGGCGGTCGGCTCTCATCTAGCAGCTTGGGGCAATCCTTAAGCATATGGTCCTTGGACCCATACTTGAGACATCGTCCCGTCTTTTTCTAACACTCTTCCAAGTGCTTCTTTCCACAATGCTCACAAGGGCGATCATCGCCGGCCGCACGTACCAGCTTGTTGATTTTGTGGCCCGTCAACTCTAGGCCTCTTATTCCCGCACAATCCAGACGATCCAAAACCTCTTTCTCGCCTAATCCGATCAGTGTTCTGCCTTACAGAATTCTTAATTCCTTCAGCCACTTTAGCCTTTTCCACTAACGCAGAAAATTCCCGCTCCCGATGCGGTGCTATCAACAATCTTAGATCATCCTCACCCCGTCCTCAAACGGACCACGGCGCTCATGCTCGATTGCCACTACACTCGAGCATAACGGCTCAACCTCGTAAATTCCGCCTCATATTCTGCGGCGACGGACTTACTTCCTTGTACCAATCCCGAAAAGCCTTTCTTTGTTCATCCGTATACTGGTTCCTACATACTTTTACGAAATGCTTCTTTAACATATTCCGTGTCAAATCTGCGGTACCGTAGCACCATCCCGAACGATTAACCACCACCGATACGCTTCATCGCGTGCGGTGCCACCATCCCTTTCAACTTCTCCTCGGGGTCAAGTCGAGCTCATCCATGATGCGCTCCGTTGCTTCCAACCGAAGATCGGTGTCTTGGGTGCTACTCCGCACACTCCACGAAACATCTCGGCTCCATTAGCTCGGAGCCGTTCGAGCAATGAACTTACGGGTTCTGAATTTCCTCCTACACGACCACCAATTCCAAAACTCGCAAAGACACTGACTGCGACACAAAGATCTTCCCCGTCCGAGCCTCGCCGCTTAACATTAACGGTGGGGTGGTGGTGGCGGTGGTATCTAATTGTCAGAACCCTGACCCGATCTAACGGGTTCTGACCTAGTCATTCTTCCTCTACCTCTTCCACATCGACCACGTCCTCTGGAGCTCATTTCTAGCGTCGAGATCTGATTTGAAAGTTTTATGTATTAGTACTTTGGTTTCACTTGTTTACTCGCGGAGAAATTTTATGAAAAGGGATTTAAGAGTGGTTCTTTCGTATTCATACAAACACACAGTCTTTTCCATTCATTCATTCATCCATCAAACAAGTATGAACTTTCGTTCATTCAGAGAAACGTTGTAATTTTCATTATTGTTGTTTTTCACTACCCAGGGGTATTTTCGTAATTTTGTCCTACAGGGCTATTTTCGTAATTTTTTCCAGGGAAAACGTTCCTTGGTGCTTTTGTCAAAAAGCATTTTGAAAACTTCAAAGTTTTGGGGTAATTTGGAAAAATTTTCAAATCCGGGGGTATTTCGGTAATTTTCGACCTCAGGGGTATTTTGGTAATTTTTCACAAACTGGGGTATATTTGGAAAAACTAACAAATCAGGGATATTTCAAAAGTTGTAAAATTTTGTGGGCTCTTTTTGAGAGTTTAACCTTTCAAATGGTGATGTTGCAAAAATTTTCGAAAACCAGCGTCATTCTAGTCATTTTGTAGGTTTGGGGCAATTTTGTAATTTTTTTCAAAATCAAGGTATTTTGATATTTTACAAATTAGGGTTTTTGAACATTTATAAAATAATGAAGTTGTGGCAAAATCGTTGAGAAGTTTGACAATTTGTGAATCAAGGGCATTTTGGTAATTTTACCACTAGGGGTATTTTTGTAATTTTGCAAATCAAAAATTTTTCGGGAAAAATGTTGTAAAAATAGTTTTCACAAAATTAAAAGAAAAATTGTAAGAATTTTAAAACTAGGGTTTTGTTGTTTTGTTCTTCTCTTTTTTTTTAAAAAAAAACATGGCTAGTTCCCTTTCGGGTTTTAGTCATTATGTTTAGCCTATGACCGAGCCCTCTTGGTCAGGGTGAACCAAAGCTACGCACCAGGCAGGATTCGAATGGAGAGGAGGTGAGTCACGCGGACTGCTTAAATACCAAGCTCCCATCGAAACCATTCCTAGACATGCGCATGCGAGAGGTTGCCACACCACCGAGCCTCCCGAGTTAGGGTGAACCGAAGCTACGCACTGTAGGATTCCTGCGAAGAGGAGGTGAGTCACTAGGACTGCTTAAATACCAGGCTCTTCCGGATCCAATCCTAGACATGCGTACAGGGGTTACCACACCCTATCTCAGTGACTTAGCCATAGGTTTGTTAAGTTCATTAAGCCTTATGGGTTCTGTGTTTGAGTAATCTAGCCCTAGGGTTCAAATTCCTATCATTCTATTCTACGTTCCATGCTTTTTCTACCCTTATACAGTTCATAAATCACAGAATCACTCATAAAGTTAGGGGTACTTACCATGGTGGACTGCGGGTCGGAGACTTAGGTGCCATGCCAGAAACCTGCTTATTTTCACAGAAAATCATTTGGGCTCGAATTAAAAATGTTTTGGGCCTTAGCCCACTGTGCCGAGAGTTTAAAATTGGGCTCGATGCCAAATCAAACACCCCACACCCGGCCCACGAGCACAACCGGATCACGGTATGTTCCTTAAGTAAACCGGTTTTCAATGTCCTGAATAACTTAGAGAAAATTTGTGGAATTAAGAAAAATTCGTTTTGGGTTGGGCTTAAATTGGAACCCATTTAATAAATTTTGACAATCCAACTTAAATAAGGTGACAAAATAATTTTAGGGTTTATTATTTTAAAAGGAATAAATTTACTTAACTTTAATCACAAATAAGTTGTATCATAATCAAATAAAAATAAGCGTAAGTAAAGAAAATCCAACTGGGCCTTATGGCCTTATTACATCATTCAAACCCAAAATAAAATTTAAAGTACTAAATTTAAGTAGAGTCCAAATTCTAATAAATTCTTCAAGTGTTGCATTGCCACCTTTAGCTCCCCGCCGACCCCGGTCCATTCTTCGCTCATCACACTGAAAAATAATTCCCCAACGGGTGAGTCCATGAGACTCAATGTGTACATGAGACTAATTTTCAACAAATCGAGCATACAAGTCATATCAATTTCATGTTCATACAAAATAAAGGATGATGCAACCCAAACCCAAGCCTATTTGTCCATCCGCTACACACCACCCGTACCAACTTTGCATAATCGTGGGGACTACTAAGTCGACCCTCCATCCGCTACACACCATCGGAAGGCGATCGCTGCGATCGGCGTGCTCATCGCCCACTTACGTTGTGTCTTTAGACACTATATTCGAATAATGTAACCGGTTACCATATTCAATTAATGGGACCGTAGCCACCATATTTCGTTGGTGAGACCAAGTCAAGACACCTTCGTTGGTGAGACCGTAGTCATCACCTTCACTTTCTCCCTTCACATATATCCCAAATGCCCCAATTATTACATATCATTCATATCATACTTAAATTCACATTCATGTCACTTTTCGTAATATAACACATTCATAATCCTACCAAGAGTAGGAATACGCACTGGTACTTTTTTGCCACATCCGTGGTACTTAGCCACATTCTCATTCTTATACACATTCATATATTAAAACGATTATTGCCATAATATATATATTGAAAGCTAGTGTGAGTACACACACCGATTTGCTTAATAGTTTCCTTGAAATCCCGAAGAACGATCTACCGATTTAGATCTCAAATCCTACATAAGTTAATCACTTTAAAAGACCATTCGGCCACTTTTCCAAATACAACTAGGATTTGTATTACTTACCTTAAAATTTCCAAATCAAAAGGATTCCTTGCCTTGTATGTCCTGTCAAATCCCTATAATTATATGTTAATTTTAATCTCACATATATTCCATAACTTTTGACCAAATATGTGTATATCTTACCTTAGATTCTTGAATACTAGGATGATCTCTCCCTTGTAGTCGATAGCACTAGAAATCCCGAAATACTCCTTATAGTTTCGGCCAAAATAATAATAACATTAATCCCTATTTTTCTGGCTTAAAGAAGAGAATAAATCAATAACCACAAGATTCTTACCTTATGTGTTGAATTCGACAGATCTATCCCGACACCACTTGGAGATTCACTTTGGTGAGAATTTCACTAGGTTGGATTTGGTTTTGAAAAAGAAGAAGAAGAAGAAAAGAAAAAGAAAGATGAGGCTAGAGAATTCGGCTAGACAAAAGAAAAGAGAAAAGAGCCCTAAAAATTTCGGCAGAGATGAGGAGGAAGCAAAAATTGATGAGTAGCCCTCCTGTCCTCCTTTTATAGCCGAAAATATCAGCCCAGAGAGTCCCTTACTTGGCCACCACTCCTCTTTCATCATCTATTTTATTTAAAATAAACTAGAGAAAAATCCTTAGTATCTCTTCCAAATAATCCAAATTAAAAATCCCTTATTTATCACTTTTTAATCATGTATTTATGGAATTAAAACACCCCCTTTTTCCAACTCATGTGCCGTCCACCTCATAACCTGGGGAGCAAAATTAAAACTTCATTTATTTGCTTCCCTTGTGACTCGAACCCAGGCCCATGCCTCCTACACATGGTGCCATTTCCATAGGTCCTAAGTGGCATCTTCAGGCCACATTTCCAAGCCTGTTTGTGTGCCAAATTTCTCCAACTTTTTCTTTTAAGGCCCTCTTGCCTTTATTTCCTATTTTGAACCTTAAAATTTGACATTTCTGCATCATTTCTAAGTTTCCTAAAATTTTTGATCGGCTCTGTCTACTTGCCATTTTCTTACATTTCCAAGTTTCCAGAAATGTTCACTTTCCATTTTTGAATCATTTCCTTACATTTCCTAGTTTCCATAAATGTTCACTTTCCTCTTTATTCCTTTACATTTTCAGGACATTTCCCTACATTTCCAAGACAAGACATTTCCTTACATTTCCTTACATTTCCTTGCATTTCCTTACATTTCCATACATTTCCTTATATTTCCTTACATTTCCATACATTTCCATACATTTCCTTACATTTCCTTACATTTTCTTACATTTCCCTACATTGCCTTACATTTCCATACATTTCCACACATTTCCATACATTTCCATACATTTCCATACATTTCCATACATTTCCATATATTTCCAAAAATATCAATAATTTATTCATAAGACTGAAGACTTGTCATTCATACAATTTAAACCAGAAATGCATAGGCCCTTTCCAGGATGTTACACGTATCCCTTGGGCATAGGGCGTGTGAGTTTGGGGAAATTAGGGATTCAAAATTTTGGGGTCACATGCGCGTTTGTTTTGAAACACATTGATCGTTATTTTGTCGAGTTTTAAAATTTATAAAAGAATGATCGAACCTGGAAACTAACTCTGACAACGATTAAAGGCAAGTGTACTTATCGAACAGTAGTATAGCTTAGGCAAGACCGGATTGTCGAACCCAAAGGAACTAAAAGTATTAATAATAACTTTCTTTTTATTATTTAGCCTAAAATAAAGTGAAGTTATTTTAATCTAAATTAACGGCGACTAAGCTAAGGACAAAGACAAAAAGAACGAAGTGGGAAATAACTTGAAGAAAAACTCAATTGATCACGACGATACCCTTAGGAAGAATCCACCTAGACTTCACTTGTTATCTAACCCTGAATCATATGATTTATTTACTTAGCTTGATCCATGAGACTCCCTAACGTATATTAAACCCTCTCTCAAGGCGAATAACGTCTAACCCTAGGTTAATTAGTGGAACTCTCGTTCTCTTATAATAACCCCCTGGAATAGCAATAAATCGATCTATGGATTCCCATATTAGGTTTCACCCTAATCCGGAAAAATCTCGTCACCCTATCTCTAGGCGTGTGATCAACTCCGCTTAATTACGCTAGATCTACTCTTAAGCAGGGTCTATTCCTCCTCCACCTAAGCACATTAGATTTGGATTAAGCATGCATAATTAAGAACAAACTAAGTATCTATCATATAATTCAAAAATCAAATAACAAGATTCATCTAAGTTTCATCCCCTTCAGGTATCTGAGGGGTTTAGTTCATAATGAATAAAGAAAACATCTCAAGAGAAAAGATAAAACAAAACATAAGAAATTCCTAAAACTCCCTGAAGGAATTGAAGGAGAGATCCGCCATCTTGAGTATAATTCCGGCTTCTTGGGATGGATCCACTGGCTAACTCCGAGACCCACAATTCTGACCTTTTCGGCTTGGCTCTTTGGCCTAGCTCGATTCCATTTCAATGGTGGCACTTAGGGGATATATATAGGCTCCTTGGAATGCAATTCTTTCTCCCTAAGTATCCTTTTCCGACTGAAATTGCTCTTTCCAGGGATAGAGGCATGACCATGGCACATGCCCGTGTGGATCGACTCTAAACCGTGTTCAGATTTCTAGCTTGAGGCACGGACCTTTAAGTCGAGGTTGAGGTCGTGCCCTAGGTGATTGGTGAGGCACGGCCGTGTGGGCTTTGGGCCAGGCCGTGTCGATTTTGTGCTAAGGCCCATTTATTTTGTTTTGGGCCCGTTTTATGTTCTTTTCATCCTCGGGTGCTTTCCTGGGTATAAGACATGAAAAGAAAGGATTAAGAGCACCTTTTTACATAAATCAAGGGATAAATCATCCAAAAGCTTACTAAATGTGGGATTAAAATATGTTATAATTATGGTTTATCAAATACCCCCAAACTTAAGCTTTTGCTTGTCCTCAAGCAAAATTCTCAACTTACAATTAAAACGAACTTTCCATAATCCATAATTCCTATCAACAATGTTTTATCATAATTCATAGATAATTTATACATGGATAATTCAACTCAAATAGTCCTAAAGATTCAAACAAGATAAGTCACACATTTGTAGCACGAAAACATAGGCGTTTCCCATTATTTAAATAATTACCTTTAATTCAAAATCTACAAGGTTTGACATCCTCACCAAAGATTCACTCAAATCACTCAAAAAATGTTTAAGGTTCAAAATTAAGCACTCAATAAGTCGAACATGAAAAGTTAATCCCATAGGCTTGCCTGAAAATCAAATCTCCACCACTGTAAAATGAGATGACAAACAGAGCAAAAGGTTTTTGTCAGGGTTGTAACGGGGCTAGGGTTAAAGGTGTGGATAAAGGCTGAATTAGAAGGTTAGAATCAAGATTGACTTGATAAATTACCTAACTAGAAAAATAACTAATCTTAAATAATTACATCAATTGAGAAATAATAATACTAATAATACCAGCTTTTTCTTCAAAAATTTTAATGTGTAAGCTCACCTAATCACAAATTAATAATGAATATACTTTGGGTTGTTTTTTTTTTTTTGTTAAGAACAAACTATAACAACTGAAATATAAAACATAGTTAGGTAACTGCTCAAAATCAAATCTCGACAAAAAGGGTAATTAGAAGGATGGTAATAACAAATACAAAGGGTTTTGGGTTAAAATTAGTGGGTGAGTCAATAAAAGGGTTGTTAGGCTCAACGGGGTTCACTAGGGGTTAATTGTGAAGGTAGGCTTTTTAGTGGAGTAAGTGGGTTAAAACCTAAGTGCCTTTATCATTTCGGAATATCAAATTATAACTGTGGTCTTGACATGTATAATCAAGGCAAGTTCTAGAATAACAGTTCATGGTTGATACACTCATAATAAAAAAAATGAGCATGAAAAAGAATATATGCTCTATAAGGCTCAAAGCCTCACAAAAATTATGGGTGTTTTTGACATCAACCTTGTAAATTTCAAACTTCAAGATAACATTCAAATCCAGGTTAACAACCTAAAATTTTAAAATTTTTTTAAAAAAAAAATTAGACTTAACATGCTTGATTCTCTAGTATTCTTCAAATTTAATCATCAATGCCCAATTAACTATGACTTACTCTAAAACATGTCAATAAAAATCATAAATTATTAGAAATTTCATCCTAATTTGTAATATGAGGAAATTACTTAAAAACAAGACTAAATTCAGGGATTTGAGAATCATGCAAAAAGTTAGGCATTTTTATCCTCAAGGTTTGAGAATAATGAAGAAAGTTAGGCATTTTCTCAAAATAATTTTTCACCCCCCTCCCCACACTTAAGATGTACATTGCCCTCAATGTACAAAGATAGATGATGACATTAATATGCAAAATTGAAAGAGAGGGGAGAAAGTAACACTCCCTGAATTAATGGATGATTTCCTTGGAGGATGGTAGAGGTCATTTGTCTGATGACTTGTGTAGTGGTTTATTGCTCCTAGTGATGTTTTTGAAACTACTAAGTCATCAGTTAGAAATCTTTTGGGGGCGTAGTTAAATAGATGTTAGGAATACTCGAAAGTTAGATGTTGATGATAATCATAAAGAGTTGTCAATGTATGAGGAAAATGTTCAAACTTAAGACAAATAACGAAAAATAAATAAATAAAAATAAGAGAAAACTTAAAAATAAGAAAAAGAAAATCTAGATAAAAGGACTCAAAGGTCCTTATCATCAGCCGAGTCCTGCAGTGGTTCTGCTGACGAGATGTAGAGGTGTTGGCATATCTGTTGAAGGGTGGCCTCTATCCCATCAAAACACCGAGTGTTGTCAATGAAATATTGCTTGAACTGGTCAAGTCGTACAGAGATACCTGCCATTGAAGTTGCCGTATGGAATGACCGCTGGCTCGGAATCGATGCCTCCTGTGATGGTGGTGGGACATCATCAGTAATGTCCTCGGGTCCCTCCTCTTCTGCAGCGATCACTAATCGGTATTGAGGGGGGTCAGTCCCTCGACATTGTATAATCATCCTTATGTGCAGCATCATTTGGATGCCTTGAGGTACCATGTTGCCGATCAGTGTGAGGGAAGTGGTCTGAGCCTCAGTGTGGATGAGGCCAAAGTGTCGAGCCAATCTTGTGATGTACGGCTCCATCGATAAGATCCCCTTCCTGTGCGGCTCTGTCTGATGTTGTATTGCATAGGCGATGAAATATGCCAGGTCGAAAACATGTTGTTCAGACATGCATGATAAGTAGTAAACATCTTGTTTGTTTACCATGCTGGTGCTCTCTCGGCGACCTGTGATGGTATGAGCGAGGATGGCGTGGACATACCGTAGAGGTGGGAGAAGGGATGTCGCCTTCGAGCGACTGGGGTCGTAGATATTTGTGATAGGTGCTAAGTTACGCCAGCAGTTGAGCGGGTACAGTGGAGCTCACGGTTCAACTCGGATAGTGGGTTAGCTTCTCTGAATTTTGGTGTATAAAGTCCTAGTACCGAACCGAATTGCTGTACACTCAATCAACGCACCGTTTCCCCTAGGCAGAATTGGATGGTACCCGGATCGTCAAACTACGCCATCACTATCTGCAATGTGAAGGTTGTGCAGAACTCTAGTGTGAGCTCCAAGTATGTGGGCTCTATAATTGAGAAAAATTGCTCCCATGGGTCGGTTGAGATGAGGGCTCGAACATCGGGTGCGATCCCTACTTGTTCTACCGTGTTCCAGTTGATTCACCTACCGGTGCCGAGGTGTCTGTCTCGTATTGTTTTATAGTGCTCTTCTTGAGCTGCTTGAGAGAATCTGAGGAATGGGTGTCGAAGCTCAGAAGAGGCACTTGCGGAGGATGATTCGGGCCCCTTTCTTTTCTTGCTTAGGGCTGTTGTGGATCGATTGGGTCGCGATGTTGACATGGTACCTGGAAAAAATTTGTCAAATATAAAGCAAGTTCCTTAACAATAATAGAGCCAAATTATTTCGTTCTAGATCAAGCAAAATGGTAATCAGTGAATATTATTTGATAGCAATGATTCCTTCAAAAGAAGTATATCAAACATTGCAAAAGTTTATTCCTAAAATGAAGTCAATTAGCAATCAATCATCAGAGATTTTTACTCAGTATTCATGATTTTTTTTTTTGAGAAAAATCTTTAAATATAAACATATTAAACAAAAGTAAAAAAAAAATAAAACAAAATGGCATAATATTTATCAAGTTTTGAGTCAAGAAATTAAAGTAATGAAGGAAACCAGAGGTTATGATGGTGTGAGACGATCAAGCACAGGTGGAGCACGGTGGTGGTGAGGGTTTTTGCAGCACAAACACGGCTGTGGCAGGGGCGTGGCGTTCGGTAGCACGGCTGTAGTGCGGGCATGCAAGTGGTTTTTGGATAAAAACGGCAAGGAGAGGCAGTTTTTGGTGGATGAGAATGGAGGTACGGCTGGATTTAGGAGGAAGGGTGTTAAAATCTGATTTTAGGTTTAGGTTTTGGAGAGGGGACGGTTAAATTTTGTTATATAGGGGAAGGGGCACGGTCCATCGCCATGCCCGTGTGAATTTTAAATAGCCCGTGCTTTTCGCGATTTCTGGATTTTGGGCACGTTCAGGGTTTTTGGCACGGCCGTGGGTACATGGGCACACCCATGTTGGACAAGTCAGTATGTCCACACGGTCATCAGGCACGGGCGTGTTCAGCCCGTATGTGGTAAGTCAGTATCTCCATACGGTTATACGGCACGGGCATGTTCAGCTCGTGCTTGACAAGTTAGTGACCTCGCACGGGTAGATACCACAGGCGTGTTCTGGTATCGCAGCCAGTGCTGGACAAAGAAATTTTCCCTATTTGTGCACGGCTACTGGCACGCTCGTGTTTCAGGCCGTGTTTGACAATCTGTATGTCTATTAAACAAATTTTAATGTGGAGTTAGAAAATAAAAAATGAAGATAAAATGTTAGTGAGTTAGTGCTCGGGTTGCCTCCCGAGAAGCGCTTGTTTATAGTCTCATGCTAGACTTTCCCTATTTTCGTTTCTAAAAGAAGGTTCATGGAGCAGAAGCTCCTCTCTCATATCTTCAAAATCTGCACCATTATAAATTTTGAGCCGGTGACCATTTACCTTAAATGTTCCCTTAGTGGGATGAGTTACCTCGATTGTGCCATATGGAAAAATTGTTTTAATCATGAATGGGCCTGACCATCTTGATTTCAGCTTTCCTGGGAATAGTTTAAGCCTTGAGTTGTATAGCAGGACCAAGTCCCCTACTTCGAGTTGTTTTGATCTCATGAGACGAGCATCATGGCGTCGCTTTGTTGCTTCCTTGTATAGTTTTGAATTCTTGTAGGCTTCAGTTCTCCATTCGTCTAGCTCGTTTATCTGCATCATTCTTTTCTTTCCTACAACTTTGAGATCAGAATTCAAAAACTTTATTGCCCAAAAAGCTTTGTGTTCTAATTCAAACGGTAGATGACAGCTTTTCCTGTATACAAGTTTGTATGGGATGTCCCTAGAGGCGTTTTAAATGTTGTTCTATAGGCCCATAAAGCATCATCTACTCTTAATGCCCAATCTTTTCTATTTGATTCAACCGTTTTTTCTAGGATGCGCTTATGTTCTCAGTTTGCTACCTCTACTTGCCCACTTGTTTGAAGGTGGTAAGGGGTGGCTGTCCTGTGGTATACTCCATATTTCTTTAGAACTTTTTCAAACTTTAGAACTTTTTCAAATTGAGTATTACAGAAATGAGTACCCCTATCACTAATGATGGCTCTATGTGTCCCAAACCGGGAAAATAGTTTCTTGAGAAATTTAACTACTACCCTAGCATCATTGGTAGGTAAAGCTTCTGCTTCTACCCATTTTGACATGTAATCAACTGCCACTAGGATGTACTTGTTTCCAAATGAACTAGGGAATGGTCCCATAAAATCAATACCCCATACATCAAATATTTCACATGACAATATATATGTTTGAGGCATTTCATCACGTTTAGAAATATTACCCGTTCTTTGGCATCTATCACACGAGGTAACATACTTGTTGGCATCTTTAAATAGAGTGGGCCAATAAAAACCTGATTCGAGTATTTTGTGTGCTATCTTAATACCAATGTAGTGTCCTCCTGAAGGTCTTGAATGGCAATGTTCCAGGACTTTGCTTGCTTCTGCTTTTGTAATGCAATTTCGAATTACTTGATCTGCACATATGCGGAAAAGAAAGGGATCTTCCTAAAAATAATTTTTCACATCAGCAAAAAATCGCTTTTTTTGATGATGTGTTAGTTTTTTTGGCAAGATGTTAGCTGCTAAATAATTTGTAATATTTACAAACCATGGTACCTCAGATTGCGTTATAGAAAAGAGTTGTTCTTCGGAAAATGAATCGTTTATCTCACTTTCATCGAGCTCTTTGGTATGTAGATTTTTAAGTCTAGAAAGGTGATCCGCTGCAAGATTCTCAGCTCCCTTCTTGGCTTGTATTTCCAAGTCAAATCCCTGTAAGAGTAAAATCCATCGTATGAGTCTAGGTTTTGCATCGGGTTTGTTTAAAAGATAACGAAGAGCTGAATGGTCAATGTAAACGACAACTTTAGACAATACTAGATACTGTCTAAATTTATCAAAAGCAAAAACTACGGCTAATAATTCTTTCTCTGTGGTGGTCTAGTTTTCTTGTGCAGGTGTTAATGTTCTGCTAGCGTAGTAAATTGGCTGAAAACGCTTGTCTCTTCGTTGTCCCAAAACTATACCTACTACAAATTCACTTGCATCACATATTAGTTCAAAGGGTAAGTTCCAATCAGGTGCAATTATAATCGGAGCATTTATTAATTTATCCTTAAGGACATTAAATGCATCTAAACATTCCTGATTGGAATTGAAAGGAACTTCTTTTTCTAGTAATTTTGTCAGAGGCTTAGCTATTTTAGAAAAATCTTTAGTAAATATTCTATAGAACCCTGCATGTCCTAAAAAGCTTCTAATAGCCTTAACAGAACTAGGGGGAGGTAGTTTTTCTATTGTTTCAACCTTTGCTTTATCTACCTCAATCCCTTTACTAGAAATCTTATGTCCTAACACAATTCCTTCTCTAACCATAAAATGACATTTTTCCCAATTCAAAACAAGGTTTGTTTCCTCACATCTCATTAAAACTCGTTTTAAATTTTTAAGGCAAAGATGGAAAGAATTACCAAATATCGAGAAATCATCCATAGATACCTCCATGATGTCTTCCATGAGTTCGTCAAAGATTGCCAACATACAACACTGAAAAGTAACAGGAGCATTACATAACCCAAAAGGCATTCTACGATAAGCAAACGTACCATGTGGGCATGTAAATGTTGTCTTCTCTTGGTCTTCAGGAGCTATAGGGATTTGGAAGTAGCCAGAAAGTCTGTCCAAAAAATAGTAGTACATATGCCCGGATAGTCTTTCTAGCATTTGATCTATGAAGAGCAGAAGGAAGTGATCTTTTCTGGTGGAATCATTCAGCTTTCTATAGTCTATACAGATTCTCAAGCCTGTAACTATTCTTGTAGGAATTAACGTATTCTTTTCATTGGGTACCACCGTCATTCCTCCTTTCTTTGGAACTACCTGTACAGGACTTACCCAAGTGCTGTCAGAATTAGGATAAATTATTCCTGCATCTAGAAGTTTAATTACCTTGACTTTGACCACTTCTTTCATGTTAGGGTTTAGCCGTCTCTGGGGTTACACACACGGCTTGTATTCTTCTTACATTAAAATTTTGTGAGGGCAGAACGAGGGGCTTATACCCTTAATGTCAGAGATTTTCCAAGCTATGGCTTTTTGTGTTCTCTTATTACCTTTATTAACTCCTCTTTTTCCTTGAGTTCTAGTTCTAAAAAGATAATTACCAGTAGCATAGAATTGTCCCTGAGGAATGCATATTTTAAATGTTTTGGCAACTGTTTTAATTCCAATATGGGTGGCTCATCGATGGAGGATTTCTATTTTATTTCGTCATCATTTTCAATGCTTTCTTCTTTTAACGATGTATTCAAATTCAACTCATCGCCTTCATCTTCTTCCCCCTCTTCTTGAGCTAGGCACAGTTCCATCGTGTCGTCATGTATGATTTCTTATAATGAATTTTGAATGATATGATCAGTAGTATCAACAAAATAACAGGAGTCATCTTGCTCTTTAGAATATCTCATGGCATCATAAATTTGAAAAATAATTTCTTCATCGCCTATCCTTAATGCGAGTTTACCGTCACCTACATCAATAACAGATCTAGCAGAAGCTAAAAAGGGACGCCCTAAAATCAAGGGAACATTAATGTCTTCTTCCATGTCTAACACAATGAAATCAACTGGAAAAATGAATTTATCAATTTTCACCAAGACATCTTCGATAATTCCTCTAGGATATTTAATGGATCTATCTGCTAACTGAATACTCATCCTAGTGGGTTTTGGTTCCCCGAGATCTAGTTGTTTAAACATTTTGTAAGGAATTAAATTAATACTGGCGCCTAGATCAGTTAATACTTTTTTAATATTAAAGCTACCAATTAAACAAGGGATAGTAAAACTTCCTGGGTCTTTTAATTTGGTTGGTAACTTATTTTGGAGGATGGATGAGGACTCTTCATTAAGTTCCACCGTCAACACTTCTTCAAGCTTCCTTTTATTCGTCAGGAGTTCCTTTAGGAATCTTGCGTGCTTCGGCATCTGTGAAAGGGCTTCAACAAAAGGTAAGTTAATATGTATTTGTTTAAAAAGTTTAAGAAACTTACCGTATTGGGTATCTAATCGTTCTTTTTCTAACTTTGTTGGATATGGGATTGGTGGTTTACTTTCTTTATGTATTGGATTTACATCCTCAACTCCCTCATCTCTTGCTTTGTTATCTTCATGTGGGATTTGTTTCTTTGGTTCGACTAATTCCTTTCCACTTCTTAATGTAACTGCTTTTACTCAACTCCCTCATCTCTTGCTTTGTTATCTTCATGTGGGATTTGTTTCTTTGGTTCGACTAATTCCTTTCCACTTCTTAATGTAACTGCTTTTACTTGTTCTGTCCCTTTAGAAAAATTTCTGCCCGTATTTCACAAATCATCCCAGTAAGTAGTCCAATCGACTTAGTGATCTCCCTGAATGACTCAGTAAGTTTTTCAATTGACATTCGTTGATCTTTAAGTGTTCTCTCTGTTTCTTGGAAACGTTTTTCAGTATCTGTCGTGAAGTTTGTCAGCTCTCTTCGAGGTTTGGTTTCTTCTCTTGTGGATAGGGTTGATTTTGGAAGTTTTGAGGATGTTGTTGCCTTTGATTTCCTTGATTTCCTTGACCTCCCCATGAAAAATTTGGGTGGTTCCTCCAACCTGGATTGTAAATATTACTATATAAATTATTATTGGATCTGAAATTATTACCAATATAGTTCATCTGTTCGCTCTCTGCTTTCTGTTGGTAGGGTGGGTACTCAGGTTTCGCCACGGCTCCATTTGTGTCGCATTGCATTACTGGATGTACCTACGAAGAACACAAATTATCAAGCTTTTTATTCATTATCTCCATCTGTGTTGATAGCATGGTTATTGTGTCTATATTGAAAGCTCCGGCTGATTTTGCCGGTTTCATCCTTGTAACTTGCCACTAATAATTATTCAGTGACATCTCTTCAATGAACTCGTATGCTACTTCAGGGGTTTTTTTGTTCAGGGTTCCACTGGCAGCTTAGTCAATTAGTTGCCTCGTTGAGGGTTTTACACCGTTATAGAATGTTTGGGCTTGTAGCCACAAGGGTAAACCGTGGTGTAGACACCTTCTCAAGAGATCCTTGTATCTCTCTCATGCGTCGTATAATGTCTCTAAATCCATCTGCACAAAAGAAGAGATATCATTCTTTAATTTGACCGTCTTGGCCGATGAAAATATTTTAATAAAAATTTTTCGGTGATTTGTTCCCATGTAGTGATTGACCCTCGTGGTAACGAGTTTAACCACTGTTTGGCTTTATTCCTTAATGAGAAGGGAAATAACCGAAGACGTATGGCATCATTAGAAATGCCATTTATTTTGAAGGTATCACAGAATTCTAAAAAGTTAGCTATATGAGTGTTTGGGTCTTCGTCTTGCAAACCATCAAATTGAACAAACTGTTGAATTATCTATATTGTGTTAGGCTTTAATTCAAAATTATTAGCAGCTATAGTGGGCCTAACAATACTTGATTCTGCTCCTGTTAGATGTGGTTTAGCATAATCAAACATAGTACATGGAGCGTTACGTTCCCCCACATCATGGGGTTGTGGAATAGTTTCGACCATCCCTTCAGTAGGATTGGACCTGCCTTCTTGATTTTCTTCTGTGTAATTTAGGGCTCGCCTGATTTCTCGGCGATTCCTACGAGCAGTTGCTTCAATATCACTGTCGTATACTAAAGGTTCTCTCGGGTTCCTTCTAGTCATAAACTAGAGGTTCCTGAAAAGAAAACAAAGAAAGAAAAATTAGCAAAATTAGAGTTTTAACCTCAAAACAAAAATAAATTACGTAAAATAAAAAAATAATGGCTAAAGTAATAAAAATAGAGTTTTCTTAATATTTTCGGTCCCCGGCCACGGCGCCAAAAACTTGATTGTTGTTTTGTCGAGTTTTAAAATTTATAAAAGAATGATCGAACCTGGAAACTAACTCTGACAACGATTAAAGGCAAGTGTACCTATCGAACAGTAGTATAGCTTAGGCAAGACCGGATTGTCGAACCCACAAGAACTAAAAGTATTAATACTAACTTTCTTTTTATTATTTAGCCTAAAATAAAGTGAAGTTGTTTTAATCTAAATTAACGACGACTAAGCTAAGGACAAAGACAAAAAGAACGAATTAGGAAAAACCTTGAAGAAAAACTCAATTGATCACGACGATACCCTCCGGAAGAATCCATCTAGACTTCACTTGTTATCTAACCCTGAATCATATGATTTATTTACTTAGCTTGATCCGTGAGACTCCCTAACGTATATTAAATCCTCTCTCGAGGCGAATAACGTCTAACCCTAGGTTAATTAGTGGAACTCTTGTTCTCTTATAATAACCCTCTAGAATAGCAGTAAATCAATCTATGGATTCCCATATTAGGTTTCACCCTAATCTGGAAAAATCTCGTCACCCCATCTCTAGGCGTGCGATCAACTCCGCTTAATTACGCTAGTTCTACTCTTAAGCAGGGTCTATTCCTCCTCCAGCTAAGCACATCAGATTTGGATTAAGCATGCATAATTAAGAATAAACTAAGTATTTATCATATAATTCAAAAATCAAATAACAAGATTTATCTAGGTTTCATCCCCTTCAGGTATCTGAGGGGTTTAGTTCATAATGAATAAAGAAAACATCTCAAGAGAAAAGATAAAACAAAACATAAGAATTCCTAAAACCCCCTGAAGGAATTGAAGGAGAATTCTGCCGTCTTGAGTATAATTCTGGCTTCTTGGGATGGATCAACTGGCTAACTCCGAGCGATTCCTACAATTCTGGCCTTTCCGACTTGGCTCCTTGGCCTAGCTCGATGCCCTTTCAATGGTGGCACTTAGGGGATATATATAGGCTCCTTGGAATGTGATTCTTTCTCCCTAAGTATCCTTTTCCGATTGAAATTGCTCTTTCCAGCGACAGAGGCACGGCCATGGCACACGCCCGTATGGATCAACTCCAAACCGTGTTCGGATTTCTAACTTGAGGCACGGCCATGTAAATCGAGGTTGAGGCCGTGCTCTAGGTGATCGGCGAGGCACGGCCGTGTGGGCTTTGGGCCAGGCCGTGTTGATTTTGTGCTAAAGCCTATTTACTCTGTTTTGGGCCCGTTTTATGTTCTTTTCATCCTCGGGTGCTTTCCTGGGTATAAGACATGAAAAAAAAAGGATTAAGAGCACCTTTTTACATAAATCAAGGGATAAATCATCCAAAAGCATACTAAATGTGGGATTAAAATATGTTACAATTATGGTTTATCACACACAACCGTGTCTGATGGCACATGGGTGTGTGAGACCTTCAAACGGTCGTGTATGCCCTGTACCTTATTTTAGTGAAATTGGACAGTGAGTTACACGACCTATTCATACGGGCGTATCCCTGCTTCACACAGGCATGTGCCTCTGTCACACGGCTGTGTGCTACCTTGCACATGGGCGTTTAGACCTCCACACGGCCGAAGTACATGGGCGTGTGGCCCTATCTCGCCAAATAATGATTTTAGGTCAAATGCAAGTCTAATCGCAACTCTATGTGTTCCAACCCTCGACTTAGCTTTATTTAGGGTAGTTATGACTCTGATCTGGGCTTGATGTGTGTTATTTTTTATTGGCTGTGCGATAAGCTTGGTACTAAACTTAAGTTATGAGCGTGCACATATGTCCGATTCTCGTAACTCAAGCGATTAAATGTGAGTGTGCGCTTCGATTAATCGTATCGAAACTAGTATTCTGATCTTGTATACTCGAGGGTCGTGGACTTTACTGATAACGGGATAGTGGGTTACCGCATTACACTGTACCGCATGTACCCTTGCTACGCTACGTACCATTGGATAAACTAGCAGTTTCATTACAACCTATCGGTATAGCAGATTACCTCATTGCACTGTACCGCATGTACATTAGCTACGCTACGTACCACTATCTGATATGGCAATTCATACTGTATGTCTGTACTGTGTTTTACCGCATTGCTCAATACAGCTTATACGCTAGCTTTGCTACGTAATATACGTGACTGGCAGTTTTTCTGCATACTGTTAGCCCCAATACCCAGAGGGTCGCGGGAAGTCCCAATACCCAGAGGGTTGTGGACAATGCTGATGGCCATTGTTGCCGGGCAACCCAGGATGACATCATATGGAGTGTAGGGTTGGATGGGCTTTTCGAGGTCCTATATAGAGAGATTGGTTGGATGAGCTTATTATCTCTATTTGTAACACCCCAAACCCGGCCTAGATGTTACAACCGAATTTGACATGTCACATCGAAGTGATTTTTGAAATTTGGACTTGTTGATAACAAAATCTGTATTTAAGTTAAAACCTATTTAGTTTTTATTGATTGAGAAAATTCAGCAAATTAAGTTATTACAATTTGAAAACAGCTTATCACAACAATTGCCATATTTGTTACCGTTGGTTTCTTAAACTGAATAAAACCGTAGAAGCTTCTCTAATTAAAACCTTGAAGTTTAAAATGCGTGTTTTTCTTGAAAACATTTATTATTTTGAAAACTCATTTATGTCAGTTTAGCAGTTTAAAACAAGAAATCAAAGCCCAATTAAAAATTAAATCCACCAATGGCCTTATTATATAATCAAAAGCCAAATATGAAATTTAAATAAATAAGTCTAAAGCAGAACATCAGCTATCGTGTGGCCACCTCCGAGTCCCTCGCGGCTCCAAATCGTCTAAGGCTGGGGACTACCAGTACAGTTAATAAAAAGGGTGAGTTACAAAAACTCAGTGTGTAATCCCCTATCAATCAGTCAGTAACAATATATGTAGTAACATTCTGGGCCTGAGCCCTATTCAGTAACAATACAGTGTGGGCCTTAGCCCATTACAGTAACAGTGTGGGCCTAAGCGCAATACAGTATCAGTACGGTGCAAATATGCATCCCACCACAATCCAGCCAACACACCACCCATACCAACCAACATATCATATGGGGATAAAATCAACCCACCCAGCCAGCACACCAATATCGTAGCAAGGCTGCCAGTAATAATGACACAACAGAGCTGCTAGTAACAGTGAATGTGGCAGAGCCACCAGTACAGTACTTCTTCCATATCAAAATCCCAACCCCCTGCAGTATGTCATGTCATAAATAGTTCGTGTATGCAAAGTGTCCTACTCAGTACAGTCTTACAAATGATCATACACTCGTCAGTCAACCTACCTCTAGAGGTAAGATGGTCATTTCCATCTATTAGGGCGAAAATAATAATTTTACCCTTTAGGGGTATTTCGGTCACTTTATTTGTTTTGGGGTCTTGGTGTAGATAACAACCTCTCCGAAGCTCTATAGTCCCCTCGAGCGACACAAATAACCTAAATGGTCATAACGGTGTAAATGGGCCCAATGCCCATTATTCAGCCCAAGTGGGCCCACACGCTTGTGTGGCCCATTTAGCCCAAATTCAGTCATGGCTATGCGAACTACATAGCCCAATCCAGTATTTTCCACTTATCGTGGATTTTATCTGTGTGGGGCTCGCTTGGGCCTACACAGCCCATTTCAGCCAAATAAGGCCCGTATCGGCCCAATAGTACGAGAACGCTCGTGGTAGCCTCTACAGTCTATAGCCCACAATTTGTGGGCTTGGTTTACCATACGAGCGATCGCACGCTCGTGAGGCCTCAACTGCCGAAGTTTCGGCTTTTTGACTTTTGCCTATTCTCAGAAGAGAGGAGGGTGACTACACATCTGTTTGCACAATGAATAGAATACCCTATGCTTGATCAACCTACAATCATCCCAAAACAATCAATCTTTCAACCTTTCATGATCATTAACACTAAAGCCCCAAACCTATATCACCACTTACTTTGACCAAAAGTTATGCGATTATTGCTCTTATATCGCTTGTTGAAAACGATCACACCCTTCTTCTCGATTCACTGCGCATATAATGGATTTCATTAGCAATAATCGTTTAATACAAGGCTTGAATTGATACCCATAGTCCAAAGAATTAGAGTTAGAGCAGATTGAGTATTTAGCCAATACTACGAAACAAACCTACTTACCCCACAGTATTCGACCAAAGAAGTATTTAAAGAAGAAAGCAGAGATATGCAGAGAAGCAAGGCAGTCAACACTCCACTGATTGTCAGAGAATAGTTAAGAGACACAGTATTTGGCTTAATACCAAAAGAAATAGTGATGATAAAATCGGTTCGAAAGGAATAGGTGCATCCGGCCAAGCACAATAGAGAGAGGAGATGATAAAATGAAAGTACCTGAAAGGCCTAAGATGTGTTCGGCTAAGATTGTGAAGGAATGGGAAGCAGAGAAGAAAACGAAGAAAGGTGGAGAGAAGATTGAGCTTAGAAGAGAGTCCGAAAGAAGAAGAATTAGAGAGGAAGGAGAGAAGCACTATTTGATTTTGAGAAACAAAGAAGTAGAAAGAATTGGAAGAAGAAAGACAATTCGGCAAATATTGAAAAGTGAATTCGGCAATACTAACCAGTTTCCCTAAACTATAAATTCGACAAAACTTCAACAACCAAAACAGAAAACAGCAAACTATTTTCGGCACTTAAGAGTTTAGAGCAACCAACCTAAACAAAAATACCCAAAAATTGAACCAAACTAAAAGGAGAAAGTCTCATAGCCGAATTTCCCGTACACCAACATACCAATCGACGCATCCTTTTACAACTTAAACTCATCCTTTCTCTCCACAATACACTTCTAAAAATCCTCCCTGATATCCTGCACATATCACTCCACATATCACTCCAACCTCTTACCTATCAGAATTTTACTACAACACAACCACTAGCCGAACTGATAAACTGTAAAAGTAACATATTTTAATCCCACATTTAGTATGCTTTTGGATGATTTATCCCTTGACTTATGTAAAAAGGTGCTCTTAATCCTTTCTTTTCATGTCTTATACCCAGGAAAGCACCCGAGGATGAAAAGAGCACAAAACGAGCCCAAAACGGAATAAATGGGCCATATCACGAAATCGACACGGCCTGGCCCAGAAACCACACCGTCGTGCCACACCAATCATCTAGAACATGGCCTTCTCCTGATTCACACGGTCGTACCTCATTAAAAAAGTCCGAGCACAGCCTAACCACGATCCACACGGGTGTGTGCCATGGTCGTGTCCCTGTCGCTGGAAAGAGCAATTTCACTCGGATTTGGATACTTAGGGAGAAGGAAACCTATTTCAAGAGCCTATATATACCCCCTAAGTACCACTTTTAAGAGGGGAGTCGACCTAGGCCAAGGAGCCAAGCTGGAAAGGTCAGAATTGTAGGAATCGCTCAAAGGAAGCCAGTTGATCCATCTCAAGAAGCCGAAGTTCTACTCAAGACGGCGGATTTCTCCTTCAATTCCTTCAGGGAGTTTTAGAGATTTCTTATGTTTTGTTTTATCTTTTCTCTTGAGATGTTTTCTTATTTTGTTATGAACTAAACCCTTCAGATACCTGAAGGGGATGAAACCTATGATGAATCTTGTTATTATTTTCTAAATTATATGATAAATACTTAGTTTGTTCTTAATTATGCATGTTTAATCTAAATTTGATATGCTTAGGTGGAGGAGGAATAGACCCTACCTAAGAGTAGATCTAGCATAGTTAAGCGGAGTTGATCGCACGCCTAGAGATAGGGTGATGAGATTTTGCCGGATTAGGGTGAAACCTAATGTGGGAGTCCATAAATTAATTTACTACTATTCTAGGGGATTATTATAAGAGAACGAGAGTTCTACTAATTAACCTAGGGTTAGACGTTATTCGCCTCCAGGGAGTGTTTAATATACGTTAGGGAGTCTTACGGATCAAACTAAGTAAATAAATCATATGGTTCAGGGTTTAATAACAAGTGAAGTCTAGGTGGATTCTTCCTGAGGGTATCGTCTTGATCAACTGAGTTTTTCCTAAAGTTATTTTCCCAATTCGTTCTTTTTGTCTTTGTGTCTTTAGCTTAGTAGTAGATTAGATTAAAACAACTTCACTTAATATTTAGGCTAAACAATAAAAAGAAAGTTAGTATTAGTACTTTTAGTTCCTTTGGGTTCAACAATCCGGTCTTGCCTTAGCTATACTACTGTTCGATAGGTACACTTGCCTTTAATCGTTGTCAGAGTTATTTTCTAGGTTCGATCATTCTTTTATAAATTTTAAAGCTCTGATTTCAGTGATCACGAACCAAGCTGCAAAATAAATACCCCTTCATGCTATGCCAACACTTGAACCTCAGACCCCTTGCTACACTTGTACTACCACAACCACTGCACCAAGAGGCTTTTTGTGACTTAAAACAAGCACAATAATTAATAAGACCTATGTGCCATTGTCCAGATTATTTTAAGAGCAAATTTTAAAAATTCTGCAAAAGCCAAGGCTTGAACCTAGGCTTCTCTAACACTCCTAAACACACCCAAATCACTTAGCCATTAAAGCAAACAAGCAACTTGTGTCAGATCATGCAAAATTAAAGACCCTATATTTTTGGGGTGTTACACTATTGAGGAGTGATGGGGGACGGAGAGGTGTGTTGGCTGGATGGGTGGGTTCTTTAACTCAACCGCATTTATATGTATCTTATTGATTGTTTTGTGAGTGCGACTGTCTGTTTTACGGTTTGACTAAAAAGCATTTATGACACTGTGAAATTGTTAAACTCTGATTGTATCTAACTGACTAAATTGAAACTAGTGACTATTGAGAGTTTTGTTACTGGACTGAGTAGTATTTGTGATTGTGTAACTGAGTGTGATTTCAATATGATCTAAATATTACTGTCTGCCAGTACGTCCGTTTCGAACGTACCAACTATTTCTGTACAACTCCGTAAGTATGCTCCGTTTCAGAATTACTACTGGTTTTCTGTGTCTGATTCCGTAGTTAATTGGTTTTGATCTCACACTGAGCTCGAGTAGCTCACCCCCTCTTATGTTTTCCCTTTCAGGTACATTTCGAAGTACTAGATGCTGGACTCAGTATGCGGAGGTCTCGGACAGGCTTGTGAACAACAATTATGCACTTTTTGTTTAATGATACTAACTTGGTATTTTTTTCATTTTGAACTGTATGGTTTATAAACCGTGGTACAATTACTATTTTAAACTTTTGATTCGTACATTTATTCCTGTTAAACTTGTGGATAGAATTTTAGCGATTGAACATTTTTTATTGGTTTTGAAAATGTAAATTTTGAACGACTTGTTTTTGTAGACATTTTCTCACGATCACTTCGATAATCAGTGTAGCATCCCGGATTTGGTCTAGACTTCTAGGCCATAGAGGTAACCCATGGTAAGGGCACTGTCTCAATAAATCCTTATACTTCTCCCATGCATCAGATAGAGTCTCTAAATTGATCTACACAAAGGAGGAGATATCATTCCTCAACTTGGCTGTCTTAGCCGGTGGAAAGTACTTTAGAAGGAACTTCTCAGTCGTTTGAGCCCATGTAGTAATGGAACCCCGTGGTAAAGAATTTAATCAATGTTTAGCTTTGTTCCTCAATAAGAAAGGAAATAACCATAAGCAAAAGGCATCATCAGTGACGCCATTAATCTTGAAAGTATCATAAATTTCTAACAAATTAGCCAAATGAATATTTGGATCTTCGTCTTGCAAACCATTGAACTGAATAAACTGTTGTACCATCTGAATAGTGTTTGGCTTCAGATAGAAATTATTTGCAGCAATGGTGGGTCTCACAATACTCGATTCAGCCTCAATTAGAGTGAGTATGGCATAGTCGTACATAATATAAGGAACAAGATCTAGAACCGCAACAACTGTAGGAGGTAGCTGATTATTCTGGTTATCACCCATCTCCTCAGTAATAATAATTTCCTCTTGTTCGTCTACTATATTCTCTTGACTCTGGCTTTCTTCTCTACAGTTTCTACGAGCTATACTTTCAATTTCACTATCAAATAACAATGATCCTAACGGGTTTCTTCTAGTCATAAACTAAAGGAACCTGCTAGAAACAAATAAAACAAAAATTAGAATGTAAAAATTGAACTAAAAAAATAAAATAAAATAATAAAAATGACTAAATTAATAAAAATAAAGTGTTCCTAATATTTTAGTCCCTGGCAACAGTTCCAAAAACTTGGTGGTCACTAAACTAACTATAAATACGACAAAGGCAAGTGCACCTATCGAACAATAGTATAGCTATGGTGAGTAGAGAATATCGTATCCACGATGACTAAAAGCATTAGTAATTACTATTTTTCTATTATTTAGCTGACAATTTAGGATGATGTGTTTTAATCTAAATTTACTAAACTAATTTAACTAAGAATGCAACAGAGAATGAATCAAAGAAATAATAAAAAAGTAACCAATGAGATAGACAATACCCAAGAAAGAATCCACCTAAACTTCACCTTTTATTATGAATCTTAATTAAACGATTTATTCACTTGTGTCTTGATACGTAGAAATCCCTAAATTATATCAATATCTCTTTCAAGAGTAAGAACAACTGATTCTAGGTTGATTAATTGAAATCTCTTTCTAATTAAAACCCCTATCATCGCATTAACTCGATCTATGGATTCCCCTATTAGATTTCACTCTAATCCAGTAGATTTATATCGTCCTATTTTTAGGATTGCATGCAACTCCACTCAATTATGCTAGATTACTCTTAAACATGGACTTTTTCTCCACTAAATTAAGCATATTAAACATGAATTAATATCCCAGAAATATTAAAACAAGAAATAAGCATACATAATTGAGAACAAGAATCAAGTATTTATCGCGTAAAAAAACATTAAATAAAAGGATTCATCGTAAGTTTCATCCTCCCTAAATATCTAGGGAAATAGTTCATAATCCTAAATAGAAACATCTCAAAGGTAAATTGAAATTGAAATTTAGGTAATATTTGAGTAAAAATTGAAATATTAAATATGAAATTGAATTGTGTTATGTTGTGTTGTATTGATGAATTTTAATTGTTTTAATTTTGTAGCTAACATCGTACCAAAATCATCAACTAAAAGGGGAAATGATAAAGTCGACGTCGAATAGCTCGAAATTTCCAATTTGTATTTCTATAATCCGAATTTAGTTATTAATTGTTTTATTTTTTATTTAATGTATATGGTAAGTATTGAGGTAAGTAATTGATATTTTGATAATTGATTGAATGAATTGAATTGGTAGTTATATATATATTGAATGATTTTTGAATTGAAATGAAAATATGTGTAATTATGTGATTATATGAAAAATCAGTATTGGATTTTGATTATATCTTAAATGTGAAATTAAACTCTATAAACTATATCGGGCTGAGTCAGATTTAGATGGCATGCCATAGGATTGGAAAAGTTCAGGGATTTCTTCGACTTCGAGTCAATGAGACACTGGGCGTCAATTTACTACTTCGGATTAATTTGATGAGGCACTGGGTGCCAATTTACTTCAGTTTAGCCGATGAGACATTGAGTGTCAAATTATTACTCGAATTATTTGATGAGGCACTGGGTGCCAAACTGGTGTGTTTTGGTTGGATCCGTGTATCCGTCTGAGTCTGAGTCGTGTTAATAGGGGTAAATATATAATAAAGTTTTATAATTGATATTTAAATGGTATGGTATCAGAAATGATATTGATATAATAAATTGAAAATAGAATTTGAAATATGTTGTAAATACATGGAATACATGAGTTAAATACTCATGAATTGAATATGTAATGGATAGTGCCATTTGTTTAGATGATATGTGAACAAATTATGGAAAACTATTATATAGCAAGTGATGAAAATTGAGTATGGTATATAATGATGTATTCATGAATTGAGTATTGCATGACTAATGCCATTGTACGAATAAATATGGTTTGATATGTGAATAACCATTTATATAGCAATTGTGCGAATATGATATTGTTTAATAAAAAAATGATAGTCACGATACTAGACATTAATATGTCCTTATAATTTAATTGTGCTTATTATATTATCATGTCTTTAAATATTCGAATTATAGAAATACCACTGAGTTTTACTCAGCGTACGGTTTTGTTTTCCATGCGCAGATTAGGTACAATGATTTTGAAGAGTTGTAATTGAGGTTGTGAGCATCCATCTCATCACATCTCCAAGTGCTAAGAGGGTATGTTTCAAAATTTTGAATAGAATGACATGTACTTAGGAAGATCAAGTGTGTTCCAAGTAGTAGGGACAAAAATATAATTTATGAAAACTTCAATTTTTTTTAAATGTTCAAATATATTAGTGATTGGCCAAAATCACTTTGGCACCAAATGTAATATTCCTACATCAAGTTCCTTGGATCGAACCAGGCATAGGAGTGTTACATGCTTCCGAGTCAATGGCGTTCTTCGAGTGTTTTCTTCGATCTTCTTTGATTGCCCCATTATGTCTTCTTCTAATGGGTATTTATAGACTTTAGAATCCTCAAAAAGCCTAAAAATTGGGTTTTTTCGCATATTTGGGAAGTAGGGTGCAAAATCGACACGAGCTGACACATGTGTGTGTCCAGCCTATGTGGCTCACACGGGCGTGTGTCCAGCCCGTGTGGAAATGCACAGGCCGTGTGGCTCTTGAAAATAGCTCTATTTGTTTGATTTTGGCTCATTTTTTTTGCTCTTTTCAGTCCCAAATTCTCTCCTAAGTATAGAAACATGAATTTAAAGGATTAGGGGCATCAAATTCACTAATTTGTATAATTAATCATCCAAAAACGTATTAAAAATTAGATTAAAATATGTTACTTTAATAGCTTATCAATAATCATCATCTACCAGTTCCATCTCCGTACATTTTCACGTATATGAGGAAATTGGAAACTTGTAGAATAATCTTGACATCGCCTTTCCACAATTGAGAGTTATTTTTGCACTGATCTTTCGTCTCATTTGTTCCATCTTCACACTCTTATAAAAATAATGGGTTATTCATCTTTAAGATAATTTTTGTCTCATCTTCTACTAAACCCAAAACTTTCTCTCTCTTTTTTCTTTTCCGGTTGAAGACTTACAACAATGCTCAACAAAAACCAGTATATGTAACGATTGGTGCCACCAAAGAGCCTGGCGACACCAAATAAAATTCAATTTAAAATTGAATTTCTGCCACCGATGCCACAAATGGTAATGTAGGCACAAAAAAAATCTTTCTGCCACTAGTGCTGCCAATGGTAATGTAGGCATAAAAAAACCATCTTTTTGCCAACGATGCTACCAATGGAAATGGAGGGACCAAAAAAAATCAATTTTTTTAAATCGGTACCGCCAATGGAAAGACACCACCAAAAAAGAGACCGGTGTCGCTAATGCCAAGGGCAACACCAAAATTACTTTCTGACAGGCTTTTTTTTTTTCAAATATATAAACTGGTGCCGCCAATGACAACGGCTACACCTATTAAAATATATATTCTTTCTTTTTCCCCTCAAAATACGGTGGTCTTAGTTGCTAATACATACCTGTATTATATACTGGTGCCACCAATATCAACAGAGGCACCCTAGGAAATTATTTTTTTAAGAAATTGACCAATGATTGGGGAGTTATTATGGGTGGTGCCACCAATGGCAATAATGCAACTGAGGTTTCACTGTAGCAAACAAGTTATTTACGTACATGATTTTGAAAGGGGATCATTTTCATAATTAATAAAAACTTCTTGGTCAGTTTTATAAAAAAGTCATTAAAGGGAGGAATTCACTTCCAATGTAAAATTTAAGTGATTTTACACTCTTTCAGAATTTTTCTTATATGTTTAATATTTTAACAACTCAATCGTTATATTTTATGCTTCAATAACATAGATCATGCATTTTAAATTTGACATAAATTAAAATATTTTAACTATTCATTTTATGTAAAAAAAACTTTCAACTATTAGAAGTATATTAATATAGATAATATTTTAGATTGACGTGATATGGATATTGATAAGTTATGAAAGGATATAAAACCGCTTAAAATTTAGAATGATGTAAGTGGACATCTCCCCATTATATATATATTAACAATCCAATCTACTATATTTCATCCCCCATATATAACTGTGGCATAAATTAAAATTTTTTAATTATTTATTTTATATAAAAAAAGTTAAATATATATATTCATATAAATAATATTTTAAATCATAATGATTGTGACATGTCAATTAAAATTTTTTACTACATGACAAAGTACAAACTTCTTGAGTAATAAACTTATATCTACGGCACTAATTTTGAAAACGATTTTTTTTGTTCTTTTACAAATTAATATTTGAAATTTACTATTGATTCTGTTAGCATCTTCGAAGAGGAACAATCTATGGAGCCGCAAAGAAAAGAAGCAACTGAGCGTTTGCTTTCCAGACAAGGACACCACAACCTTGTTCCCAATGAGGAAAATGGTGGTGTTGGTGTCGGTGATGAAGGGTTGGTGGATGTTTCCAATTTTACCAGCATTCTTGGTCTTAGCACCGTTACGGCTGCTTGCATTACCTTTGGTTTTGGCTGTGCCGTACGTGCCTTTTCGTTGAACTGTTCTTTTAACAGTTTTAAAATTGATGGAACTTTCTAATTTCTTGGATTGCATGGCAGATAGGATATTCATCGCCTACTCAGTCTTCAATCATGGAAGACTTGGGACTTTCTGTGGCTGAGGTTAAACAACCCATCCACTATTTATGTTCCGATTTTTAAGAGGTTTCAATTTGACAGTCAGTTTTCTGTTTCTGCAGTTCTCACTTTTTGGTTCAATTCTGAGTATTGGATCACTAATAGGCGCTGCAATAAGTGGGAAGATAACAGATTTGTTTGGTCGGAAACTGGTAAGCTTTCTCAAGAATTATTGAATATTAATTTGCTAAAATCTTACAAACGAACTCCCATGTCTTGAACCAGACCATGTGGATCTTGAATTTGTTCTACATCGGTGGATGGCTTGCCATAGCATTTACAAAGGTTTCAGCTCTTCTGCTTATTCTTTCATAAGCTTTTCTTTACGACATGCTCGAGTTATGTACAAAGTCGGATATAAAGTTGCATTGTTTTTTTTTCCATCACAATGCTAACTAGGATCCTGGCTGTAAGGCAATGATGGATCCATTAGAGGATTTTCAGGATTATTTAAGCTGTCATGATCAATTTGCCTTTGCTTGCTTTCATTTTTTTTCAAAAGGCCCCTTGGTTGCTTAACCTTGGAAGACTATCACTAGGATTCACAAATGGAATTTCCAATTACTTGGTAACTCATTTGAAGTCTGCTTTGATACATTTTCTTTTATCCATTAGTTGTTAAATGTTGAATTACAATGGATTACCGTTTCGATCTCAAACAGGCGTCCATCTACGTTGCAGACAACAAAGAATGTCAGGGGAAGGTTTACAATCATAGTGCAGGTCATTAATCAAACATTGCCTATAATGCACTTATTGGCTCATGGTTCTTATACTACTTTTTCTGCAGTTTTTAACTGGTTGGGGCGTGTCGTTCATGTATGTTGTTGGTTCCTTTGTCCATTGGCGCACATTGGCTCTGTTAGGTAACTAGAACTTCCTGAATTGCATTGGAAATTGGGTAGGCAATCAGATAGTTTTGTAACAGTTATTGAATGATTTTACAAACAGCCACGATTCCCGGTCTGCTTCAACTCCTACTTCTCTTCTTCATACCAGAATCTCCTCAATGGCTGGTGAGTACAATTCGAGTTTCTTTTAAATTTTACAGCTACGGTTCGGTGCCTATCTTAAAGGCTCAAGTAAAAAGAAAACAGAAAATCTCATTACTAACCTGCAAGATATTGTCCGTTTTGATATGGAAATCTCTAGTTTTGTCCTACAGCTACCAAATGGCTTTGAGTTTCTACAAATATATCATAGCAGATCATCATAAGTTTTCTATTTCGGTTGAAATCTCCTCTGTGATATATAGCCACTGAGAATATTTCTGTGCAGGCAAAATTTGGTCGTGAGAAAGAGCTTGAAGCCGCTTTGTTGTGCCTCAGGGGAGATAAAGCTGATATTTCTCATGAAGCAACTGAAATAAAAGTAACCTTTGTTTTTTTCTTAGGAAAAAATTATAAACTTTTATAATGGTTCAATTTCTGCTTGTCTGAGCTTATCTTTTTACAGGATTATGTGGAATCTCTTAAAAGTTTCTCGAGTGAAGGAATTTTAGACATATTTCAAAAGAAGTATGTTAGGCCATTACTTGTAAGACACGTAACTTGGTTGAAATTGATCAATTTCTCTATATTTGCTATATAATCCATTGATATATCTCTTGTTTTCCTTATAGACTGTTGCTGGAGTGTTGGTCCTGATGAATTTGGGAGGAATCAATGCACTTACATATTATTCTGGTGCTATTTTTGTCTCAGCTGGTAATATTACTGGTCTTAACAATCTCCATAGAACTTCAAGAAAATATATGAATAGTTCAACTACATTAAGTTCTATTCTATGACAATTGAAAGGTGTATCTAGCATGGTTGGGCTCATCACACTAGCTGCTACTCAGGTTTGCTTCACTGTCATTTTGGATAGCAAAATTCTCCATTGATGGGATGATGTCTCAGTAACTAAAGAAATGTTCTGTTTTGCAGACAGTAATTGGTATTTTGGGTGCAACCTTAATTGATAAATTAGGAAGACGACCACTCCTACTGGTTAGCCAAGGATAAACTTTTTGTAATGATCTGCCAAGTAAAATGCATTGTTACTGAACAATGATTTAACTGTGTCCATCAGGTTTCATCAGCTGATTATGCTTTAGTAGCTCCCTCACAGGAGTATCATTCTTCTTAAAGGTATTAATGTGATGACCAGGATTCGGATATCTCCCCCTCGTCACTGCACGTGGCAAGATTTGTTTCATCACCCTCGCGTATGCTTACATCAAAGGTATTATCCCTTAAGATAGTTCTATTTCCTTCACAAGTACCTATGACCTCTCCCTCAGTTTGAATCAATGTAAGCGTAAGCAAGGGGATATCGTGCAATGATACAGGAGAAACATTCGAAGCCCGGTCATTATAACTAAAAATGTGCCTTTATTTGCCCCCAGATGGTATTATTACTGCATTTCACTATGTCCTAACATATCAGATACAATGATCAATATTGAGCAGGATTTTAATTGGTGGGATCAAGGTAGTCCTATTTTGGCATTCATTGGCTTATTGGCAAGTTATCCATTTTCCCCTTCCATTCTGTTTTTCTCCCCTTCTCCTTTACCAATTCTAAATATTGGATAATGCTTTCAGATGTACATGGGCTCATATGCACTTGGCGGAGTACTACCATTGCTATTACTATCAGAGGTCTGCAAATTGTGTTCTGTATTGCTCCAACTCTTCATTTTTCTTGAAGTAACCATATTCGACACCTGTGTCCAACCATATCCAGACATGGGATGAGGATACCAAAAGCCTTTCAAAAAAATGAAAAAAACTACTAAAATTTGAGTATACCTACGTCGGATACATATCAACATCCCACACTCACACTTCACTCCAAGTAACATAGGTGTTTGCCTTTGTTTACTTATTCGGTCATCCATTTTTGCATCATATTGAAATATATTTACTTCTGCCACAGTTATTTCCAATAAATGTAAAAGGTTCAGCAGGAAGCATCTGTAATTTTATGGGAAATTTCACTGGTTGGGTTGTCGCATACTACTTCAACTTCCTAATCGAATGGAGCTCAACAGGTGATTGATGCCTTACTCATTTTTTTCATAATATTTCTCAAGCTTTTTGACCTTAACAACCACTGCATTTTTTTTGCCATTGTTTCAGGAATATTCTTTATATTTTCAGCCTTTAGCTTTGCAAATTTCATCCTAACAGCGACAATGGTACCCGAGACTAAAGGACGAACACTGGAGGAAATACGTGCATCAATTACTCATTCTTCAGATTGAAATAGCAATTTGATTTAAATGTTGATTACTCTAGCTGCTGGTGTTACTAGACACTAATGTTGGTAATAATAATATTTTATTACTAAGTAATAATTTATAATTATTGATCAAATAATTGGATTATAAAGACAACTTTTGTAGGTATAACTTTATGTAAAGTTGTATTGTAACACAATCCAAGGGTATCTCATCAAAAGATATATTTTTATGAAAGAGTATATCATAAAAAGATATACTTATTAGATATCTAGATAAATGACTTTTTTATTAGTCAATTTTACTATTCTGTTGGGAATGTTCAAGGTTTTTTTTTTTTTTTTTTTATCTTGGAAGTGTTCTGTGCCTCAAAGCCATTATATTTTAAAAACTTTATTTTTTATTCTTTTTCTTATTTCAATTTTATTATTTATTTTTCTAACAATTTTAAGACTTTTATATCATGCCTTTCTTATAAAAATTTAATATATAAAGAAAGAATAGTGGTTTATCGTCTGATATATGCTTTTGTATTATAATCAGTTACTAGTTGTTTTATTTTGTTGCATAATTTTTTTATGTTATTTGGAATACAATTTATGAATTGATTGTAACAATCTATACTTGATCTGATTGTCGAACCAGAGCTATGGAACACCACATTAGTCACCAAAGTGACTCTACATTAACTCTCAATCTAACCTCCAACACACCAGCAGATAACAACATAGAATGTGCTTAAGTTATTAATGAGCAGCGGAATGACAAATAAGTACTTACAGCAAAACTCTATTAACCAGCTCGTATACAAATAAGGGTTATCATACTTGTGGGGGTTTCGCATAAAAAAAAAAAGAAGCTAAGTTTTCTCATGCACAATTGAGGGTTCATAAATATGTGTAAACAAAAGTAAAATATGCACAAAAATAAGACAACTCAAGCTCGCGAACTCACTTTGTAGGCTTTTGGGTTCATAACAGCGAAATCATGCGAACTTACTTCACTAAATTAACAACTTTACATGGTAGCACATAAGGAATTAGAAAAAAAAATGAATTAACAATATGAAAGCATTAAGTTTTTACAAATCCAATCACATCTCGGGGCATAATATTTCATTTTCAAACATAGGGGTTCGCATGTAACACCCTATATTCGGTTTGATCACTTGACCCGAGCTATAAGGTATTACAACTATAAAACATCAACGTTATTCACTATCTCAACATAAATGATTAAACACTTCTTAACATAATATAATTACAATCATTCAATGATAGTCCATCATATTCGAGCCTTAATGAAGCATAAGAAGCTATTAAAACAGCACGGAAACAAATCTGGACTAATTTGAAACTTTTACAAAAATTCAGGTGAAAAGTGAAAACAGGGGTTACACGGTCTTAAGGTCACATGGCCGTGTGACAAGGTTAAGACCGTGTGATCCCATAACATGGTCGTGTGTTTAACCGTGTAATAAAATTAAGCCCTGTACTCCTAAGACACACGATCGTGTGCCTAGGCCGTATAACTTATTGTTGTCGTGTGGACAAACCTGTACCAAAAGGTTGTGTCATGCAACCGTGTGAGACACACGTCCGTGTGACAGACAGTGTCACAAGCCGTGTATGTGTGAAAGAACCTTCTAAAACAAGCAATTTCAACCTAAATTACTTAGACCACAAGTCATGAAATTGTCAGCCAACAACCTACATAAAATGTACCAAAACTTGTTAAAACATACCAATCACATTCAACCTAAGTGTCTAACCAATATGCCCTCATTGGCACCACAATTCAAACATAAGCATCAACCATTCAAACTTAAACAAAACTGACTTTCCATGCTTGTACATTCACCAAATCAACACCAATTACTAAATGCCAAAATCATCAATTGAAGTTCACCAATTAGCTTATCATATAAATACCAATTTGTAACATCTCAAAAATCAGGTTAGAAGAAATAGAGTTGTGAAATCAAGAGTAGTCATGTCTCGATTTTGAGTTGAGATTTTGGAAATTTTGAACAAGTAAATTGATTTGGTTCAGTGGTTAGGTGTTCTAGCTATGCGTGTGAGGTTATGGGTTCGTATCCTATTTCTTGAGATTTTTCTATTTTTTATTACACTATTGGCTTTGGACATATGGGTTGTAAGTTATTTTTGATCAATTGATGTTAAGAATGGGCATGCTGGTTCAGTGGTTAAGCTTATGTATACCTTTGGTCTTGTGTTCAAATTTTTGTATATGCAATGGGGAAAATATTTTTATTGTAACATCCTGAATTAATGGGCCTTTGCATTTGTTGTGTGTTACATATAATGTGTTAATTAGAGTGTTTAAGGGGTCCAGATCGGGCTCAGGATTGGGCCGAGGGCTTAGTTAAAAAAATCTTCTGCTTGGGCACTTTAGTGGAAAGCCAGTAGGATAGGGCTTAAAAGATGTTATCTGTGTTTTAAGACACAAATGGGCTTGTGGCCCAGTGGCAAAGTGGCGCCACTTAGGGGCTTTGAGGTGGCATGATAAGCAGTAAGGGAGGTCCAAGGTTCGAGTCGTATTACCCATCTATTTTAATTAATTTTTGCGTCAAGGGAGAGCAGAGTTGGAGTCAGTTAGAATGCTTGAAATTAGGAGAAATAATTGATGGATAATGTGGATAATATGGATGATAATGTGGCAGATAAAGGAAGGAAGAGGTGGTGTTATCCATATCACTTAAGGATGAGTGATCAGATGAAGATAGAGGAGAAAATATAGGAATTATCTGCTGAGTGCAGTGTTGGCCGAATTTCCATCTCTTGGAGGGGTGCCGAAATTTCCCCTACTATTGGATTAGTTGTTAGTTATCAGGAAGGGCACTTTCAGTTTTTGATAGGTAAGTGCCGAAATTCTTTATAAATAGGGGGTATCTATTCAATTCCGGCATTTGAACCCCATTCTTTTAAAGCTTTTCTCTCATTCTCTGCAAAAACCGAAATCCCTAAATCCCATTCTCTCATCTTCACTTTTATGCAAAAGCCGAAACTCTTGATTTTAACTCTCTTCTCCATTCTTTTTCTATAAGCCAAATATTCATTGTTCTTTGCTTTTTCTCTTCTGCCGATTTCTTTATTAAAAGCCGAATCTCCATAAATTTCTTCGATTCATCTTCTATTCCTGATTTTCACAAAAAGCCGGAATCCTCTAGGAGTAGCCGAATCTTCTCTAGTAAGGTGAGTGTCGACTCTTGTTATTCCTTAAGATCTCTTTCGGTTTTGGAAGACAAAGCCGAAAAGCTAATGGTTTAATGGTTTTATGTATTCTCTTGATGGGCGACATTCGGGAATTGAAGTAGATCTCTTAGATCTAAAAGCCAGAAACACTAGCCCCTGAATCTCATATCACTTTTCAGGATTTCAAGGTAAGGATTTCAATTCTCCTTAAGATGATCAACCATTTCCTTTTGGTTAGTTGTGCCTTAACCTAATGTTTCGTTACCAGCCTCTAAACAACACCTTAGGCAGATAGCGATTGTGTCGGCTACAAATAGCGTCGATGTAGAAAGTCTTGTTCTAACGATAATCAGGTGTGTAGATCTCTAACACACTATTAAACCTGTATGTATGTCTATATATATATATATACACGTTATGGGCTAAAAAGCCGGAAAGTGGCTGTGTAGACAGTCGAACAAAACCCTCAAAGGGTTAGGCAAGGATGCCAGGTACGTAATCATAGAAATCTCTATGTGTATCGAAATATATGAAAGCCTGTATGATGTTTTCTTTATGTGTGTATGCATGGGGCAGGATTATGATAATGAAGGGGAAGTGCATGATAGGTCACTTGGTGATCGGTGGTTAAACCACAACTTCAAATGATAAGTCACATACTGATCGGCGGCTATGCCACGTTTAATGATTCCTAATTAATAGGAATAGGCAGGACGGCTGTCGTTATGGTGTGTAGCAGATGGAGGGTTGATTGTAGAAATCCCCAAGGTGTGATGGTTGGTACGGGTTGGTGTGTAGAGGATGGAATTCTAGGATGGGTTGGGCTATTCATCATTCATTATTTTCATGTAATTATGATTGTTGCCTTTATGTATGGGCCAGGGCTCATAATGTGTTTGTGGGCCTTAGGTCAGTGTGTTCGGGATTTATAGACTGAGTCTTGGTGACTCACCCTTTCATTTTTCTCCACTCTTTTAGATGAGCAGTAGATCGTGGACATGGGAGCCGAGACGGACTCGAGGGGCCATCAAGTTTTTATTTTTTTATTTTTTTATAGATTATTTCGGCTTTTCTTTAAGTTTTAATTTTCTTTTTTGGAATATTTATGTAATAAGGCCCCATAGTTTATATTTCACTGCTTAGTTTTTTATATTTTCAAAGGTTTAATTATTCTAAATAATAATAATACAAGGTTTTATTTTCAAAAAGTCACTTATTTATTCAAATATTGTCTAATTAACTTACGATTTCCGAAACCAACAAAGCAAAAGTTTTTAATGTACAACCCGTAGCATACCAGATCTGGTCGAAACGTATGGGCCGGGTTTGGGGTGTTATATTTATGATATTTCGTAAATTAGTTTTGTTATTTTCTTTAAAAGGTTGATTAACTTCCTTCCCCATTCTTTTTCTTCAAAACGTTCATTCTTCCCTTCTTTTGTTTTTGTTTCTCTTCACTCCAATTATATTTTTCTTTTCCCTCGTTTCGTTGATATTTTGTTTGAATCTTTCTGAACCGTTACGCCAAATTCCCTTGTGCTATTAATCGTCAACCTAATTGTAAGTGTCCCCTCTCAAGTTGGTTTGTTTGAGTTGTGATAAATGAAGTTATGTTTCCTTTTTCTAAGGGGTAAGTTTCTTATTCGCATAAGTTTTGTTAGTTAAAGATTTTGAGAGTGACATTTCTCTAATGATTTAAGTTTCGTGTTTCAGTTTACAAGTAAGGGTAATCGTCTAATTTCGTTGAGATTTGGTGTCGAAGTTCTTCGACGCACTTCGGTTTGGATGTTAATTCAAGTTTTTTGTTTCGGTTTATTCGTCTAATTTAGTCATTGTAACATTGTTTTTATGTTTGAGAATCATCTTTATTGCTTCTACATCAAAGCCGTATTAGGTGGGAATTGAAAACCCCTTCTTCTTAGAATTTTAATAGTCAGAAAATGGGACTATTAAAGCCAGACGGCCATATGTCAGACCGTGTAACTCATTGTTCACAAAAATTGGAGGCACACGGACGTGTGCCCAGACCGTGTGTGGTTATTGTTGTGTAGGGTTCACACGAGCCAATGACACAGGCATGTGTCCAGGCCGTGTAACTCACTGTTTGTGAATTAGGACCACACAGGCAAGTGACACAAGCTTGTTGCATACCATGTGGAGTCACACGGGCCGGCTTTTCAGGCCGTGTGAAACCATATGGGTGTGTGGGCCAATATTTGGGATTTTTCCCTCAGGCCACAAGCGTTGTTCAAAACGAATGTAGGCCTACTATAAGGTTTGTACAATCTGAATTAGGTTATACAACTTGATATCTGATGATCTAATGATGAACAACTTGTGATCTATACGTATATTTGCTATGTTTGAACCCTAGTAAGTAGGGTCTGTCAGAACGTAATGTGCTCTTGTTTAGTGTATACGAACTATCTAGGTACAATTTGTATTCTATTAAGTTTGATGTTACGCCTCTATGTTACTTTGTTTCTTAAGAACATGTGATATCTGAATATGTTTAATTGATTGGTACTGATTCTGATTTATAACCATGCATATGACTTCATGGCAAATATGATATTATTTGTTAAGTTTTGATAATTTGTTTTATAACGCATGGACTCCAATGTTTGCTGACTCTGTTACTGTACAATAGCATGATTTACATGCTTATCACTCTACTTCTGTATATGCATGCCATGACACATTGCATGGGACTTGGGATGATATGAAAGTGGAAAGTTTCTAGCAGTTTGATGATCTGTATTATCTGGTGGTTTATCCACGATTCTATTCTGGTAGCTTCGCTGCAATGTAGGGGCTTGATCACATATATCTGATCTGATAGTTTTAATTACAAAATTCTAGTGGCACTGTCCACATTTATCTGATGGTGTGATTTGGTTGGACAAGTCCTAGGGAAATTTATTACGGTGTGTAGCGAGTTGGGTAGGATGTTTTCGATAAATCGCATTCTAATTTGTTTTGAAAAATATTGCATTTGCATAAACATACATCCTCTGCGTAGCTCTGTTTAGTTCTGCTCTGCTCTGTTTTATTATGTTATGTTCTGCTCTATCATGTTCTATTTGGGTTTTTTTGTTCTGTTGTATTAGAATGATATAAACCTCCATGATACTCTGATCTATTCCGTTCTGGTCTTATACTCGCTATTAAGTTTTCTGTGTTACTTTGACTTATATATTATGTTATGTTAATCGTAATTGATATTGGTTATACACTGGGCTTTATAGCTCACCTCTTGGTTTTATCTTAGTTTGTTCAAGTAAGGCTCTAACTTAAGACCGAACGACGTATGGGAGCTTCAATTGTTTTGCGATAGTGTAGAAATGTTTTTGATCTTTTGAGTTTGTAATTTGTTTCTGAGTTCGTCTTAATTTTTGCTAAATTCGTCAGTAATTGATCATTTCTAACGCGAAACTAAAAAAATCACTCAAGTCGATAAAACGGATTCCCTTGTGCTATTAATCGTCAACCTAATTGTAAGTGTCCTCTCTCAATTGAGTTGTGATAAATGAAGTTATGTTTCCTTTTTCTAAGGGGTAAGTTTCTTATTCGCATAAGTTTTGTTAGTTAAAGATTTTGAGAGTGACGTTTCTCTAATGATTTAAGTTTCGTGTTTCAGTTTACAAGTAAGGGTAATCGTCTAATTTCGTTTGAGATTTGGTGTCGAAGTTCTTCGACGCACTTCGGTTTGGATGTTAATTCAAGTTTTTTGTTTCGGTTTATTCGTCTGATTTAGTCATTGTAACATTGTTTTTATGTTTGAGAATCATCTTTATTGCTTCTACATCAAAGCCGTATTAGGTGGGAATTGAAAACCCCTTCTTCTTAGAATTTTAATAGTCAGAAAATGGGACTATTAAAGCCAAACGGCCATATGTTAGTCCGTGTAACTCATTGTTCACAAAAATTGGAGGCACACGGACGTGTGCCCAGACTGTGTGTGGTTATTGTTGTGTAGGGTTCAACAAGCCAATGACACAAGCATGTGTCCAGGCCGTCTAACTCACTGTTTGTGAATTAGGACCACACGGGCAAGTGACACAAGCTTGTTGCATACCATGTGGAGTCACACGGGCCGGCTTTTCAGGCCGTGTGAAACCACATGGGTGTGTGGGCCAATATTTGGGATTTTTCCCTCAGGCCACAAGCGTTGTTCGAAACGAATGTAGGCTTACTATAAGGTTTGTACAATCTAAATTAGGTTATACAACTTGATATCTGATGATCTAATGATGAACAACTTGTAATCTATACGTATATTTGCTATGTTTGAACCCTAGTAAGTAGGGTCTGTCAGAACATAATGTGCTCTTGTTTAGTGTATACGAACTATCTAGGTACGATTTGTATTCTATTAAGTTTGATGTTACGCCTCTACGTTACTTTGTTTCTTAAGAACATGTGATATTTGAATATGTTTAATTGATTGGTACTGATTCTGATTTATAACCACGCATATGACTTCATGGCAAATATGATATTATTTGTTAGGTTTTGATAATTTGTTTTATAACGCATGGACTCCAATGTTTGGTGACTCTGTTACCGTACAATAGCATGATTTACATGCTTATCACTCTACTTCTGTATATGCATGCCATGACACATTGCATGGGACTTGGGATGATATGAAAGTGGGAAGTTTCTAGCAGTTTGATGATCTGTATTATCTGGTGGTTTATCCACGATTCTATTCTGGTAGCTTCGCTGCAATGTAGGGGCTTGATCACATATATCTGATCTGATAGTTTTAATTACAAAATTCTAGTGGCACTGTCCACAGTTATCTGATGGTGTGATTTGGTTGGACAAGTCCTGGGGGAAATTTATTCTGGTGTGTAGCAGAGTTGGGTAGGATGTTTTCTGATAAATCTGCATTCTAATTTGTTTTGAAAAATATTGCATTTGCATAAACATACATCCTCTGCGTAGCTCTGTTTAGTTCTGCTCTGCTCTGTTTTATTATGTTATGTTCTGCTCTATCATGTTCTATTTGGGTTTTTTTGTTCTGTTGTATTAGAATGATATAAACCTCCATGATACTCTGATCTATTCCGTTCTGGTCTTATACTCGCTATTAAGTTTTCTGTGTTACTTTGACTTATATATTATGTTATGTTAATCGTAATTGATGTTGGTTATACACTGGGCTTTATTGCTCACCTCTTGGTTTTATCTTAGTTTGTTCAAGTAAGGCTCTAACTTAGGACCGAACGACGTATGGGAGCTTCAATTGTTTTGCGATAGTGTAGAAATGTTTTTGATCTTTTGAGTTTGTAATCTGTTTCTGAGTTCGTCTTAATTTTTGCTAAATTCGCCAGTAATTGATCATTTCTAACGCGAAACTAAAAAAATCACTCAAGTCGATAAAACGGATTTTGGTTTTCAACCTTAAACTCCAAAAAGATTTTCCTTCACGAATCAAGTAAATTTTTGAATATTTTTTGGATAATTACTAAAATCAATTTTCAATACTTTGGTGTAACTTGTCCAAATTTGGCTTAAACTTCTAGGCTGTGTTTGGAGTGTTACACAATTCAAAAAATTAACAATGAATTATAGGTTTCAAACACCCATATGCCATCAAATATCAAACCAACCAAAATACCATTAAGGATTTACATTAACAAACATATTTCATATTACAAATAGTACAAAACATGACAAAATGATCTTAAACATACATATACCAAAACCCTATTTACATGCCACTTATAACCAGACCAAAATAAACAAATAGCTACTAAAAAATTTGACAAATAGTGTGATCTCCAACGATGTTCCAATCGACAACACGAATTTGACAATCTACAAGGAAGAAAACCAAAATAGGGTAAACTTACGTCAAGCTTAGTAAGTTTGTATAATTAAACAACACATACCTGTCATTTTAATCATACAATTTGAATATGGCATAACTAGAATTTCCAAGCCTCGTTTCATATTCCCTATCATACCACATGGTTAGACATGTATATACAACATTGCAAGATACTAAGACTACCTGTTTCACATGCCAAAATTCATTATCATGTAATTGTACAACCATTTAATGCCATGAGATCCATTTTTGTATATTTCATTAATTGTTTTGTCCGAAGAACTATAGTAAATTATTTTTGGATACGCAAGAAACTAATGCTCACACAAGCTGACAATTGGGACATTAACCAATACTCGATGTTGTTCACACAAGTTGATAAGAATCTGCAACAAATGCTAGATTCCAGCCATCGGTATGGTATCCACCACCGATACATAGTACCTATGTAACACCCTATACCCGGCTTGGTCACCAAGCCCGAATATCAGGATGCAACACCACCGTCTCATATCATACTCATAGTAAATTGTCACATTATTAAGAAATCCTCCTCTTTACTTAGGATCTTATAAATTTTTAGTCAAACATATATCAATCATCATTAGAACATTTCAAACATACTTTAAATAAACTTATAATAATAATTAAACATGCATTAGGATCACTTAGCAAGATTTCAAATACAATCACGTAGGTATTGATACTAGAACATAGGAATCGATATTTTCCTTAAGTGGTATCAATACCACCTGGAAAATCGATACCAAATTTTTATTTTGTTTCTTGCCTAAAATCAAAACACATGAAAATGTAGGTACAATTGAAAAAGTATCGATAAAATTACCTCCAGTATCGATACTCCTGACATGGTATCAATACCGATTTGCGATTCTGACTTCCTGCACATTTCAAAATCACAGAGGTACAGTTCTTACAACACGAATATTGATACCTGATAAACCATAATTTATACATATTTTGATCCCATGCTTGGCTTATTTTTGGATGAATGTTCATTAGTTTTGATGAATTTGACGCTCCTAATCCTTTAATTTCATGTTTTACACTCAGGAGAGATTAGGGAGTCGAAAATAACGAGAAATGGGCCAAAAAGGGACAAAATGGGCCTACCTCAGAAATCAACACAGCCGTGTGTGACGAGCAGAATCGAACACGGCCTAAGCTTTCGTACACGGGCGTGTCCCTGCCGAACCCAGGTCTAATTCCATTCAAAAAAGATTACTTGCGGGCCAAGAAATGTGCTCCAAAGCCTATATAAACACCCTAGGGGAGGACCTAAAAGGCGACACAGAGTAGAAAGAAGAAAATACTCGAAGACGCCATTGGGAGCAGCTTGGAAAAAGGATCTCCATCAAGATTGAAGATTTCCTATTCTCTTGAAGTTTTTTGGGTTTTCTTATGTTTTGTAGATTTCCTTATTTTAAGATGTTTCCCTCTATCAGTATGAACTAAATCCCTTAAATACCTGAGGGGATGAAACCTAAGACGGATCTTATTACTATTTGATTTATAAGATAACTACTTGTTCTTATTCTTAGTTGTGAGTTCTTATTCTTGTTTTAATAATTCAGGTTATTGATTCAAGTCGAATGTGCTTATTCAGATGAGCAAAAGTCCCTGTTTAAGAGTAGATCAACACAATTAAGAGGAGTTGAATGCAATCCTAGATATAGGACGACGTAAATCTGCCGGATTAGAGTAAAATCTAATAAGGGAATTCATAGATCGAGTTAATGCGACAATAGGGGTTTTAATTAGAAAGAGATTTCAATTAATCAACCTAGAGTCAGTAGTTTTTAGTCTCGAAAGAGATATTAACATAATTTATGGATTTCTACGGATTAAGTCAAGTGAATAAATCGTATGAATCAGAAGTAATAAGTGAAGTCTAGGTGGATTCTTCCTTGGGTATTGCCTCTTTCATAAAGTTTCTAAAAGTATTTTCCCAATTCATTCTCTGTCCTGCTTTTAATTAATTTTAGTTTAAAAGAAATCACTCCAATTCTTAGGCTAGATAATAGGAAGATAATAATTACTAGTACCCTTGCTCCTTGTGGATACGATATTTCCTGTCTTACCATAACTATACTATTAAACGATAGGTGCGTTTGCCTTTATTGTGATCATAGTTAGTTAGAGACACATCAATACCCCTACTTTAGACCAAAATAATATAAACATTTTTAGGTATATAAGTCATTCCCACTTGTATCAATCATCATGATATCATATCATTATCAAAAAAACATCAAAACGGTCGTAATTGTAGTCTTAAACATCAAAAATAAGTTTAAAATGTAATCGGCATAATACGATTCAATTCTCAAAATCCTAAGAGCAATTAAGTTATGGAGCTTCCAAAACATCCTAACAAATATCATTAAAAGTCTACCACATTTCCTTATTCCCAAAACATAAACAAATAACAATTACACCTATGGAAAAATGAAAACGTACTTGCTTGGATCACCCATTGGCACAACACCACTCACATCGGCACTTAGCTACCCCGCAAGGGTTTTAAAAAAGGAGTGGGTGAGCTTAACAAGCTCAGTGAATACCTAGAACAACAACCATGCAAACAATTCATCAAGCATCAATGAAACAACCATATAGCACAACCTCAACAGTTCTAACTCTAGTGTCATAATATACTTACTCGTGCATTATTACTAGTTCATTTACATGGTAATCATGATCATTTTTAAGCATATATCACATTACACATATAATCACATCACATTTAAAAATATACCACAATACTCATATAATCACACAACATTCAAGCATATATCACAATACTCATAGCATGTTTATAGATAAATTGCATAGCAACCACCTACTCATTTAGGCATACATCACAATACACATATATATACATTTTAAGATAAATTGGCACTTGAGCTATGAAATGTAAAAGTGAGCTCTATCATCACTCATCAGATACACAGATCTCCAATACATCACATAGACTCATTGAGTCAAACATGTCTCAAAAGTGAAGCATAAAGCTAACACTCTCCTTATTTTCCCTCAAATGTCCCGTCGAATGGAGTTTAGCTCACATTCCCTTATCCCTCCAACATGTCTCAGGGCCTCAACATGTAAAATCATTGTACATTTAGGTGAGTACTCAAAATCCTATGGCATGTGATCGCTGTAAAATCAGAGTTTTAAAATTTATAAAAGAATGATCAAACCTGAAAACTAACTCTGACAACGATTAAAGGCAAGTGTACCTATCGAACAGTAGTATAGCTTAGGCAAGACCGGATATCGAACCCAAAGGAACTAAGAGTACTAATACTAACTTTCTTTTTATTATTTAGCCTTAAAAATAGAGTGAAGTTGCTTTAGACGAAGACTAAACTAAGGACACAAAGACAAAAAGGACGAATAGGAGAATAACTTTGAAGAAAAACTCAGTTGATTGCGACAATACCCTCAGGAAGAATCCACCTAGACTTCACTTATTAATTAACCCTAATTATATGATTTCTTTTACTTAGCTTGATCCGTAAGACTCCCTAACCTATATTAAAACCTCTCTCGAGGCGAATAACGTCTAACCCTAGGTTAATTACTGGAACTCTCGTTCGCTTATAATAACCCCCTAGGATAGCAGTAACCCTAATCCGGCAAAATCTCGTAACCCTATCTCTAGGCGTTCGATCAACTCCACTTAATTATGTTAGATCTACTCTTAGGCAGGGTCTATTCCTCCTCCACCTAAGCACATTAGATTTGGATTAAGCAACATAATTAAGAACAAACTAAGTAATTATCATATAACTTAAAAATCAAATAATAAAATCTGTCTAGGTTTCATCCCCCTTCAGGTATTTGAGGGATTTAGTTCATAATGCAAAAAGAAAACATCACAAGAGAAAAGATAAAACAAAACATAAGAAAAATCCTAAAACTCCCTGAAGGAATTGAAGGAGAATTCCGCCGTCTTGAGCATAATTCCGGCTTCTTGGGATGGATCAACTGGCTATCTTCGCATTAATCCCTAACTCTGACCTTCTCGGCTTGGCTTCTTGGCCTAGTTTTGACGCCGACTTCGGCTTCTGCCGAACTCCCTTTTCAAGTTGCCCCCTTAGGTGTTTATATAGGCTTTGAGATGCCTTACTTGGTCCCTAAGTATCCTAATTTAAGTAGAATTCCTACTAGGGTGTTTGAATAGGCATTGGAATATGTTTCTTTGCCTCCAAGTATCCTTTCCCGAATGAAATTGCTCTTTCCAGTGATAGGGACACGGCCATGGCACATGCCCGTGTTGATCGTGGCCAGGCCGTGCTCGGACTTCTTTAATGAGGCACAGCCGTGTAAATCAGGAGAAGGCTATGTTCTAGATGATTGGCGTGGCACGGCCGTGTGGGCTTAAGTCCAGGCCGTGTCGATTTCTTCCTTGGCCCGAATTGGTCCGTTTTGGGCCCGTTTCTCGTTCTTTTTATCCTCAGGTGCTTTCCTGGGTATAAGACATGAAAAGAAAGGATTAAAAGCACCTTTTTACATAAATCGAGGGATAAATCATCCAAAAGCATACTAAATGTGGGATTAAAATATGTTACTTTTACGGTTTATCAAATACCCTTACACTTAAGCTTTTGCTTGTCCTCAAGCAAAATTCTCAACTTACAATTAAAACGAACTTTCCATGATTCATAATTCCTATCAACAATGCCTTATCCTAATTCATAGATAATTTATACATGGATAATTCAACTCAAAGATTCCTAAAGATTCAAATAAGATAAGTCATACACTTGTAGCACGAAAAACATAGGTGTTTCCCTTCATCTAAATAATTAGCTTTCATTCAAAACTGACAAGGATTGATATTCTCACAGAAGATTCACTCAAATCACTCAAAAAGTGTTTTAAGGGTCAAAATTAAGCACTCATAGGTCGAACATGAAAAGTTAATCCCATAGGCTTGCCTGAAAATTAAATCTCCACCACTGTAAAATGATATGATAAACAGATCAAAAGGTTTTTGTTAGGGTTGTAACGGGGCTTAGGTTAGGGGTATGGATAAAGGCTAAAATTAGAAGGTTAGGATCGGGATTGAATTGATAAGTTACCTATCTAAAAAATTTCTAACATAATAATTACATCAACTGAAAATAATAATAATAATCTTACTAATACGAGCTTTTTCTTTTGATAATTAGACTTTAACTTGTATAAGCTCACTCTTCATAATACTAATACTGAATATACTTTGCTTTTTTTTAAGAACAAACTAATAAAGACAACTTCAACTCATAATAAAAACTTAGGAAACTAGTCAAATCATATCTCGATTAAAGGGTAGTCAAAAAGAAGGGTAATAACAAATACAAAGGGTTTTGGGTTAATATTAGTGAGTGAGTCAATAAAAGGGTTGTTAGGCTCAACGGGGTTCACTAGGGGTTAATTATGAGGGTAGGCTTTTTAGTGGTATAAGTGGGTTAAACCTAGGTGCCTTTATCATCTCAGTATATCAAATCATAATTGTGGTCTTCACATGTATAATCAAGGCAAGTTCTAGAATAACAGTTCATAGTTGACACACTCATAATCAAAAAGTGAACATGAAAAAAGAATGTATGCTCTATAAGGCTCAAAATCTCACAAAAATTATGGGTATTTTTGACATCAACCTTGTAAATTTCAAATTTCAAGATAACATTCAAATTCCGGTTGACAACCTAAAATTTTAATTTTTAGAAAATTAGACTTATCATGCTTGATTCCCTAGTATTCTTCAAATTTAATTATCAATGCACAATTATCAATGACTTAATCTAAAACATATCAATAGAAATCATAAATCAAAGAAAATTTCATTCAAATCGTAATATGAGAAACTTACTTTAAGATCAAGGCATAATTCAGGGATTTTCAGATAATACTATAATTAACCCCCCCACACTTAAGATGTACATTGCCCTCAATGTATAAAGATGGATAAAATAATCATAAAATCATAAGATAGGGAGAGAAGTGAAACTTCCTGAATTTTGGATGAAGTCAGTGAAAAGAAACTGGATAAAATTAGAGGTGAACGTGGGGAAGCGTCTCGAACTATTTGAAATTGAATCCTCGAAGCAGCCAGTCTGATTTTATTGTATCCTAAGCTAACTCTAAATATCATAAAGAATAGGAAGAAGGAAATAAAATAAAAAAAGTAAAAAAAATGAAATGAAAATAAAATAAAAACAAAAATAAATAATGGAAAATGAAAGACAATTAGAAAAAAGGAGAATGAGGTTTAAATAGAGATGTAGCATGTGTTTTGGGATTTTGAGTTTTTGTGTGCGTCCAGGTGAGGTAGCCACGGCCGTGTTATAGCTGCCACGTCCGTGCTCGACAAATCAGTAATTTTGCTCGGGTAGGTAGCACGGGCGTGGCCTAGTATCGCAGCCCGTGTTGGGAAAAGAAATTCTTCTCTGGTTGTGCACGGCTACTGGCACGCCCATGGTTCATCCCCTGGCTTCCACACGGCCACGGGCACACCCGTGTGTAAGGTCATGTGTCCTAGAAATCTGCTCTTTGGTTAGTTTATGGTTTGGTGCTTAAAAGGAAAAATAAAAGGAAAAGAATAAATAAATAAATAAATAATGTAAAAATAGGGTTAGTGCTCGGGTTGCCTCCCGAGAAGTGCTCGTTTATAGTCTTAAGCTAGACTTTACCTTTCATTCGTATAGTCATGGTGGTTTGAGGAGGTGAAAATCTTTTCTCATGCGATCATTTCGGTTATAGATATATAGTTTAAGTCGAGTAATGTTTACCTTAAAAGTGTTCAATTTAGGATTGTTTACCTCGACTTTGCCATATAGGAAGACATTAAGTACCTCAATAGTGATTTCTTCGTTTGCCTTAAAGTCTGAATTGGTGATTCGAGGGTCTTCCTTATTCAACAATACCTGATCCCCTATTTTGAAGTGATTTGTTGTTCCTATCAGCTCGTTTGGGGTCTCCTTCGGTTTCACTTCGTGCAGTTCCTGTTCCTCTTTAATTTGTATTTCATCCTCTTTTAGTTTCTCAACCCTAAGGCTTTGTTCCTTAGGTATTTCTTCTTTGTCGGCACTAGGTCTAAGATCTAGCTCAGCTAAGTGATTTCGTGATGCTTCCTGTAAAGAAGGTTGAACCAAATGATTATCAATAGAATTAACGTTCGTACCTTTATTACTTGATGTCCTAGCTGAGTCAAGAGCTTGAAGAGTGATTGTTTCATCGTCTTCACGAAGTGTGAGTTCACCAGATTCTTCCTCTGTGTCGTCTTTCTTTATTACATCAGGATATGGCGCACGAGGTTAGTATTCTTTATTTACTGGGTTTGGTAAATCATGGCTTACCTCAAATTAGTCTATGTGTTAGCTTGGTTAAGCTGCAACGATCTTAAAAATATAAAAATTACTAAAAATGATTAACAAAATGACTTACATGCATGGAGTTTAGTATGGCCGAACTTGGGAAGCTTTAGCAATGGTGTTTTGGGTGTTTATTTTGGTGGTATCCAAACAAGGAAGATGACTATTTTCTTTTGTTTATTACTTAACATATAATTATTAATAATTAAACATATAAAATACTTAAAATTAATCATTTAACCGTCAAGTTAGATTACTTAAGGTTTAATTACCTTTTAAAGCCTCCAATTCATGTTTTTATACACATTTAACACTTATAACCTAATAGTGATTAACTTTTGTAACTTTTACGATTTAATCCTTTTTCCTTAACGAACTATCAAATCACTAAAATTTTCAAACCGAACTTCAATACACCTATATAGTAGCTCTGTAAATATTTAATAAAAATATTTACAGGCTCAGTTTACAAAAACAGGATCCCGATGACTCATTTTCCAAAACCACTTGACTTTAGGGACAAACAACTTATACTTAAATATTCATTCAATTAACCAAAACTATCAAATCAAAATTCAATATAATACTATATTTGACTCGTAAATATTAAATAATGATATTTACGGACTCACTCATCGGATTTGTGGCCCCAAAACAATTGTTTCCACCACCACTGAAAACGGGCTACTACATTGCACCATTGAATAGCTTGCACATTCTAAGTCCTTTTTTAAAAGGGGTAAGTTATTTTAAACAAGGTCGATCTCACAAGTGACCTCTAGGAACTTAAGTTATGCGAACTTGGTTCGCAAGATCTCTATAACTTAATAACATTATGGGTTAGTGGATAGGAGTTTGTCAATCACTAGGGTTCACTTTTTAGTGAAGTTTAACCTTTGTCACCTCACAATAACCTTGGCGAACTCGATCAGTTTTTCAATTTTAAAATAACCATGCTATTGTCTTTAGCTTTCTTAAAGACTAGAAGTTTGTGCTTTAGCTATGAACTCATAAAAAAATCAAGGTAAGTAACCCTTCTTTGTAATGGATGAAAGATGTATCTGTGGATAAAGGTTATCCCAAGTCATTAGTCTGAGTGCAATCTATCTGTGATATGAAGTAAGCGCCATCTTTCATGCTTAGACCACTGCCATCTACTTCTCATATGTATGATATGAACTGATATGATGATGGAAATGAGGAGATATGATTATGTAGCCTCCTATAGGTCAGCTATATTGCAAATCGAATTGGCAGATTGATCGCTGAAATCAGAGCTTTAAAATTTATAAATAGAATGATCGAACCTGGAAACTAACTCTGGCAACGATTAACGGCAAGTGTACCTATCGAACAGTAGTATAGCTTAGGCGAGACCGGATTGTCAAACCCACAGGAATTAAAAGTACTAATACTAACTTTCTTTTTATTATCTAGCCTAAAATAAATGAAGTTGTTATCTAATCTAAATTTAACGACTACTAAGCTAAAGACACAAAGACAAAAAGAACGAATTGGGAAAATAACTTTAGGAAAAACTCAGTTGATCAAGATGATACCCTCAGGAAGAATCCACCTAGACCTCACTCGTTATTAAACCCTGAACTATATGATTTATTTACTTAATTTGATCCGTAAGACTCCCTAACGTATATTAAATCCTCTCTCGAGGCAAATAACGTCTAACCCTAAGTTAATTAGTGAAACTCTCGTTCTCTTATAATAACCCCCTAGAGTAGTAGTAAATCGATCTATGGATTCCCATATTAGGTTTCACCCTAATCCGGTAAAATCTCGTCACCCTATCTCTAGGCATGCGATCAACTCCGCTTAACTATGCTAGATCTACTCCTAGGTAGGGTCTATTCCTCCTCCACCTAAGCACATCAAATTTGGATTAAGCATGCATAATTAAGAACAAACTAAGTATTTATCATATAATTCAGAAATCAATAACAAGATTCATCTAGGTTTCATCCCCTTCAGGTATCTGAGGGGTTAGGTTCATAATGAATAAAGAAAACATCTCAAGAGAAAAGATAAAACAAAACATAAGAAATCCCTAAAACTCCCTGAAGGAATTGAAGGAGAAATCTGCCGTCTTGAGTAGAACTCCGGCTTCTTGGGATGGATCAACTGGCTAACTTCGAGCGTTTCCCACAATTCTGACCTTTTCGGCTTGGCTCCTTGGCCTAGCTCGACGCCCCCTTCAAGTGTGGTACTTAGGGGGTTTATATAGGCTCTTGGAATGCGATTCTTTCTCCCTAAGTATCCTTTTCTAACTGAAATTGTCTAATGCCACGATAGGGGCACGGCCATGTCACGCCCCCGTATGATGAGTCTCTGAGCCGTGTTCGAATTTCTTAATAAGGTACGATCGTGTATATCGGGGGAGAGGCCGTGTTCTAGATGTTCGACAAGGAACGGCCGTGTGGTCTTTGGGCCAAGCCGTGTGACTTCCATGATATGGCCCATTTACTTCGTTTCGGGCCCATTTTGTGCTCTTTTCATCCTCGAGTGCTTTCCTGGGTATAAGACATGAAAAGAAAGGATTAAGAGTACCTTTTTACATAAATCAAGGGATAAATCATCCAAAAGTAAGCTAAATGTGGGATTAAAATATGTTATAATCACGATTTATCAAAGATCATGATAAAACATATTGTTCTGACTGAACAAAAAAAGATATGAGGAATTAAGGGGGAGAATGAACGTGAATAAGACTAAATGATATGCTTCTGATTCTAAATTTTGGGTACGTGACTGACATGAAGATGGATTTGTCTAAGTTGTGCTAAGTTGGCGTAGAGTATATGCCCAAGTGATATGTAAGTTGGTGTATTGAGTCAGTCTATATTTTGTATACGCCATTTGGTGTACTATGCTTAATATGTGTATGTTCCTCAGACAGGTTCAATTGTACTATAAGTAATGTATTGTGTGATTTCTCTTTGGAACTCACTAATGAACTTACTTTGTTATCTTTTCCTTCTTAAGCTTGCTGATTGAAGGAAAATTTTATTAGAAGGATTACGCCAGAGTGCTGCTACTGTTGTGAGTTGACTGTTTTGTTCGGTATCATGCATAACTCGTGGGAATGGCATATAAAGGTATTTTGGAAATTATTTGTATAAAGAACATCTTTTTGGATAAGACTCTATTTTTAAAACATCTTTATTTAATATCAAAGTTAGGAGTTGAAGTATCATGTTCTGTTTAATGAAGTTATTATATCTAAGCTTATACATCATATGGCTTGTACGTTATTTTTAAACTGTTGATGATTTCATTCAAACTTTAGTAAAGCAACAAATAACATATGTTTTATATTTATAACTTGTAATAATTATATAAAGCTTTCGCTGAAATATTTTAAAGTTAGTTTGATTTTAAGTAGTGACACACTATACTCGGATCTTATTATAGGGCCAGGTTTAGCTTGTTACAAGATCACTTGCCTCGCCGTTGTTTACCTTGTGATCTAATTATCTGCAGTGTTTAGAAAGGAGTAGGTGAGCTCTTGCGAACTCAATGAATATATAGGAAAGAATACCACATTGTAGCATAAAACATAAGTCAAATAAGAACTTTGGCAAATCAATGAACTGCGAACTGTGTTCGCCATGCTTATGTGAAACCTAATTCGCTAATACTTACTGTCAGATAGCTTATACTGTAAAACATTGTCCTTCAAAAAACATGATTTCATAAAAAAAATATTTTCTATTGGATAAGTGGATCTCCTTATAATGCCTTAGAATGACTCACAAAGTATTTACATGTCCCATAAGTGCAGCATGAAATTAGGCGAGACATACGAACCCTTCTATTTAACAGGTGAACCCTGTTAATGATATGTGAACCCTAGATAAATTCTATGAGATCCCTATCACCTGAACTTCGAAAACCTTACTACCTTAATGCGTGCGAGCTTGTATGTGCAAGCCTAATGTTTCATGCGAGCCTACATACATGTGCAAACCACATGTTATGTGCGAACTATATGATATGCGTCAACCGATATATTGTATGCGAGCCCTAATTTTTATGCAAGCTTTAAATGTATGCGAGCACTATATCATAATGTGAACATGATGTTATTGTGAACCTATATGTGTGTTGTGAGCCCTGTAGAAATGCGAGCTCCACTAAATGCAAATTGTGCTATTAAGCGAATTGTTATGTGCGAGCTCAGCAGTATTGTGATCCCTATCTTATTTGTGCATTATGAAATGTGTTAAAAATGATATGTTGGCATTGTGATCTCTAAGAACCATTGGATATAGTTGGCATGCCATAGATTGTGATTACTCTCCCTTATTATTACGATGGGCATTGTGGCTCGAAGATACAATGGAGAGTGTAATAGGCCAATTTAGCCCGAGCCCATACAAAACAATAATAAACCCAAAATAATAAAACAAAGTCCAAGTCCAGTCCAAAATATATCATTTGGCCCGATCGGAATGGCCCATTACTTGAAAAGATTAAAGGTCCATCTACAAGCTTGACGTATATGGGAACACAATCTTCAAGGATATGCAATCTGAGATATGATTTGCAAATCTTAGATATGATATGCAATCCTAGAAGATATGGTATGTAATCTTAGAAGATATGATATGCAATCTTAGATATGATATGCAAATCTTAGATATGATATGCAATCTGAGAAGATATGATTTTGTAATCTTAGAGATTTAATTTGTAGATACCTTTTAATCTTAATCGTTGATGTAATTGATCTGTACGGTTGGATTTGGGGAGGCTCAACTATAAATAGAGGCCTTTCCCTTCATTGTAAAACACACTTGAGTTTTAAGTAAAAAAAATTCTTGAGAGCATTCACTCAAATTTCTCTCTCATTTGCGTTCTTATTTTCTGTGGCTTGTTCTTATTTTGTTCTTCGCTCATCTTCATTTCTTTTTTAGTTGCTTCCGTTCGAGTTAGATTTTGGTGGAGGAATTTCGTTGAATCCTCATATTGCGGGACTTAGGTTGACTTATGCGCTTTTTTAACCTTTTTTTATTTATCCATATCATTTTTATACTTTTTTTAATTTTTTTTTAAAATTGTTATAATATTCATTAATTGTTTTGAGTATATTATTTACCTTATATTATTATTAATTTTTGTACATGAATTTAATATTGTGAATAATTTTTTTTCATAGATTCTTTTTAAATTGCTATTATCTACTCTATATTTTTTTTATTTTGATTGTTCATTTTTTTAAAAAAAAAATTTGAATCCATTATCTTTGTTTACCTTAACATTACTATTATTGCTTGCCATTCTTTTACTTAATTGTTTATGTTAGTGCTAACTGTTAATATGACCTGTAACTTTAGTAAATTGTACTTTTTGTAATAACTTAATGTTATTTTTTTTAAATCTTTGTTTAAAAATATCTATCTCCTTTAATTACTACATTTTGTCCAAAAGTTTTTCTTAAATAAGGCAATATTTTGTGTTTAGAAATTCGGGAAATAGTGCCCTAATGTGCTGGGTTTCGATTTTCCGTTTGACTAAATAACTAAATATCCTTTTAATGAATTTTGTAAATCATGAGATGATGTTGGCTACGAGGGTTTAAAACATCATGTCCTAACGTGCTGGATGTGATGTTTGTATTCTTTCGGAACAAAGGAATCTCAAAGTTCCAACTCAAATTGTTTAAGTTTTAAAAAAAATCATGTTTTCAAATCTTTTCAAATTTTCAACATTAGGAAAATAATTAATCAATCCGGTACCAATTTTGGGCGTTACGAGGGTGTTAATCCTTCCTCGTAAGTAACCGACTCCTGAACCCGTTTTCTTGAATTTCGTAGGCCAAAATCAATGTTTTGAAATAAAATGTTTTATAAGGTGATCCGATCACACCTAAGCAAAAAGGGATTGGTGGCGACTCTATTTTCGTTTTTAAAGTCAATCCCCATTTTTTTAAAAAAAACTTAAAAATGGTTTCGACAACTTGGTGACTCCACTGGGGACTAATAAGAGAGCCAAGCCGTAAAATTGATTATTTCCTGTCGTTTTGTCTAAATTTGAAAATCCCATTTGAAGAATCATGATCCTTTTTATTGCATGTTGTTCTAATCTTGTAAAGTATTTCTGCATTGCTTTGCATGACCGTTGTGGTCGCGCCTTTAAGTGGGAGTGAGAAGTTATGCCTTCGTGAGGTTTTCACCTCCGCATGGGCTAGTGGATTTCTTCCGGAATATATCTGTACCTATGTCTTCGTGAAGTTTTCACTTTCGCATGGCCATAGGGAAATGTATTCCCCTGAACCGAACTCGGCCCGTATGAGCCTATAATGAGTGAGGATCGAGGAATCTGCTGGTTCGGGTACCTCAACTTTAGAACTAAACTACACGTAGAACCCACCCTAAGTAGAACTATGTCAAACCTTAGTAATTACCCAGATAGGGGTTCGTTTATTTTACTTGCTTTATATTTTATTCTGTGGTACTAACTTGTTGTGTTTCATTTTTTGTGCATGTCATTTCATATTTCAAGAGGTATTGATTCACGGTCAGTTTCTAAGTTAGAAAGCTGGTTATGGAAAACGAATTCCTTGATAAAGTGGAAGAAATGCAATCGTCCATATGTGGTCAGAGCAAACGCAATTAGAGAAAAGGGAAGACTTCAGAACAGTGGCAACAGGAGGTTCAAAAGGAAAATACCAAAGCTGACCATTGGAAGAGAAAGTTCCTAGATGCAAAACGAGGCCCTAGAAAAGAGGTTAGCAGAAAGCCAAAAGGAAAAGAGTGGATTAAAAGCTAGAGTGGCTGAATTGGGACGGTCTCTTCACCACCATCAAAGCTGTAATTCTACAAACGAACTGAAGTTGAGTCTGAACAAGATTGAGGAAATGAAGGGCAAGACTGAAAATTAGAATCAGCTTTGCAGAATTGTGAACTCTGGATCGAGCTTCTTGAAGCAAGAGAAGGGGGCATTAGAAGGAAGAGCTCCACCATTCCTATGACCAAGTTAGAAATCGGGAATATCTCATGGGTGAAGCAATAGTTCAGATTTGAAAGGTAGCTGATCACCTACAAACTTTGGCTGATACATTGAGCATGAAGTATGAGCTACAGTTAGACCGTGGTCGAGAGCTAGCCTTGTTGTTTGGGAAGATCAAAACTTTGGGCCTTAGGGTGAAAGCATATTTATAGTCTATTTTATGTAAAGGATTTTGTTTTCTAATAAAGTTTTCTAAAATGAAGTTGAATCTGAATAGATGCCTCCTTGCATTCATGCATTTGCATTACATCACATCATATGCATTTAAGTCCATAAGAGAGATCCTAATTAGTTGAAATTATCACAGAAGAGAGAAAAAGAGAAGGAAAAATCTAGAAACTGAACACCGTTACGGTACACGTACCAAGACAAATAAAATCGATCAAAAACTTGAACAGTTTTAAAAAGACATGCAAGACCAGATGCAAGAGAAATTAGCAAAGTTCTAACAGGAGAAGAGAGACAAAATGCTGGAAGCCCAAAGAAATATGATGGCTCAAATGGCTCAGCTACTGAACGGGGCGATGGACAAAGGAAAAGGTCCCATAGTTAATGCTGAAGATAATGAGGACTTTCCTCGGGGTTTCACCCCACCGCATGTACAATCTAAGGAGTATACCCGAAGGCCATCTATCACGATTAGGCCTCAACAAAGGCAAAATGACATTGGAGTGCCCATGAATTTCCAAGTTGGCACAGGATCCAACCCAGGAGATAACCCTACTAATCCTGTTATCCCTGATTTAGATATAGCAGAAAGGGAGGGAATAAAAACTGAATCTTCAAGGCAGTTAGAAGATCGCTGTAGATGGTTGGAAGAAAAATTCAAGGCTTTAGAAAATGCTGATAATCATCATGGAATTGATGCTAAAGACTTGAGCTTGGTTCCAGATTTGGTGCTTCCTCATAAGTTTAAAATGCCAGAATTTGAAAATTATAATGGGACCAGCAGCCTTGAAGCCCATATTACTATGTTCTGTAGACGGATGACCGTCTACGTTAACAATGATCAACTCTTGATTCATTTTTTCCAAGACAGTTTGGTAGGGGCAGCGTCCAGGTGGCACAATCAACTCAGCTGTACTAAGATTAACTCCTGGAGAGATCTGGCCCAAGCCTTTATAAAGCAATACAATCATGTCACAGGCATGACGCCTGACAGAATCACCTTGCAAAATATGGAGAAGAAGTCAAATGAAAGTTTCAGGCAGTATGCGCAAAGATGGAGGGAGGTTGTCATACAAATTCAGCCACCACTCCTAGAAAAGGAAACTACGATGCTTTTCATCAATACTCTAAAAGCCCCATTTATTAACCATATGTTGGGAAGCGCCACCATAAGCTTTTTAGATATGGTAATATCTGGCGAGATGATTGAAAATGCGGTAAGGAGTGGGAGAATAGACATGGGAGAAAATACCAAAAGATCAACCCTGAGAAGCAAGAAAAATAAAGTGAGTGTCCTGAGCATGCATCACAAATCAGTCACCGTAGGCCAACCGAGGGCTGTAACCGCTAGCTATCAAGGCTTTTCAAGGCAAAAACCCAATTCGAGGCCAAATACAGGAAAGCTCCAGTTCACACCCATCCCGATGACATATAAGGAGCTGTATCAGAATCTTTTTTATGTGCATGTGGTGTCTCCATCCTACTCGGAACCTGTGCAACCTCCGTTCCCAAAGTGGTATAATGAGAATGCCCAATGCGAGTACCACGCGGGAAAAACGGGTCACTCAATTGAAAATTGTACTACGTTTAAAAATTTGGTCGAAAGGTTCATCAAAATAGGAATTGTGAAGTTCGACGATTCATCAGAACCTAATCACTTTGACGAGGCAGTAAATGCAATAATTGAAGGAGGATACAAGAAAGTTGCAACTCCTTGAAGAAGTCAAAAGCGAAGAGGGAACCAGGGGACGAAGTTTCCAAGCCCTTGCATACTTGGGAGTGTTTTGAATAATGGGACTGTGGAAGAGATCCTTATATTTTTTAGAGCTAATTTAGAGTAATATTCAAAACACGCTTGTTGCCTTAAGCCTAGAGGCAATAAGAATCCTTTTGTGAAATAGGCTCGTGTCCAAAATCTGTATTTCAATAAAATGCATCTTTTTGAACAAATATTCTTTTATTCTTTCCATGTATAAATTCTTTTATTTTTGGACTTTCTTTCAAATATCCTTTTATTATTTATTCATGATCATATCATACGAATAATTATTTTTTGAATCATTTATTCTTTGGAATCTTCCTTCGAACCTACAATAGGTCTCCAGATATCAATGATGTGAGCAACGCTGTTACTGACTTGGAGTCTCCTTTAGAGTAAGATATGTGTTTAGAGGGATCTCAGGGCTTCAAAAATATCAGAGATTGTAACCTATCTTCTGATTTGTTAAGAATGGTAGAACAAGATGAAAAACAGACTTTACTTTACAAAGGGTCAGTAGATATTATGAGCCTAGAAAAGAGGTGAAGATTGTAGCCTAGCTCACCATAGAAATAAGGCGAGACATCATTGAGTTATTTTCAAGAACTCAAAGATGTTTTTGCACGATCATATCAGAACATGCCTGGGCTACTAAGACGCGGGCTAAACATGAGGATCGGGCACTGTTGGTCTACCATGGAAAAGGGATTACATCAGTTATACCGCAAATACTAAATTGAAGAAGACAAGTTTCATGTGTTTTCTCCAGTTCTTCACAAATTTTCCATATTTGAGGCATGGATGTGATGGGGCCAACCTTGTCAAAAGCTTTTAGTCAATATTAATCCATCATCGTGGTCACCGTTTACTTCACTAAGAGGGTGGAAGTAGCTTCATATGCCAATGTTACAAGGTCGAATCATTAGATTTTTTAAAAAAAAAAAAGATCAGGCGCCGACAAAGAATGCCAAAAAGGACAAAGTCAAAAAGTTTATAGTCTGTTCAAAGCTCAGACGTCATATCATAGAGCAACAAAGGCAGCCAAAAAAAATAAAGACTGTAGAAAAGATGACCGAAACTTGTAAAGATTGGCATAAAGAAGTTACTATTTATCTTCTGTCGAACGTTGGCCAGGACTTTTGCCGGGGCAACATCTTACCCATTGGTTTATAGAATAGAAGCATTTTTGCTAATTGAACCTAATCGAAGAAAAGGTTAAAAGTTATCCATCACGGTCAGATGATGCGAGCTTACGACAAGGATGTTTATCCTAGAGAATTCCACGAGGGGAACCTGATCTTTCTTTTACAAAAGGATTATAAAGAAGAGTAGATGCCAAACTAGGAAGGACCTTATGTTGTAAAGAAAGCCTGTTCTGGAGGAGCGTTGATATTGACCGAGATGGATGCCAAAGACTTGCCCAATCTGGTGAATTCAGGTCCAGTCAAGAAGTATTCTACCTGAAAGAGGAAAGGCCAAGGTGAAAACCCGCAAACGGCACCTTGAGATTAATTTCTTTCATGTCCATTGTTGTGATCTTTTTCAAGCATTTTATAGTGAAATAACGATTAATGGACTAATAATACTTTCATAAAAGGAGTTTCGCATATTATTCTGGAAGCTTTTAAATAATATGAGAATTTAAAACGGGACTATTGTTTAAAACTCACCAAGCCAAAGAGTTTGGAAATATTGAAAGATGTTTATCTCTTTTGGATTTTTCTCTATTGGACAAAAAGACAAGACATTTTTTTTCAAGTGATACCATATTGACAAATGACGAACAATGTCAACCCAAGTGTAGAAGGGGATCATTTTCAAGAAAAGAAAAAGATACCCTACATTCATACATCAGGTCATTACACCTAATGAATGGTGTAACAGATCAAATTGATACAAATTCCATACCTCTGAGTGGTAACAGGATGGATGGAAAAAACAAATGTTATTCCCTGGAGTTGCAGTGAGAGGTACAAACTTTATGTCCCAGAAGGTACAGTGGAAGAGACTCTGAAATTACAGTGGGGCAAGCTTGCTGAGTAGAATATGATCGTTTCTTTGGGTTTTCTGTCAAAGATACCAGCTGAACGAGAAAGCATGGTAATGCATCAGTGATAGAACCTTGATGAACTATGAGCAGCGACAACCCAAACATTAAAAAAGGATCATTCTCATGCATTTATGTAAATATCATTCATACACTTCCAATTAGAACCATTTGATTCATTCCGTCATTGTGTCCTAATCGTTGTACATTAAAAAAAATAGAGAAGGAGATCATTCTCATGACATTCTGCATTCATGCAAATGTCATCCTTAATATCATTTAAGTTAGGAGCATTAGATTCATTCCGATCATTGCATCCTAATCATTATACATTAAAAAAAATGAGATCATTCTCATGACATTTTGTATTCATGCAAATGTCATCCATAATACATTTAGTTAGATTATAGCATCTTGATCATTTGGCATAAACATATACATGTGGAATCGAGTCTACAGGACATGTCCCTCAGAGGATGGTGTAGCAACATCAGTAAATTCACAGATCTTATCTCCCTAAGCGGTAGCGGAGTAGATCAAATTTGGCAAATTTTATCTCCATGTATCGACAATGGAGCAAATTCAAGCCACCAACCTTATCTCCCTGAGGTAGCAAGGGAGCAGGTTGAAGTTTGTAGTCTTATCTTCCTGAGGTAGCAAAGAAGCAGACTGAAGATTGTAGATCTTATCTCCCTAAGCGGTAGCCGAGCAGATCGAATTTGGGCAAGTCTTATCTCCATATATCAACAATGGAGCAAATTCAAGCCACCAACCTTATCTCCCTAAGGTAGCAAGGAAGCAGGTTGAAGTTTGTAATCTTATCTTCCTAAGGTAGCAAGGAGCAAACTGAAGATTGTAGATCTTATCTCCCTAAGCGGTAGCGGAGCAGATCGAATTTGGCAAATCTTATCTTCCTGATGTAGCAAGGGAGCAGATTTTATCCACTAGCCTTATCTTCCTGATATAGCAAGGGAGCAGGCTGAAGATTATAGTCTTATCTTCCTGATGTAGCAAGGAAGTAGACTGAAGATAGCAGATCTTTTCTCCACTGAGCAGGAGTGGGGCAGATCGAAGACAACAAGTCTTATCTCCATGTATCGGCAATGGAGCAGAATGAAGATATCAGATATTATCTCCACTGAGCAGGAGTGGGGTAGATCAAAGACAGCAAGTCTTATCTCCATGTATCAAAGAATGGAGCGGCATCAAGATATCGATCTTATCTCCACCGAAAGCGAAGTGGGGCGAGATCAAAGACAAAGCAAGTCTAATCTCCATGTATCGGCAATGGAGCAGATCAAGATATCGATCTTATCTCCACCGAAAGGAGAGTGGGGCGATCGAAGACAAAGCAAGTCTTATCTCTATGTATCAACAATGGAGCGCGATGAAGATATCGATCTTATCTCCACCGAAAGCAGAGTGGGGTAGATCGAAGACAAGCAAGTCTTATCTTCATGTATCGACAATAGAAAGAGATCAAGATATCGAGATCTTATCTCCACCGAGCAGAGTGGGGCGGATCGAAGACAAAGCAAGTCTTATCTCCATGTATTGGCAATGGAGCGGATCAAGATATCGAGATATTATCTCCACCGAAGCGAGAGGGGGGCGATCGAAGAGACAGCAAGTCTTATCTCTATGTATCGGCAATGGAGCAGATCAAGATATCGAGATCTTATCTCCACCGAAAGAGTGAGTGGGGCAGATCGAAGACAGCAAGTCTTATCTCTATGTATTGGCAATGGAATAGACTGGAGATATCAGATCTTATCTCCACTGAGCAAGAGTGGGGCAGATCGAAGATAACAAGTCTTATCTCCATGTATTGGCAACGAAGCAGACTGAAGATATCAGATCTTATCTCCACTGAGCAGGAGTGGGGCAGATCGAAGATAGCAAGTCTTATCTCCATGTATCGGCAATGGAGCGATCAAGATATCGATCTTATCTCCATTTGGCGAGAGAGGGCGAGGCCGAAGATAGCAAGTCTTATCTCCATGTATCAGTAATGGAGCAGACTGAAGACATCAGATCTTATCTCTACTGAGCAGGAGTGGGGGAGATCGAAGACAGCAAGTCTTATCTCCATGTATCGGCAACGGAGCAGACTGAAGATATCAGATCTTATATCCACTGAGCAAGAGTGGAGCAGATCGAAGACAGCAAGTCTTATCTCCATGTATCGGCAATAGAGCAGACTAAAAATAGCAGATCTTATCTCCACTGAGCAGGAGTGGAGCAGATTGAAGATAGCAGATCTGGAATTCATGAAGTTGCAGGAAGCAGATCGAAGATATCAAATCTTATCTCCACTGAGCAGGAGTGGAGCAGATTGAAGATAGTAGATCTGGCATTCCTGAAGTTGCAGGAAGCAGATCGAAGATATTAGCCTGTCTCCCTGAAGTTACAGTGAAGCAGACTGAAGACAGCAGATTTTATCTTCCTGAAGTTGCAGGAAGCAGACCGAAGATATTAGCTTGCCTCTCTGAGTTTGCAGCGGAGCAGACTGAAAATAGCTGATCTTGTCTTCTTGAATATTGCAGTGAAGCAAGATCAAAGATACTAGTCTCACTTTCCTGAAGTTATAGTAGGATGGATTAAATCTACAAGAGCAGGTCTTATCTCCCTGAAGTTGCAGTAGAATAAGATTAAAGCTACAGATTCAATCTCCTTGAAGTTGCAGTTGTGTTAGAGTTTACTTGAAGAAGATGAGGATCAAGAAGTTAAGGCTCGACAAGACCGGGCAAAATTGGTCCTTTTATAGTATTTACTCCATTCTCATTACAGGACAATGAGCAAAGAGGGGCAGCTGTAATAGGCCAATTTAGCCCGGGCCCATACAAAAAATATAATAAACCCAAAATAATAAAATAAAGTCCAAGTCCAATCCAAAATATATCATTTGGCCCGATCGGAATGGCCCATTACTTGAAAAGATTAAAGGTCCATCTACAAGCTTAACGTATATGGGAACACAATCTTCAAGGATATGCAATCTTAGATATGATTTGCAAATCTTAGATATGATATGCAATCCTAGAAGATATGGTATGTAATCTTAGAAGATATGATATGCAATCTTAGATATGATATCCAAATCTTAGATATGATATGCAATCTTAGAAGATTTGATTTTGTAATCTTAGAGATTTAATTTGTAGATACCTTTTAATCTTAACCGTTGATGTAATTGATCTGTACCGTTGGATTTGAGGAGGCTCAACTATAAATAGAGGCCTCTCCCTTCATTGTAAAACACACTTGAGTTTTGAGCAATAAAAATTCTCGAGAGCATTCACTCAAATTTCTCTCTCTTTTGCGTTCTTATTTTCTGTGGCTTGTTCTTATTTTGTTCTTCGCTCATCTTCGTTTCTTTTTGAGTTGCTTCCATTCGAGTTAGATTTTGGTGGAGGAATTTCGTTGAATCCTCATATTGCAGGAGTTAAGTTGACTTATGCGTTTTTTTAACCTTTTTATTTATTTATCCATATCATTTTTATACTTTTTAAATTTTTTAAAATTGTTATAATATTCATTAGTTGTTTTGAGTATATTATTTACCTTATATTATTATTTTTTATACATGAATTTAATCTTGTGAATATTTTTTTTAATTTTTTCATAGATTCTTTTTAAATTGCCATTATCTACTCTATATTTTTTTATTTTGGTTGCTCATTTTTTTAAAAAAAAAAATTGAATCCATTATCTTTGTTTACCTTAACATTATTATTGCTTGCCATTCTTTTACTTAATTGTTTGTGTTAGTGCTAATTGTTAATATGACCTATAACTTTAGTAAATTGCACTTTTTGTAATAACTTAAAGTTATTTTTTTTTTAAATCTTTGTTTAAAAATATCTGTCTCCTTTAATTACTACATTTTATCCAAATGTTTTTCTTAAATAAGGCAATGTTTTATGTTTAGAAATTCGGGAATAGTGCCCTAACGTGCTGGGTTTCGATTTTCCGTTTGACTAAATAACTAAATATCCTTTTAGTGAATTTTGTAAATCATGAGATGATGTTGGCTACGAGGGTTTAAAACATCATGTCCTAACGTGTTGGATGTGATGTTTGTATTCTTTCGAAACAAAGGAATCTCAAAGTTCCAACTCAAATTGTTCAAGTTTAAAAAAAAAATCATGTTTTCAAATCTTTTCAAATTTTCGACATTAGGACAATAACTAATCAATCCGATACCAATTTTGGGCATTACAAGGGTGCTAATCCTTCCTCATACGTAATCGACTCCCGAACCCGTTTTCTTGAATTTCGTAGGCCAAAATCAATGTTTTGAAATAAAATGTTTTATAAGGTGATCCGATCACACCTAAGCAAAAAGGGATTGGTGGCGACTCCATTTTCATTTTTAAAGTTGATCCCTTTTTTTTAAAAAAAACTTAAAAATGGTTGCGACAGAGAGATAAGGGAATGTAGAGCATAGCTCCATTAACCGAAGAAGCGTAAGGCTCTATGAGTCATGACGTGTTTTGGGGAGTGTGAGCATTCGTGCTACACTTATGTGTAAGGCTCTTTGAGTCAAAAGCGATGCGCTATAAGGAGATTCGTTTATCTAATGTATGATGATAGAGTCCACTTATATGTTTCACAATCACAAGTTGCCAATATATCACAACAATGTGCATGAGTATTGTATATAATGTGAACTATTGTAGAATGATTAATTGTTAGCATGTTGGAGTGTTTATATGTGTTATATGCATAAGCGCTCAATGAGCTTCAATAAGCTCATACTCTTTATATACCTTGCAAATAAGTAGTTAGTGGGACTTGTGGTGAACTGTGGCAACCTAGTGATCCATCTCAAGGAAAATACTTCCGAGTATGTGATCTGTTTTCAAACCCTAAAGCGGAAGGCAATGTGGGACTATCTTATGGGTTTAGAATTAGATTTAGACTTTCAAACAATTTTTTTACGAGTTGTAAACGGACATTACAGACTGTTTAACTTCAGATTTTGGACTCTTATAATTGCTTGTTGAGTGCTTGAATGACTGAAATATTTATACATGACGGTTGCTATTAATTCGATAAACTAACGAGTTTATGCAGCCAAGAGAGATTGTCGAGAGCTAAGGTACGCCCTTGGGCCTTTTGTATGCTGAAGTAAATTGATGACTTATTATGCATGAAATAAGGGTAATAACCTGTTAACCAAAACCTGCGGACCAACAAAGCATAGTGCAAGCCATGAGTCGCAAGAGAGTAGGCCATTGCCATACCATAGTGTCTACCATTAGGGGTGGATTCGCTAAAAACCTTGAGTTCACCAGGGCTAGTGTTCGCCATTAGTGGATTTGCCAAACAAATGTGTGTTCGCCAAGGTGAGGGTTCGTCAAAACCATAAGAGTTCACCACTTAAGAGCTCACCAGTAGGGATCGTCAAACTAGGATGAGTACGCCAATCAATAAGAAGTTCATTAATCGTTAAGTTCGCCAATGATGGTGGTTACACCGAGTTAGTGAGTTCATTAGTGCAGGTCAGTTCAACAGGGAAGTTGGGTTCGCCAAAGCAAGTGAGTACCTCAAAGTGGGGAGTGTTGTATGTTCCTTCCATTAGTTAGTCTAGCAGTACAAAAAGAGATGTGCATCTATGCTCGCCAGTGTTAGGGGTTTGCCAAACTAGGGGTTCCCAAGACCTATTTGCGAGCTGGGAGTCGTGGGTAAGTCGCGACATGTTGGATTTTCAGTAAGTGGGTTCGCAGGTGACTTAAACCTAAACTATTGTGCTTGTTTTTTATGATGTGACTAGAAAGGCATGTTATTAAGTTTATTTTTATTATGATTAAAGTTGCAAATGTGTGGTGTGCGTGGTTGATTGGTGTGTTATGTAATGCTTTCAATGGAGTGTCACTTCGGTGGCTAATGTGATTTTTAAAATTTGAATCGGGCCGTCTTGGTCGGGTTTGGGGCGCCACATTAACTATTGGTCATGTCCTAGTACAGGATCATATAGCAGATGTGCCCACCAAGCCTTTGTCAACTAGTTTTTTCATTAAGTTTAAGACCAAACTTCGAGTTGTTAGTAGATATGAAAAGTAGCAAAAAAGCATCCAATTGGGTGAAATATTAAGGTATAGAGGTGGTTAAGTTGTTGAAGTTGTATAGTTGCTTCAGCCCGTTAGAAGTTAGTTGTTAGTTCGTTTTGTTAAGTTAGTTTGTTAGTTTTGTAACCGTGTTCATTTCAGTTAGTGAATTAGCTAAGGTTCAGTTAGGATTGATTGTTAGTACTGAATTCTTTAACTAATTCATTAACTAATCTTGTATAAATAAGATGGATCGGTCCTTTTGGATTATTAGAACTTAAATAATAAAACAAGTAGAAAGTTTTCTCTCATCTCCTCTCTTCTTCTTTACTATTTTGATTTATCGCAAACACAAAACAAGGGATACATAAAGGTTGATGTTTATATACACCTTGTGACAATAACCTCTCTAGTTTTAGAAAGCTTGGAATCCCAATGATTTTGCTAATTGCTTACACTTCTTTAATTTGGCTTTCAATTTGGAAGCTTTTCCTTCAAGATTCGCCTCACACTCGAGCTCCTTTGCCCTTGCCTTCTCGAAATAATACTGTTCATTTGAAATTGGTACTCCCAGTTAATAAAGATGGATTATAAAGATGAAAAGAGTTAATTGAAGAAAAGCATACATTGTATTCGCCTGCATAGTCCTGCAAACCTCCACCTTTTACTTTAATTACACTATTCACTATTTGTCAAATGAAACAGTAAAGACAATGCCACTATCTCTCTAATTGTAATTTTTTAGAATTTAGCTAAAATATCAATTTTGTAAATATTGAGAGCTAAATTTGTTGAATTTTTTTTATATTTAGGATCAGATTGATAGAATTCGTAAACATTAGAGCACTAAATTTATTATTAAAACAATTAAAAAAAATCTATGTTAGCACTTTCTCAAATTTCTAACTGCGGTTAAAAATATTATTTTCAAAAATTGTCTTTGGGAAAAAAATTTATCGAGATTAAGATATAGGTATATCTTCACCTTCAATATTCAAAGTTGGTCCATTTTAAATTTTGTATTAATTATGTTATATTATATATTATGCAATTTATATCACATAAAGTTATATCAATTATAATATAATATAACAATGTAAGCATTAAAAATATGTTATCCAAGATTAAAAATTTTAACAAAAAGCATATAAATAACTAAAATAAATTTTAAAAAATAAATAATAATATACAAGTATCTAAAACTCTTTACATATAAATATGTTATCAACACTTTAAACTGATTGGGTTAACTATTTACAGATTGGGTTAACTATTTACAAAAAGTAATCAAGCTTACACAAAATTTAGGGCTCATATATTAGATCGGATTGAGTTTAAAAATTTAGGGCTCATATATTAGATCGGATTGAGTTTAAGTAACAATGAATAACACCATACCATATCCATTCACAAGCTTTGGCTTCAACTTTGGTATCTCTAACAAGTCTGGAAGTTCCAATAGTGTTCCATTCAACAATACGACATTGCTTAAAATGTTTCCATCTTTTGGAGTCAAATGATTCTTCTCGCTCTTTATGTCCTTTAAATTCAAAATTTGGACTCCCACCATTTAGATTTAGATCATGAAAAAGATCAATTTCAAAAGAGATATATTTCGATAAGTTGATGAAAAGGAAATAAACCCCGGGCTGCAACCAAACAAAAATTTAATAAACAAAAAATTAAACTAAAATTAATTGATTCAACCAAAATAATAAAAATTACCTCCTTTTTAGCACAATGAGAGCATACACGTAAATATGGAGAACCCTTATGTGTGACGGAAAGAACTTTAATCCCTATAACTTTATGCCAAAAAAGCATATTATAAAAGATATTTTAACAAATAAAATTAAAACAAATGAAATTAACAAAAAATACGATGAAAAATATATGAAAGTTACCTGTAATAATTTGGATTAGGAACGAATGTGGTAGTATTAAGAAGAGTGTAATTGCCCTTAGTCAAAGCTTGTCTGCAATAAACTTTGTGGTTATAAACTGATGTCATTCCCAATTGGTCCAAGTACATGTTGGAGTCATAAGTTAATCATTTTTAATAAGGCCTCAAAAATAATCAACTAACAAAATATTTAAAAAAACACTTACCAAAAGCCAAAAGCAAATGTATACGACACTAATTGGCCACCACTGTTATAAGCTCCACCCATTTCACTAACCCATGCACCAGACCATGGTGCAAATTTTTCAATAGCATTTGAAACAACTTTAAATCTTTGAGCAAATTGAGTCAAGAAAAATAGATCTTGGACAAAATGAACCACATCTAGTTTATTACATGTATTAATCATCATGGAAAAACAATAAATTAATAAAAAAATATTTTAATTGATAGATAGATAGATACCGAGACTAAGATTATAAATATGATGTGTAACTCCATCAATAACATCTTGTCCTGAAGCATCCAAAAAAGTATCAAACCATTTCTTGTCATAGAAATCTCCCGGGCCTAAAACTTTAGATTGAGTTTTAGGATTTGGATAAATCTCTTTTACAAGATTTTTAAGTGTTGCCATATCTTTTGCATATTGTTTAACTTCAATCTTAGCACTAACTCCAAATCCACACAATTCATATATACTCAAAATATCGTAATCACACTTGTTTGCAGGCCACCAATCAAAAGTAACACAAATAAAATCTTCATCGGTTTGAGCAATGAAAGTTGCTCCTTCAACCACAACTTCAACTTTTTCAGCCTTTAGATCAAAAGACATGAAACAAAAATGAATAAATTGATCATTGGAGAAAAAAAAAAGAAGAAGGCAAAACTTGAATAAATTGATTTGATAAAAAAATGAATGAATATTTATAGATCAATAATATACTTGAAAGTAAACTCAAATAGATTAAAGCTATGATTAAATTAAAACAATTAAAAGATTTATTTGTATTATAACTCTCTTTTATCAATATCAATTTGAATAAGATGAAAATATTTTGATAATCTATGCATGCATTCAATTTATGTGTGATCCTTTTAATTAAAATCATCCTAACATCACAAGGTTTTAGTTGGGTTTGTCTTTTATTTTAATTAAAATTCTCCAAAGATTAGTTGGTTGTTCTTTAAGTTTTAGTTGGGTTTTTTTTTTATTTTAATTAAAACTGTCGAAACCGAACGCAGGGCCCTAAAATAGAAAATTGTTGTTTTGCCCTTTAAAAAATTATAAAATTTTAAATTAGTAAAAGTAAAATTGCATTTTATCTTCCCTAAAATTATAAAAATTTAATTTAATCATTTAAAAGTTATAAAGATATAAATTATTAAAAATTAAAATTTCATTTCGACCCTTCCTAAAAAAATTTTTAACTCTTACCCCTGGTCGAATCATCATAGAGTTTTACTTTATTGAACATCGTAGAGTTTTAGCTGTGTTTTCCAATTTTTATAGATAAAAAAAAGGGGGGGATAATATTGATTAGGGCAAAAACTGCAGAAATAACGGACAGTAGTAAAAATTAGAAAACATAAGCACTCTACCGGCTGAGCTAAAACGGCCGCAACTCACTGTGCCTATATTTATAAAGGCCTATATTTTTTTCTTTGTATTTTGTGGATTTTTTTTCACTGTTCTTTATTGTTCAGTTTTGCGGTAACAAGATAAATCAAACTACTGAATATATTTACTATTAAAAACAAAAATACTTTATCAAATACAGTAAAAATTGAACCAGTCGGATAGTTCATTTTACTATTTAAAAAATATTAATATTTGCAATTTTTATAATTAAATACAAATAAAAGAAACAATAGTTTCTATTACCAGCTAGAAATTTGGTCAAGCTGAGTGGGATACAAAATAAAATTTTTTAATGATTTTTTGATTAAATCAATTGAATCGAACAAACCAATAAACTAATAGCTTGATCGTCCACGTTAAATTTACCTTATGGGGATGTCCATTTGATATCCAAAAACTGCTCAACAACAGTCGGACTTGTTTAATGTTGAATTGGGACCAATACAACAAAAATTCTTACACTGAAGAGGTCTGTGCTTCCTTTGTTGTAGTAAGGTCTAATGGCCTAATTCGAGATTTCCTAATAATTGATTTAATGAAATCTCATATTTTTCATATTAGAAAACAAAATAACCCATTAGATTCATGATTGATTTTTTATAATAGGTTAGATCATACCAATAAAAATCTGTTTTATTTCATTTATTCCATTGCAATGATTCAACAATCATTTAGCCAAAATCACGAAACTATTCATACACTCTTGGATAGAAGTAAGGAACCTCAATCTTTAATAATTTTGTCATCATTTAATTATTTTATCACAATGTGATAAAACAATCAATTAAAAAAGATCCTCTAATTCTAATTAAGAAGTTATTGGGTCCTTTACGAATAACCCCAAAATTGCGAATTTTTATTTATCATTTTACCCTTTAATAACTCACAATCAGACCTCGATAATTAAATATTTGGAAGTTAATAATTTAAAACAAAATTTTCAAATACTTAATAGTTGAAAATTAGTGGAAGAATTTATAATTTCGATACATGCGGTAACATCTTTATGAATGAAGTAAATTTGAATTGTCTATCATCATAATTATTGTGAAGAAACGCAAATTAACATGATTCCAACTACCGAATATATTTACTATTATAAAAACATTAATACTTTACCGAATTGAACTAGTCATATACTTCCTTTTACTACTTAAAAAATATTAATATTTACCTATTTTATAATTAAAATAATAGATTTTATTATTAGCTAGAAATTCGGTCAAGCTGAGTCGAATATAAAATATAAAATAAAATAAAAAAGAGGTATATGTTGGAGGAAACAAATTTGGGTTACAACTATTATTTACATGAATTAAGATAACTCTCAACCTCTACCAATTTGTAACATCTCCAACATCATCTGATAACGTTGATTATTATTAATTAACTAGATTTTGTCCTGAAATTTAAAGAATTAATGGTAAGTAAATGAAGATTTAATAATATTATATAATTATTATTTAAGTGTTTTTATGTTTTACCTTAATAAATTTAATATTACACATAAAAATGTGATTTAAGAAAATTTAAATACCACATTACATAAAAAAATAAAATGAATCCGAAATAAATATTGGATTAGTCATAAATCTTTAAATAATTTATACTTACTATTATTTAAGTTCTTAATTGGGTTAGTGTCACAAGTTGATCAGACAACAACTCGATTAGAGAAATTACAAAAATACATTTTCGTAAATAAAATAAGTTATAGTATTCGAGGGTATTTTAATATTTTCTGTAACGCCCTAAATAATTTATTTCTATTTCTATAAATTTTGACATAAATATATATCTGTTTCAATGGCTAAGTGCTCTGATTGTGTGTTTGAGGTCTTAGGTTCAAATTTTATTTTTGGTAATTCTATTTTTTTTTTATCCTAGCCTTATTCCTACTAGTAGGCTTATGTTATATTGTTTGTAAACTCATATTAGAATGAGCTTGTTGGTTTGAGTGGTAAGGAGTTAGCTTGTTGGAGGTCTTGTGTTCAAATCCTTATGCAAGTGTGAATGTTAATTTTGTCTCAGTCTGATAGAGTTTCGGTGGAGTTGGAATTCTGATGTGGTTGGATTTGGTTAGTGGGGAGTTAGAGAGATTTTAGGGATATATTTCTTTTTCCAAAATTTTTCCCTTCCCCAAATTCACGTTCTTTTTTCCAATCTTCTGTAACAGCCCAATTTTAAATAGTGTCGAAACAGTGATTCGAGATCATTAAATCTGATAAAAAGTTAGAAAATTTTGTTAATCGATAATTATAAGTTAAGTGTGATTTTAGAAATATTTTAAAATTAATGAATTTTGTGAACTGAAAGAATTAATGAGAAAAATTGGGCCAAAAACGAGGTATTGAGACCTCGAATTTATAAAGTGAGCCATAAATATTTTTAAAAATATTTATGGAGTGTCATTAAGCTATTATTAAACTTTCGTTAGAAAATTTTAACGTTTGGGTAGGAAATTAAATGAAAAGGACTAAACTGAAATGAAAGTAAAAGTTAAATTATAGATTAAAAGAAATTATGAAGGATCAAAATGGGAATTATACCATTTTGCATAGTTGAGGCGGTTAACGTAAGAAAATCTGAGATTTTTTTTAAAAGTATATTATTATATTATATTATATTATTATATTATTATAATATTATAATATTATATTATATAATAATCCAAAGAAAAAAAAGGGAATAGAAACAGCAAACAAAACAAAAGAGAGAGAAGGGAAGGAAAGAAAGAAGAAGAGAAGAGAAAGAAGAAAAGGGGGAAAATTGGAAAATTTCCAAAATTAGCTAAATAAAAGGGATTAAATTGAAATATCGGAGAATTCTCTTCAATTCTCTTCATTTTCTTCACTGAAAAACTTGATCATGGAAGAGAGTTCAAGTTGGTTTTCATACTCAAGCTTCATGTAAGTTTAATACTTGCTTTCTCCTTGAAATTTCTATGTTTTTGGACTTTCTACAATTGAGTCCAACTTATTAATTCATTAGTTTATGATTCTATGGTTAATTTTTAAATTTGATGTGGATTAGTGCTAAAAGAATATGATGAATTAACTGTTTTATGTTTATGAGGAAACGGCAAATGAATGATATTTATCATGACATGAAAATATGTGATTATCTTTAATATGTTAATACAAGGTAATTAAGTATGATGAAATGAGTAATAAATTCAAGTAAGACATGACGAGAAAAAATGAATATCTTTAAGGGGCCATATGTTTGATTTTGATTGGTTTCAAATATAAATATTGAATTAAAATAAAATGTCCGATAAATAAATTTGTAATTTGGTAATGCCTCGCACTCTATATTAGCGTTGAATACGGGTAAGGGGTGTTACATTTAGTGGTATCAGAGCTTAGGTTTAGTCGGTTCTCGGACCAACGTAATATGTATGAAGTCTAGAAATGTATGCCATTATTAATATATAACTTAAGATAATGTGATATCTCCAGACTTTGATGATATTTGAATCACTGTTATTCAAACTTTATCATTATTATATGTAATTTATTAATTATGTGTGATAAGTATTTTAAGGTAAGTGTTTAGTAAAATGATAAATTTAAGATTGGGTACTGAAAATTGAGGCGATCTTTGAATCAATTATGGAATATTGAATATTATTTGAGTAATCGAATTGAATTGTGAAGTTACTGAATATTGTTATGTGTATTGCAATAAACTATGAAATTATTGATGTAATGAATTCTTTGTAATCTTTGTGAAACCGATTGAAATAAGAAGTGAAAATAGAATGAACTGGAATTTAGAAAGTTATTTAAATTACGTGAATCGAATTATGAATTATTTGAATATTTGAAGGTAAATTAAATAAAGAAAATATGTGAGTAATTGAAATGTATATTGATTGAAAGTAATTAGTGATTTTAAATTTGATTGGACAATAAATTAAAAATACGAATTGAATAAAAATGCATTAAATTATGAATATGTGTAAATATATGAATCGTGTATTGATTGAAAAGTGGTTGGAACTGAATTGAAGTATGATTATATGTGAATATTTGCAATATGTATTGGTACTGAATTGTATACTGATTAGAAAATGGAAAAGTGAATTTGAAATAAAAAAAAATGATTTGAATACCCTATTAACTTATCAGACTAGATTGGATACAAATGGCATGCCATAGGATTTGTGATGTGATGAGGAGATTTGAGGCTCGGCCGAGGTGATAAGTTCAGATTATATTCTTTGGTTTATCAGAAGAGGCATTCAATCTTTGGTGTGTTTGGGAGGATATGATATATTGGTGTGTTTGGGAGGATATGATATACTAGTGTGTAATGGAGGATTTCATTATTTTGGTGTGATTGGTTGGAATCACAGATCCGTCAAAGTCCGAGTCTTGTTAATAGGGGTAGATATGAATATTAAGTGAAATTAAAATGAGAATTGATTTCCCTATTAACTTGTCGGACTAGTCGGATATAATTGGCATGCCATAGGATTTGGAAGAGTACGGGATTTATCGGCTTTGCCGATCAGGCACTTTATGTGTCGTAAATCAGGCACTCTATGTGTCGTATCAGGCACCTCGTGTGTCGTATATCAGGCACTTTATGTGTCGTATCAGGCACCTCATGTGTCGTATATCAGGCACTTTATGTGTCGTATCAGGCACCTCGTGTGTCATATCAGTCACTTTATGTGTCGTATTTCAGGCACCTCGTGTGTCGTATACTGATCAGGTACTATGTACCGTTTTAGGCACAATATGCCGTACTGGTGTGTTTGGGTTGGAATCCGTGTATCCATCAAAGTCCGGATTGTTAATAGGGTGAATAACTAAAAAAAAAAGATTGATTGAACTATTGAAAATATGAGAAAGAAATTATGAGTTGAATTGTGAATCGAATTGAAATGTGAGATTTGAAGCATGAACTTAGGGTTCATGAATTTGCTAAAATATCGAATTATTGATATTGAAATCAATTGAATAAATGAAATGAGAAAATTGAATGAATTTGATCGATTGAACGTATGAAAAAGTGGAATTATGAATTAAAATCGATATATGAAATTGAAAGCTTGAACCAAAGGTTCATAATTTGATTAGATAATATAGATGATATATGATGCTATTTGATGAAAGTCTATTGTTGATGTATGAAATTAAAGTATAAATTAACACATATAATTTATATTGTTACATGTTTGATATTTATTATTTATTATTTATTGTAATTTTTATAATTTGAATTATGATAATACCACTGAGTATCGATATAGACATGCTCAACGTACGATTGTGTTATTATAATTCAAATTATTTAATATTAAATGTTAAATTTAAATTATGCATATAGTAAGTGAAGTGTGAGGTAAGTGTTATTGTTGAATTAAATGGAAATTGAATTAAGTGATAGATAAGTATTAGTATTGAATTGTATAATGATGAAAAAGTGAAATTAAATTTAGTTGTGAATAAATTGAAGTGAAATTGGAATTGATAAAAAAAAAAAGTAAAAGTAAGTAATTTTCGTTATAAAGTATGTTGTTAATATTGAATTAAAATAAATTACAAACTGAAAGATATGGAATGGATATAAATGATAAACTAGATAAATATGTGCACAAAGGAGCTATAGAATTATAGAAATAATGAAGTTTTTGATCAAAATAACAAGGAAATTTCGAGGACGAAATTTTTTTAGGGGAAGAGTTGTAAAAACCCAATTTTAAATAGTGTCTAAACAAATGATTCGAGATCATTAAATCGACAAAAAGTTAGAAAATTTTGTTAATCGATAATTATAAGTTAAGTGTGATTTTAGAAATATTTTAAAATTAGTGAATTTTGTGAACTGAAAGAATTAATGAGAAAAATTGGGCCAAAAACGAGGTATTGAGACCTCGAATTTATAAAGTGAGCCATAAATATTTTTAAAAATATTTATGGAGTGTCATTAAGCTATTATTAAACTTTTCGTTAGAAAATTTTAACGTTTGGGTAGGAAATTAAACGAAAAGGACTAAACCGAAATGAAAGTAAAAGTTAAATTATAGATTAAAAGAAATTATGAAGGATCAAAATGCGAATTATACCATTTTGCATAGTTGAGGCGTGGTTAACGTAAGAAAAATCGAGATTTTTTTAAAAGTATATTATTATATTATATTATATTATATTATTATTATATTATTATAATATTATATTATATAATAATCTAAAGAAAAAAAAAGGGAATAGAAACAGAAACAAAACAAGCAGAGAGCGGGGAAGGAAAGAAAGAAGAAGAGAAGAGAAAGAAGAAAAAGGGGAAAATTGGAAAATTTCCAAAATTAGCTAAATAAAAAGGGATTAAATTGAAATATCTGGAGAATTCTCTTCAATTCTCTTCATTTTCTTCAGCTGAAAAACAAATCATGGAAGAGAGTTCAAGTTGGTTTTCATACTCAAGCTTCATGTAAGTTTAATACTTGCTTTCTCCTTGAAATTTCTATGTTTTTGGACTTTCTACAATTGAGTCCAACTTATTAATTCATTAGTTTATGATTCTATGGTTAATTTTTAAATTTGATGTGGATTAGTGCTAAAAGAATATGATGAATAAATATTGATTTGAAGCTTTAATTTTGTTATATGATGATTTTATCAAGTGAAATTGATGGAAATTAGTTTTAGGAACTAATTGTGAAATAGCTAAAATTAAGGCCTAGTGTTAAAATTCTGATTTTCAAAAGTTATGAAGTAGTTTAAAAAGATAGAGAAAAGTATTAAATGAGAAAATTAGCTTAATGGAGGGGTTAATTGAGCAAGGATTGAATTGTATGAATTGTGGAATTAGGGACAAAATAGAAATCAACATGTTACACTAAAGCAGTTTTGGACAACAGCAGTTGTCTAACTTTGAAAAATCACCAAAAATTGTATAAATAGAATTAGAAGTTGAATGAGATATAGAATTAAATCTTATTGAGTCTATTTTCATATAAAAGAAACAGAGAAAGCAAAGGAAGTCTACATTTTGAGATATTTAAATTTTTGTAAGACTGGTTTAGAATAACTTCGTGATCCCCTGTTCTTACTTTAGAAATTCACTAAGAAATAAACCATAACATCATATGAATTCTATATAAAAAGATAATTAATTTTTAGTGAAGAAGGGTTGAATCGCTGCATGACAACAGAACAGGGGTGACTTTAAAGAATAAACTGTACTAATTGGCTAAATAAAAATTCTGAAAATTTTATGGCAAGAAGATATATGAGTCTAGTTTTAGGAAAAATTAACGGTTCTTCATTTGGAGTTCTCAGCTCTCGGAAATAAATAATTTAGTGACTATAACTCAAATGGACAGTTTTGAATCTACTTATGAGTAATTAATGAAATTATTGATAATGTTACTTATAGCATGTTATATACATTAAGGAAGTGGAATGGAGAGGAGGAGGAGGAAAATATGTATGAATATTTAAGTAGTATGGCTAAATTGAAATGTTTTAGGCTCAGAGACTAAATTGAATAAAAGTAAAATTTTGTGATTAATTTTGTAAAAATGTGGAAATAACCAATTTGCATGAAATGGATTATTTTATTATTTAAAATTGCAAAATTGAATGAAATTATTAATTTAGATTAAGATCAACTGAAAAATCAATGAAAATAGAAAATTTCCAAAGTGCCCTGAATCTTGATATTTCGCAAATTTAACTGTAAGTTCGTGTAACTTAATTATGTGATATAAGGAAATATAAGTTGATGGTACGTGAAATATTGATATGATGAATTAACGTTTTATGTTTATGAAGAAACGGTAAGTGAATGATATTTATCATGACATGAAAATATGTGATTATCTTTAATATGTTAATACAAGGTAATTAAGTATGATGAAACGAGTAATAAATTCAAGTAAGACATGACGAGAAAAAATGAATATCTTTAAGGGCCATATGTTTGATTTTGATTGGTTTCAAATATAAATATTGAATTAAAATAAAATGTCCGATAAATAAATTTGTAATTCAGGTAATGCCTCGTACCCTATTCCGGCGTTGAATACGGGTAAGGGGTGTTACATCTTCCATATTGTGTTTTTTTTTTCTTTCTTACTTTTACTTCTCTCCCTTTCATTTAGTCAAACGGCTTGGTGAGTTCTTCGATTTTGTTTAATCATTCAGGTGCTTGTAATTGTCTGTTCTGCAGTCGGAGTATTTCATAAGTAGTTTTTTACCCTTTTCGTTACGTGTTAGGGATTTTCTATTAGGGGAATTAGTTTGAAATTTTCATGAATATTGAGTTTGAATGCTTGGATTTGGTTGATTGTTTAGGAGAAGGGCTAGAAACCTTTGATTCTTCGGCGAATTAGATTTGAGAAGCATTGTTCGTCAAAGGTGAGCATTTCGGTAGATTGGGGATTTTTAGTTCTATAAATCGTTTTAGTTATTGACTAGTGTTCTTAATTGAATTTTAGGTTCTAGTTGTCTCGTGGGAGCATTCGCGTCAAAATTGTACCAGGTGTGTACCGAAAACACGAGAAAATGAGGTTCAACGAAAGCCGAAAATTGGGTCTGTCAATGCCACACGTGCGTGTGGCTGACCGTGTGGCTGGCCGTGTACGAGACACAACCGTGTGACTGTTGAGGGTGTGGTCGTGTGCGAGACACGGCAGTGTGATGGTGAATGTGTGGCCGTGTGGGCCATACGGGCATGTGGGCCCAAAATTCTGAAATTTTCCCTAGGGTCGCACGGGTCATTTCGATCAACTGTGGGCCTACCTAGGGTCGGTAAGGGATAACTAAACCCATTGTATGTGATCTGTTAATCTGATAGTCTGATCTGAGTAGGACACTGATATACATGTCTGACTATTCTGCATAAGTAAGTATAATATCTGTATACAAGCATGTTAATCATGTGATTCTGTATCTGTTATCTGTTATCTGTTATCTGCATGTTGTATCTATATTTGGGGTGGGATTTGTATATGTGGAGGAAATAATCTGTACGGCGACCTTTCGCCTAATTTCTGGCAGCTTGACCGCACATTATTCTGTTATGTGTCGCATCGACACTATATGGTGTGTAAGGATGGGTGAGTGTTTTTAACCTCACATGGTGCGATGGGATGGTCAAAGATGGTGTGTAGGGGATGGGGGTAGGATTCTGTATATCTGTTTTGCCTACCTGATGCTGATATCTGTATCTGTTAAGGACTTAGGTCCAAATCTATATCTGTGTACATATGAGATTCTCTGTATGTTGCATGACTATTTCTGTTGGGTTACACATTGAGTTTACGAAAACTCACATTTGTTTGTCTGTTCTGTTCAGGTAATCCTCAAACATAGGCAGGTCGGTGCGACGGAGGCTCAGCGGAGACCACTTGTTGGAGAACTATTATTTTTCTTATCTGTATTTACTAGTTTTACTTAATTTCTGGTTTTCAAGAGAGTTTTGTAATTTTTGGACTCTATGGACTTTTGGGACTGTTCATTTTGGATTTTTGGTTTGGTTGCGTCTATGATTTTTTAAAATATGATGATTGAAAAAATTTCGGTTTTACACGAACAAATGTTTTTAAAAACACGAGTGTGGTTTTGATTTAAACAATTTTTCAAACTTCCGTTGCGAAAGATTTGGTTAACTTTGAAGGACAACATGTAACGGTTTTAGTAATGAATATATAAATGAATATGTCTAGTAAAACTTGGACGTTTTTATCTAATAACTATACAATGTTTAATGGAGTATTATCGATTTCAAAACCCTTCTTCGTAACTCTCTCGGATTCGACCATAATGTCTAGGTCGGGTTTAGGGTGTTACATTTTCATTTAAAAAACAACAATAAAAATATACATATGATGGGATCTTAAAAAATACTTCTACATTCTAAATATATGGTTCTCACACGCATGCATGTGTGATAGAGTTTCTATTTTTTTTTATTCAACAAGTTGCCCTAAAAAATTGTCACTTGTCTTTTTTTGTAAACATGTCTTCCTTTTTCTTTTAATATTTCACAATACTTCTATAGGACACTTGTCAACCCCATGATCCTACTTATTAAGTCTAAAAACTTCACTAGTAGTGTATCGAATATTTTCCTAAATGAAAATGCTGCAAACGAACAAATATATTAAATTTATACAAAAATTAGTTATCGGAGTGTAAAAGAATTCACATAAATTTTAATAATAAATCTATAGTACATTAAATACGTGAAAAATAAATTCAATGAAAACACTGTTAGAACTAAAATTGTCCTGCAATGTTTGTTCAATGACTTGATTAATTATGAACTCGATCGATCAAGATAAGAGACAACTCGGGCATACTTATATGTTGGTCTTTTCTATATGAGCTTTATTTGATGTTCCTTTTTAAGGAAATGGGCCTCATGAAAAACCACATCTGTTATTCTCAAAATAGAAAGTATCAAGAAGTGTATTTGTGAAGAGATTGGATTTTTAGAGGAGTTGAATTTGAATTAGTTTAAGATGGGATTTTTTTTCATTCCCAAAGACGTGATGGGTGGCTATTTTCAAAGAGATCTTTTCTGATTAACTTGGGACTTCATTAATTAAATATGTGAAGTAGTAGAAGTCAGGTTTATCTCAATTATTGGTGTTTATCCTTGCTGCCTAGGAAGCAGTATACTACACAATCAAAGTGCTCATTTTTGTTGGGTAAAAAGTTGTGAATTGTTACTTTGTTTAAGTATTCTCTTTGTCTGGTTTCGCACTCAATTTTAGGCATTATTTGTGAGTAAATTGAACTTGTGTAAGTGAGGTTTGAGTGAGTGGTTGTAACTAATTGAGACTAGCTATTGGGGCCGTAAATACATCTTGTAGAAGGGTAGTTTAGTCTTTCACCAATAGGTGATTGGATCAATTGAAGAATAAGAGACCATTCATTTAGCGAGGCTCCGCAGAGTATGATTGTTTCTAAACTGCATTAACAAACAATTGTGTGAAAATCTCTCTTTACTTTCACTATTTATGTTTCTGTTTTACTGTTTGAACAATTTCGTGATTGAACACGCTATTGCACAACCAGTCGATACTCAAAGAAAATTAATGTGTTTTTCAGACACAAACTTTTTTTTTAAAACTAGGAATAACCCTAATTCTTAGTCAACAAAAACGATGCTAATTTAGCTCAAACTAGAGTGGGTTGTAACAGGGAATCAGGCTGCATGTGTGGATGACTTTGTTAAGTCTTTGGACTTGAATTTTTCCCTAAAAAGCTTAGGGCAACTGAATATTTTCTTTGGTATTGAGGTGTGTTACACATCTGATGGATTGTTCCTAAGTCGAAGGAAATACATTTTAAACTTGTTGACAATATTTCATATGGATCAATCAAATGGCACTCCTACTCTCAAGGTCAGCTCATGTACTTTGCCAGCTCATATTGGCAGTTCAGTTGAAAATGACTCGTAATATAGGAGCACTGCAGTATATTGTCATTACTAGGCCAGAGATTGCCTTTGCTGTCAATAGGGTATGTCAATTCATGCAAAAACCTCTTGATCAGTATTTTAAAGCAGTCAAGCGTATACTAAGATATCTACAAGCCACTGTGGATTATGGTATATCCTTCAAAGCAGCATATCGGTTGTCTCTAGTTGGATACTCTGAAGCAAATTGGGGAACTAATCCAGATGGCAAGTGTTCCACCACTGGGTTTTGTATTTTTCTAGGAGGAAATCTTATGTCTTGCGGCTCTAGGGAATAAGAAGTGATCTCTTATTCAACTATAGAAGCTGAATATAGGAGCTTAGCTCATGCCACTATAAAAGTTATTTGGCTAGAGTCTTTGATGTTTGAATTATAGGTCAAGGTTGCATAGAAAGCTGTTGTATGGTGTGATAACTCGGGAGATGTGGCAGATTTAGCAAATCCGGTTATGCATTCTAAGTTTAAGCATGTGGAACTTGATTTTTTTTTGTTCGACAGAAAGTGGCAGTTGGCAAATTAACTGTTGGTCATGTCCCAACATAGGATCCTATAGCAAATGTGCTCACCAAGCCTCTATCAGCTAATTTTTCATTAAGTTCTGGACCAAACTTTGAATTGTTAGTAGATATGAAAAGTTGCAGAAGAGCAACCAATTGGGCGGATATTAAGGTATAGATATGGTTAAGCTGCTGAAGTTGTATAGTTGCTTCAGCCCGTTAGAAGTTAGTTGTTAGTTAGTTATTTTAAGTTAATTTGTTAGTTTTGTAACCGTGTTCATTTCAGTTAGTGAATCAGCCAAGGTTCAGTTAGGATTGATTGTTAATACTGAATTCTTTAGCTACTTAATTAACCAATCTTGTATAAATAAGATGGATCAATCCTTTTGGATTATTAGAACTTAAATAATAAAACAATTAGACTATTTTCTCTCCTCTCCTCTCTTCTTCTTTACTATTTTGATCAATCTCAAACACAAAGCAAGGGATACATAAAGGTTGATGTTTATACACACATTGTGTCAATAACCTCTCTAGTTTTAGAAAGCTTGGAATCCTAATGATTTTGCTAATTGCTTACACATCTTTGATTTGGCTTTCAATTTGGGAGCTTTTACTTCGAGATTCGCCTCACGCTCATGCTCTTTTTCCCTTGCCTCAGGTTCTTCTCCAGATAATACTGATCATTTGAAATTGGTACTCATAGTTAATAAAGATGGATTATAAAGATGGGAAGAGATGTGAAAATAAAATAGAATGTCGGTAATGACAAATATATTGCAAAGAAAAGAGAAATAAAAATAAAGAACACACAGATTTTACGTGGAAACCCTTTCGGGAAAAAGACCACGGGTAGATGAGAAGAAAATTTACTATGTCGAATTCGAATTAATTACAAGAAGAATAGACTATGTCTATTTATAGGCTTGTAAAGCCATATTCTAATATGAGTGTAGTAAGATTGAAACACCTTGTTCTAATCAATATAAAATAGATGGAGTTTAATAAGGTTTAAAAATCTTATTCTAAAATAAAATAAAAGAAGTGTAGTTCTATACTGTATTTTATTTAAATAAGGATTTGGGTCACTTAATTCTAACAATCTCCACCTTGACATGAATTCTCAATGAACAAGTTCTTCATCGCGAACTCTCAACGAACAAGTTCTCCACCTCTTCCATAAAACCCCCTTAAGGGTTTAATTTCAACAATGAACACCAATCAAGTCTAATAAATGCTCAAACTTGGTTATAAGAAGTGACTTAGTCATCATATCTGCAAGATTTTCATGAGTACTAATTTTGCTTATAACAATATCACCACGAGCAATAATATCACGAACAAAATGATACTGAACATCAATGTGTTTTGTTCTCTCATGAAACATTTAATCTTTTGTAAGGAAGATGGCACTCTGACTGTCACAAAATACTGCACCAATTTGAAGGTCTTCATTGAGTTCACTAAAGAGTCCCTTCAACCAAATAGCTTCTTTACAAGCCTCAGTAATTGCCATGTACTCAGCTGCAGTGGTAGACAAAGTGACTATAGTTTACAAAGTAGCTTTCCAACTGATTGCACAACCTCCAATTGTAAAGACATAACCAGTGAGAGATCTTCTTCTATCAAGGTCTCCAGCAAAATCAGCATCAACATACCTAATGACTCCATCTCTAGTTCTTCCCAACTGTAAGCAAACATCAGTAGTACCTCGTAAGTATCTTAAAATCCACTGAACTGCTTTCCAATGTTCTTTACCAGGATTCGTCATGTATCTGCTAACTGCACTAACTGCATATGATAAATCTGGACGTGAACAAACCATAGCATACATGAGAGATCCCACTACACTAGAGTATGGAACATATGACATGTTCTCAATCTCATCATCTAATTATGAAGATAAAGCTGATGAAAGTCTGAAATGGGCTGCTAAAGGAGTGCTAACAGGCTTAACACTCTGCATATTGAACCTGCAAAGAACTTTCTCAATGTACCCCTTCTAACTTAGGTACAATTTACTTACTTTTCTATCTCTGAGAATCTTCATACCAAGTATCTTCTTTGCTGGTCCCAAATCTTTCATCTCAAATTCTTTACTTAGTTGGGCTTTGACCTTTCTTATCTCTCATTTATCTTTTACTGCTATCAACATGTCATCAACATAAAGAAGTAGATACACAAAAGAACCATCACTGTTTTTCTTAAAGTAAACACAACTGTCAAGACTACTTCTTTTGAAATCATGAGAAGTCATAAAGGAATCAAACCTCTTGTACCACTGTCTTGGTGACTGTTTCAAATCGTAAAGGGACTTTTTCAGCAAGCAAAAATAGTTTTTTTTTCTTCTAAGACTGTAAAACCCTCTGGTTGTTGCATGTAAATATCCTCCTCAAGTTCTCCATGTAAAAATACAGTTTTTACATCTAACTGCTCAAATTCTAAATCATGCATGGCCATAATACCAAGCAAAGCTCAAATCGAACTATGCTTCACAACTGGGGAGAACACATCTGTGAAGTCCACTCCTGGAATTTGACTGTAACCCTTTGTAACAAGCCTTGCTTTATATCTGGGTTCTTTAACTCCTAGAGTCCCTTCTTCTTTTTAAACACTCATTTACAGCGAACAACCTTTTTACCTATAGGAAGTTTCACAAGATCCCATGTTCTGTTTTTGTAGAGTGATTCCATCTCCTCTTGTATAGCAAACATCCAGTTTTTTGAGTCTTCACAGCTAACCGCCTCAGAATAATTAGATGGCTCTTGGTTTGCATCTATATCTTCAGCTACATTTAAAGCATAAGCAACTAGATCAGCCTTGACATACTTCTTTGGAGGTTTAATTTCTCTTTTAGTTCTGTTTTTGGCGATAGAGTATTGTGGTGATGAAGCAACTCTATTCTCAATTTTTGAACGGGCTTGAAGAGTCAACTCTGTATTAATCGGATGCTCTACCTACTTTTGATTTTCTTTATTGGAAGAGTCTTTTAAAAGATAAGTCAGGTAGCATAGCAGTTTCATCACAAACAACATCTCTGCTAATCACAACTTTTCTATTTTCAGGACACCATAACTTATACCCTTTTACACCAGCTTTATAACCAAGAAAAACACATTTAAAGGATCTCAGTTCCAATTTTCCATTATCAATAATGAGCATACGTAGGACACTCAAAGATCTTTAAATCAAAATAATTAGCAGGATTACCAGACCATACCTCTTGTGGAGTCTTTTTCTCAATGGCAACAGATGGAGATCAGTTGATCAAAAAACATGCAGTAGAGGCTATTTCAGCCCAAAATGACTTTGGTAAGTTGGCATTTGACAACATATATCGAACCTTCTCCATGATCGTTCTGTTCATTTGTTCTGCAACGCCGTTTTGTTGTGGAGTATGATGAACTGTCAAGTGTCTCACGATTCCTTCTGACTTACACAATTTATTAAACTTATCAGAAAAAAACTCTAAGCCATTGTCTGTGCAGAGGTATTTTATTTGTTTTCTCGTCTATTTTTCAATCATAGTTTTCCAAGACTTAAATGCGGAAAACACATCACTTTTCTACTTCAGAAAGAACGCCCAAAATTTTCTGGAAAAATCATCAATAAGAGTTAGCATATAATTATCTCCACCTCTCGAAGGCACTCTTGATGGCCCCCACATATCAGAAAGAATATACTCCAATGTTCCCTTCGTGTTATGATTCCTCTGGTGAATCGAACTCTATTTTGCTTCCCAAAAACGCAGTGCTCACAGAACTTCAGTTTGCAAATTCCTTGCCCATCAAGAAGTCCTCTTTTGTTCAATTCTTCCATGTCATTCTCACGCATATGCCCTAGGTACATATGCCAAAGTTTAGTAATATCATCATCTAACAAGGAAGAGGAAGCGACAACTGCATCACCAGTAACAGTAGAACCCTACAAAACATATAACTTGACAGTCTTTCTCTGCCCTTTCATCACAACGAGAGAACCTTTGGAAATCTTCAAAACCCCACTTTTAGCTGTGTATTTGTACACTTTTGAATCAAGAGTACTTAACGAAATTAAATTTCTCTTCAATTTTGGAACATGTCGTACGTCACTATGTATTCTGACAACTCCATCAAACATCTTAACTTTAATTGTTCCAACACCTATGATTTTACACGAAGCATTATTTCCCATCAAAACAACACCTTCAGACACTGTTTCGTAAGTTGTAATCCAATCCCGATTGGGACTCATGTAGAAGGTGCAACCCGAATCAAGGATTCACTCATCACTCACTTTAAAATTGTTGACAGAAGTGACTAGAAGTTCACCATCGTTGTAGTCTTCTACAACATCAGCTTTACCGGAATTTTCTTGTTGTTTTCCTTTTTGATTCGCAGCCTCTCTTTTAATTTTGTTCTGTAACTTATAGCACTCAGATTTAATGTGCCCTTTCTTCTTGTAGAAGTTACAAGTTTTACCTCTGTTTGAAGACTTCAATCTACCCTTAGATTTACCACGAAGATTCCGTTCCTGTGTCCTTCCACGATCATCATCAGCATTCTGATCTTGTCTCCCACGAACAATGAGACCCTCTCCCTTAGAGTCGAGTTTAACCATAATATGCTTCATCTTATCATACGAGGTTAAAGAATCATAAACCTCATCAATTATGACAGACTCGCGGCTATATAAAATCGTGTCTCTAAAGTTGAATAAGACGGGGCGACGAACAAAGTAGAATCAACCCTAGATCTTCCTTATCATACTGAACCTCCATGGCCTCCAAGTTTGAGAGAATTTCTTAAACACTGTTAAGTGTTCGTGTACAGATGCACCTTCCTCCAAACGATGAGCATAAAGACGCTGCTTCATATGCAACTTGCTTGTTAGAGTTTTCGACATACATATTTGTTCCAGTCTCTTCCATAATGCAGCGGCGGTCTTCTCCTTCATTACATCCTGCAAAATTTCATTAGACAAATGCAGATGTAACTGTGTTAATGCCTTTCGATCATTGCATTTCTTTTCTTCATCTGTCAATGTCGAAGGCATCTTATCTACCCCTAGCAGGGCTTCCTCTAAGTCCATCTATGCAAGAACTACATGCATCTTTATCTGCCACAACGCGAATCTAGTGTTGCGATCATACTTTAAAGACGCCATTACCGTGATCGAGATGAACAACCCGGAAGCTCTGATACCAATTTATGAAAATAAAATAGAATATCGATAATGACAAATATATCGCAAAGAAAAGAGAAATAAAAATAAAAAAACATACAGATTTTACGTGGAAACTCTTTCAGGAAAAAAAACCACGAGCAAATGAGAAGAAAATTTACTATGTTAAATTCGAATTAATTATAAGAGGAATAGACTATGTCTATTTATAGGCTTGTAAAGTCATATTCTAATAGGAGTGTAGTAAGATTGAAACACATTATTCTAATCTATATAAAATAGATGGAGTTTAATAAGGTTTAAAAAACCTTATTCTAAAATAAAATAAAAGAAGTGTAGTTCTATAGAGATTTTTCTTTTATTTTATTTTATCACTGTATTTTATTTAAATAAGGATTCGAGTCACTTAATTCTAACAAGTTAACTAAAAAAAAGCATACATTGTAGGGGCTTGCATAGTCCTTATCACATCTCAAAAATGGGATTAGTAGAATCGGGGTTTGCGAAATTTTTAAATTTATCCTTACATTTTAGAGACAAAAATAAATAATTGGTCTAGTAGTAAAGAGTTAGTGAAGTTACAAAAAATAAATAAATAAATAAATAAGCTTGACTTTGAAATGAAACGATAATAAAATTCCATTAGAAATCTCTACAAAAAATAAGTTTGACTTTGATATAAATAGGTGTTGAGTTTCAATCCACATAAACCTTGACACATAGAAATGTTAAAATCGTTTAATATTAAAAAAACACATTTTTGAAGAAAACAACAATATACAAATTAAAAAGTCTAACATCTTTTACATAAAAATGCTAGTAGTGTGACTTAATTGATGAATACGCATCACCTATAAACTACACATTGTGACATTTATGTGGGTTAAGGTTTACGTGGATTAGTAAATACAAGTACTGAATATAATTATGTTGTTTAATAAAAGTAAATATTAATTTTTAAAGGATTATTTAGTTTTTTTTATTTTAATCTTATTAATATAATATTTTATATTATTTTGGATAGTTTTGAATGAAAGATAAAAGGGTAATTATTATCTCCACTACCAGTCGAGTAAAAGAACTCTACAAGCAGGTCTAGGACGATGTCAAGTATCTTTTTTTATTATTTAATTTAGGGGTGAGCGTTCGATCGAATCGAATCGAATCGAATGAAAAAATTTCGAGTTAATCGAGTTGACGAATCATATTTTATCATCCTAATTTGATTTGAAATTTTCTCGAATCGAGTCGAGTGAGATGGAATTCGAATCGAATCGAATCGAATATATTTGTTCGAGTTAAAATTTAAAAAATAATTTTGGGTCCTTGTAACCATTATCACCCATCGTAATAAAATTTGTCCATCTTAACCAAATTTTTTTATTAACTTTCATCACCAAATAATTTATTTATTAATCTTTTATATACGGGTTAGCTTCTTTGCTTTGCTTAGTTCTTTCAATTATCTTGATTCTTGTCACTATGTATTTTGGAATTAAAAATATATTAAATGTAAAAATGTGATTTTTAATAAAAATTATTTTAAAGATAAAATGTGAAATTGATACCAATATAAAATTTTAACACTAATTTTTATGGCATAACTAATAATTCATTTTTTGATATAAATATTCAATATGACTAAACAATTCAATAATTTAAATAATATAAAATGTGAAATTTAATTTAATAATACAAATAGTAGATATAAATAAAATTATTACTATTTATATATAGTGATTTTTTTGGATAATTTTGATTTTTTATTTGAGAGTAAAGGGTGAGAAGTAAAAGTTTAGGGGGAAAATAAAAAGTTTTGGAGAATAAAAGTTTGAGGGAAAATAAATAGGGGGAGTAAAATTTTGAAGGGAAAATATTAAAAAATAATTGGAGGGGGGATGAGTTTGGGGTAGATGGGAGGTGAGATGGGAAAGGAGTAAAAGTTTTAGGGGAAAAGTGGGAGGAGTAAAAATTTTGGGGAAAATAAAAGTTTTGAGGATTTTTGGGAGTAAAATTTTGAGAAAAAAGTAAATGGGAGAGTAAAATTTTGGTGGGAAATGAATTTTGGGTAGATTGGGGGGTTGGGAGGGGAGGGGAGTAAAAGTTTTGGGGGAAAAGTGGGAAGGAGTAAAAGTTTTGAGGGAAAAGTAAAAAGGTTTGGGAGTTTGAGGTAAAAATGTAAAATATTATAGTTTGATATTCGAATTATTCGAATTATTCGAGTTATTCGAATTCGAAAACTCAACTTGATTCGAACTCGAAATTCGAAAAGAAAAAATCGAGTTGACTCGAATAACTCGATTAACTCGAATAACTCGATTCGTTTAACTCGAAATTTGAATTTTTTTTCGATTTTTCGAATCGAATCGAGTTTTGCTCACCCCTAATTTAATTATTATTTTATTAAACCTTAAAAATAAATGGCTTCAACCTAGATTCACTTGTGGAGTTTTTTTACTCTACTGACAGTATATAGAATAATAATCCAAATATAAATATATTAATTTGAATATTTCATTAAAAAAAAGGATAATATTCAATTTTTTAATAAAATAAGTCAACTTAATATTTTAGTATAAGTTGTTACCTACTTGCTTATTTTATTCAACACTTTTTTATTGAAAATTTTAAATTAAGTAAAATAAATAATTAATTATCATATACACTTAAAATATTAAATATTGAAAATTTCCATTAAACACACCCTTAATTTTCCATTTGGGCAATTAAGAAAAAATGTCTAAAATTAGAGGTAAAAAATCAAATGTTGTAAAGACTGAAGATGAAACCAATTGTTCTTTGGAAAATAGGTACTAGTTGATGATATACATGGATGATCATGAGGCTGGAGCTTTCTTCGGAGGAAAGAAAGGGTAAAGGGAGCCCACATAGAGGCCCCCATAAATGATGGTTTGAAGATGACAACCGCAAAGGGTATCTATCATACACATCTGTACTCTATATATCCTTTTAGAAATGGATAAAGAGATAGGGTTGGGAGGTAAAAGGTGGAACTTAGCATAGATCCTACTTGATTTAGCCAACCAAGTCTACCATTTGTATTTGTTCTTTGGATTCTGGAATGGCCCAAAATCTGTCTATTTACATGTGATTGCTGACTCTCACCATAATACATGTTTTTGTTGTTATTTGTCTTGAATTTGCTCAAGGCAAACAGAAATGGGTTTTACCCAAAACCAAAACGTGCAATTGGGCATGGGCTGCCTTTGCGTTTCCCACTATTTGCTGCTCAGCTGTTCCTGTTGGTTTTATAATTTATGTGTCTCACCATTTTGTTTCATTGAATATGATATTGAGGTGTTACAATCAGTTAAGGTTTGTAATACACTGATATTCTAATTCAGAATCATGTAATTAATTAACATGAGTTTATTGAAGTATTTAATTGGGAGGAACCAAATGATCCCAATCCGATATAAAAGTAGAATTTCTTTTATGGAACAAAAGACACAAAGCCCATAATGCAGAAGAATTTTTTTACTTCAACAAACGAAATATAGAAACAAAAATAGAAAGCCAATGATAACTAAACTGCCACTGTTATCCTTGTTTGGGAAACCCAGTCTTTTTCTTTTTTTAATTATATGCAATTCTTCATGTCGGATTGGTCCCATGCCACCATGAAATACTTTTTTGTTATTATTATAGTATTATTTAATGTTATCATGGTGGTCCCCTGAGAGATTGGTAATGGTAAAGTGCTGCTAGTCTTTCAAGGCGGTTGTCGAGTTTTTTTTTTTCTTTAATCTTTTTTATTATAATTTATTTCCTTTTGGGTTTTGTTGGGTTTCTTCTATAATTTGATTGGAGATGGATTCTGGGTTTGCTGGCCGAGCTTGGGATTCACGTTTCCAAGTTCTACTTCGAACTGCCTCTGCAACTCATCATCACAGTCACAGATAACAGCTGCCCTTTTCCATTTCCTCTATTCTTTATCAACCCAAGGTTAGTCCCCTTTAGCTAAAATCAAATGCTACCTTTTTTTTTTTAGCTTTCAGCTTAATAACTATGGGGATTATTGTTTTGTAATAGCTAGTTTGTTCTTTTTGCTGTTTTCTCTACCATGTCTTATGAGTTTGGAAAGGGTGGGTTTGTTTTAACTGAGCCAATTTGGGTTGTTGGGTGGGGAAGGTGATCATGATTAAGGTTCATGAATCTTGTATGATTGAATTTTGAGCTATGGATCATGGAACTGCAAGTTTGGAACTTGAGTAATTGGTCTTCCCATAAGCTGTAGTTAATTGATGGAAAAGTCATACTTTCTATGATTAGAAAGCCAAATCCTTCATTGCGTGCTTTTGTGTCTCTCTGAAATTTAATCCTCCTACCTTTTTCTCACAAAAATGGAAAAAGGAATTTTTGACCCTCCAAATTTCTTCTCCAATGCTATGGGAAAATCAGGAATATTTAGGTTTAGATTTCAATATTCTTGGCTTTTATGGCTCAGTTTGCTTGATGCTGCTTTTGCAAAATACAAAAAGTAAAAATGAATAGAAAATAAAGAGAAACTAGCAAAAGCATCAACCAAATACAGAGTGAGTTTTCTTATCTCAAACTGGTTATAGAAGAAGTTAGAATTTTTCTCTGCTACAATTTCTATATGATAAAATTGTTATTGTAATGTTCATGATCACAATCACTAATAGTTGCAACTTTGTCAATACTTGTTTCGATTTCCAATGTATAGAATTCTTTCTTGGTGGTTGTTATTCATAGAGATGTCCTTTTTTGCTTGTTATTATCAGGAGAAAATGTCTTCATCAAGGCAAAGCCACTCGTCTAACAACTCTGGTAGATCAAGGCACAGTGCACGAGTTATTGCTCAAACCACTGTAGATGCCAAACTCCATGCAGAATTTGAGGAGTCCAGTAGTTCCTTTGACTATTCAAGTTCAGTGCGTGTAAGTGGAGATCAGCAGCCTAGGTCAAACAAGGTTACCACAGCATATCTCCATAACATACAGAAAGGCAAGTTTATCCAACCCTTTGGGTGCTTGCTAGCCTTAGATGAGAAAACTTACAAGGTCGTAGCATACAGTGAGAATGCCCCTGAAATGTTGACCATGGTTAGTCATGCAGTCCCGAGTGTTGGGGACTGCCCAGTTCTTGGCATTGGAACTGACATAAAAACTATTTTTACTGCCCCCAGTTCCTCTGCATTGCTAAAGGCCCTAGGAATTGGGGAGGTTTCTCTTTTGAATCCAATCTTGGTCCATTGCAAGACTTCTGGGAAGCCCTTTTATGCAATAATCCATCGGGTAACAGGAAGCTTGATCATTGATTTTGAACCTGTGAAGCCCTATGAAGTTCCCATGACTGCTGCTGGAGCCTTGCAGTCGTACAAGCTGGCAGCAAAGGCAATTACTCACTTGCAGTCTCTACCTAGTGGGAGCATGGAAAGGCTCTGTGATACAATGGTGCAGGAGGTTTTTGAGCTCACTGGTTATGACAGGGTGATGGCCTATAAGTTCCATGATGATGACCATGGGGAAGTGGTTTCTGAGATAACAAAGCCAGGCCTAGAGCCTTATTTAGGTTTGCACTATCCAGCAACTGATATCCCTCAAGCTGCTCGATTTTTATTTATGAAGAATAAAGTCCGTATGATTGTTGATTGTCGAGCAAAACATGTAAAAGTATATCAAGATGATAAGCTTCCTTTTGACCTGACATTTTGTGGTTCAACCCTAAGGGCTCCACACAGCTGCCATTTACAGTATATGGAGAACATGAATTCCATCGCTTCTCTGGTTATGGCTGTTATTGTCAATGATGGAGATGAGGAAGATGATAATACTGATTCTGCTCAGCCACAACAAAAGAGAAAGAGATTGTGGGGTTTGGTAGTATGCCATAACACCACTCCTAGGTTTGTTCCATTCCCACTCCGGTATGCTTGTGAGTTTCTTGCTCAAGTATTTGCCATCCATGTCAATAAGGAGTTAGAGTTGGAAAGCCAAATGATTGAGAAGAACATCCTTCGTACCCAGACCCTTTTATGTGATATGCTTATGCGTGATGCACCTGTCGGTATTGTATCACAGAGCCCAAATATAATGGATTTGGTGAAATGTGATGGGGCTGCCTTATTATACAAGGACAAAATATGGAAACTAGGAGTAACTCCAAGCGATTTCCAACTACATGAGATAGCGGCGTGGCTTTCTGAGTATCATATGGATTCCACCGGTCTGAGTACTGATAGCTTGCATGATGCTGGGTTCCCAGGGGCTTTGGGACTTGGTGATGTAGTTTGTGGGATGGCAGCTGTGAGGATAACCCCTAAGGACATGCTTTTCTGGTTCCGGTCACATACTGCTGCTGAAATTAGATGGGGTGGTGCAAAGCAGGAACTTGGCGAGAAAGATGATGATAGGAAAATGCACCCAAGGTCATCATTCAAGGCTTTCCTTGAAGTTGTCAAGACAAGGAGTTTGCCGTGGAAGGACTATGAAATGGATGCAATCCATTCTTTGCAGCTTATTCTACGGAATGCTTTCAAAGATGTTGTGACCGCAGATACAAACACCAATGTCATATACTCGAAGCTCACTGACCTCAAAATAGAGGGGATGCAAGAGCTGGAGGCAGTGACAAGTGAGATGGTTCGTTTGATTGAAACAGCTACTGTGCCAATTTTGGCGGTGGATGTTGATGGCCAGGTTAATGGGTGGAATATGAAAATTGCTGAGTTGACTGGTCTTCCAGTCGATAAGGCAATTGGAAGGCATTTACTCACATTTCTTGAAGATTCTTCAGTTGAAACAGTCAAGAAAATGTTGTCCTTGGCACTGCAGGGTATGTAATTTTCCCTTTGTTGGTATCTTTTCTTCCTGTTTCTTTTCTCTTTCCCCTTCTCCTGTTACCGTTTAGTTTTCTTTTAAGTCATCAACAATTTTGTCACTTAAATTCTTCCTGATCAGGCAAGGAAGAAAAGAACATCCACTTTGAGATCAAAACTCATGGGTTGAGGTCTGAGGTTGGCCCCGTCAGTTTAGTTGTCAATGCTTGTGCGAACCGGGATCTCCATGAAAATGTTGTGGGGGTTTGTTTTGTGGCTCAAGATATAACTGGTCAGAAAATTGTCATGGACAAATTTACCCGGATCGAAGGTGATTACAAAGCAATTGTACAAAATCCAAACCCGCTGATTCCACCAATATTTGGAACAGATGAATTTGGCTGGTGCTCTGAGTGGAATCCAGCAATGACAAAGATAACTGGGTGGAACCGAGATGAAGTGGTAGATAAAATGTTGTTGGGGGAGGTTTTTGGGACCCACAACGCATGCTGTCGTCTCAAGAATCAAGAATCTTATGTCAATCTTGGTGTTGTACTTAATAATGCTGTGGCTGGTAATGAGCCTGAAAAGGTTCCTTTTGGTTTCTTTGGTCGTAGTGGAAAGTATGTGGAATGCTTGTTATGTGTGAATAAGAAATTGGACAGAGAGGGTGCTGTCACTGGTGTCTTTTGTTTCTTGCAGCTTGCAAGCCATGAGCTGCAACAAGCACTTCACGTCCAGCGATTAACAGAGCAAACTGCCATGAAGAGATTGAAAGCATTAGCTTATTTGAAAAGGCAGATCCATAATCCTCTCGCTGGTATTATTTTTTCTACTCAAATGATGGAAGGCACAGAGTTGGGACCTGAACAAAAACGCCTTCTGCAGAGTAGTACCCTGTGCCAACACCAGCTCAGGAAGATACTTGATGATTCAGACCTGCACACCATCATTGATGGGTATGAAAACGTCCTGCAAAAAGATGAACTTACTTTTCATTTTGTTTTTTGATCAGCGATAAACTGTTGCAGCATACACTTTCGAAACATAGATGCCATGCCAGACATAAGATCCTGCATAAAAAAAGATTCATAAGAAACTATTAACATAAACCATGATTTTATTGGCCTGGATTTTGTTACTTCTGGATTTTCTATGGCTTCGTCTTCTTTGAGGGTTCTATGCCCATGTTTATAGTAATCTCATACTTACCGGGTGTCCAACCAGTAGGAGTTTCATAACCCGAACTTCATTCACCAGCCAGACAGACAACTTTTCTTATATCCTAGATTTGGCCCTTGTTAATCAGAATTTGCCTATATCCTTTCCCTTGTGCCCCCAGAGAACCAATGATTCCTTCTAGCATAATGACATCACTTTCCTTTAACCCCTGAGCTATGGTTTCCCTTACCTTGCACCCAGCCAGAATTGGAATTTAACTATGACGGAATACGGCTGCATACCTCAGTACCTCCCAGCACTTTTGGTTTGTGATATCTTTTATTTCAGTGCTTAACTTCTTTTCTCTTTTTCGTTTCTCTAAATTCTTAACAGCTATGTGGATCTTGAAATGATTGAATTCACCCTGCATGAGGTATTGACTGCTTCTATTAGTCAAGTGATGGTGACGAGCAATGGAAAACGTATCCGAATAGTCAATGATACAGCAGAAGATGTCCTGAGCGAGACCTTATATGGAGATAGTGTTAGACTTCAACAGGTCTTAGCTGATTTCTTGTTGATATCAGTTAATTTTACACCAAATGGAGGCCAACTAGTTGTTGTAGCTAACTTGACCAAAGATCAATTAGGACAGTCTGTTCACCTTGCACATTTGGAGCTCAGGTACTGCTTTGTTTCTTTCATTTGCATTCATGGTTTCATACTAATAGTTGACTTATGTCCTAAATATACCTCAAAGAAGAGAATGTTCCCTGCACACCAATTTAAGCATCTTGTTTCCTTTTTTGTTAGATTGATTCATCGGTAGTATGTATAAATGGAACTGGTATAGTATGCACTCCGTTGTTTTATGCACAAATGAGCTCTACCTGTATATGAATTCACTGAAAGTAAAAGGCATTTTGTATGTATATTTTGGTTCAGGATAACACATGCAGGTGGCGGAGTACCTGAAGCAATGCTGAACCAAATGTTTGGAAATGAGGAAGACGCATCAGAGGAGGGTATCAGCTTGCTCATCAGCCGGAAGTTGGTAAAACTCATGAATGGAGATATCCAGTACTTGAGGGAAGCAGGCAGGTCAACTTTCATCGTGACAGTTGAACTTGCTGCAGCAAATGGTCCAGATTCCAGAACCTGACTGACTTTGTTGGATATGATTTGACAATGGTGCTGTACAGTTAAGGAGAAGTTTGGGTGTTTGACAATGTAATTTGCAAAAGCCTGTGGGTTTTATTTGTTGAATGAGTTGCACTTTCATAAGATGTCTGTTCTTCCAAGGCTGCAGTAAAAGGTGCTCCAATAAGTTTTGTGAACTTATTGTTGAGTGTTGCCAGGCCAACTGGTACTTGGGAAATTGTAACATGTAATTGTTTCAGTGATAATATCTGGTATGTTATTCCCCTTTCTGAAGTAAAATACCAAGTAACCTTGAACAGCTTCTTCACGGCACAGCATTTTCATTTCAATTTATAATTAAACATAATAAATTCAATCAGATAATAACAGCCCTTTTAGGAAAGAAAACTTATAGTCACAGGATTTCTCTCTAACTACAAAAGCTCTGCTTTTTCTTTCTTTCTTGTCGGTGCATTTAGGCAGTAAACCGAGAGCGTAAATGAATCAAGATTGATGAATTTTTGCTTATCTTCATTTATTTTACTTAATTGTATTTTGTTTGTGTTAATTAAAATTTTCAAAATTGTATTTATTAGATTTAGTTATCACATTGCAGATACTATAAATTGAATCAATATCACCTGCCTGTCTTAATGTACCCTTTGGTGCCTCTTTAATTCAATAACTTCACTTGTTTTTCTAATAGTAATAAAAAAACTATTTCTAACTCATTTTTAGATATTATATTAATTTTAAAATTGAAAAATTAAAAATAAAAATTCTGATGATAACTTAAAAATAAAATGTTATTTTCCAGTGTAATATTTTTAATTTATCCAACATAAAAATAGAAATAGAAATAGAAATATTAAACTAAATAACTAATTTTTTAATTGATTAAATTTTGTATTTATTTTTGTATATACAAATTACATAATAAATATAACAAGTACTGTATCATATAATCTCAATGAGTCATAGTAGGGGTGAGGCCAAGGTAAAAACGGCTCGAAGTATTATCATGTGATCACATAAAGACCATTGATGGAGGTCATAAGTTTTGTTTAAAGACTTTCTCACTCAATATTTTAAAATTTATGCAAGGTTTTTATTCTAGTTTCAATCATGAATGATTAAATATGCAATGACAAGTAACATTTTTTCCTATACTATATGACATGCTTATTATATATGCATGAACATGCTCATCAATTATATTTTATAATCTCACATATCATGCTATAAAATTGCAAAAATTAAATTGATTCTAAAATAATAAATATTACAATATCTTTTTTCAAAACATTCTATGAATCTTCTAGGTAAAAGTCAAGTATAATGTGAGTTCCATCAAAATATCCCAAAACCCAAAATTAACTTGTTTGCCAATGTTAATCCCAAAACTCAAAAATTGGAACAATTAACCGAAAGTCGTTCCCATTTTTGACCAGGCTTCCACCGTCGGACCATTGTCGCCAACCACCACTATCTACCACCGTCGTTGCTGCCCATTGTCGATTTTCTGAACCGCTCCACCGTCCACCATCGACCACTATCGATTGGCTCACCATCGATTGGCCACCACAATCTATTCCTATCAGGTTTGCACTGCCTCGGTCGGTTTTGATTGTATCATTGGTCGCCTCACTTCTTTGGGTTCTGTCAAAACTTTTTATGTTACAAAGATGACTTAATCCGTTTCCTGCTCACATGAATTTTTATAATTTTATAAAAATAAAAATTTAAAATTTTTACCTGGAGATGATAATTCATGATCTAATTACAAACCCAATAAATTAAAAAACATAAATTACACTCAATCTAATTTTTAAGAACCACGAACATTTGACAAAATTACTTCATAACAATTATAAAATAATCCATACATTCACCCACATACAGAATAATCCAAAACATACATACAATTTAAAAATGTCACTTATCTTATTTAATCAAACAATGGGAGCAAGAGAGAAAATTCGGTATCAATTTATACTATAAACATAGCACAATTTGAGTTTGATACCAATGGTTGAAAAAATTGATTTACAAAACAATGCTTTTAGGCACAGCGGATGTTTAAATTATTTTTTTTAAATCGAGCCTTTTGATATTTATAATAATAATTTTTTAATTGAAATTATATTTATACTTTGTACAAAGGTGGTCTAGGTCGTTTCTTGGCTTTCAACCGATCGATCTTCTCTGCTATCCTCGAACTCCAAATTGCTTTGAGTGTGGGTTCAAATAAATCGAACCAAGTGTACAGAATGAAAATTTTTCTTTTAACTTTCAGTGGAAAAGTTAATTTAGTTTATAAATTGGAAACTATAAGTATTTTCCTAAAAAATAGAATTTATTCTTTAAAATAAATTGTCATTATTTTTCAACAGAATATTAGTGTTCTCAAAGTTCTATAAATAGGTTAACTCATAGGTATTATGTATAGAAAACTAATACAAGAGTTCTGTTCGAATAAAGTCTAATTAAAAAATAATATTTTTTAATAGAAAATACAAATTCTACTCTTAGTAGAATCCAAGGGGGGCAACGACATCCCTAGGGTATCTAAGGTTTGCCGCCCTTCACAATTAAAACTAGGCCTGTTTGGGCTTTTCATGTTTTGGGTATAATTATATGTGTTATTCAGACTTTTATGCAACACTTATAAATATAGTTTATCAAAACCAATAACTATTTTCTATTTCCCAAAATATTAATTAATTAATTTAACTAATTTAATTTCTCAATTAATTTATTTTCTCAACCTAATTCCAATTTCGTTAAAATCATAACAATTTTACATGTTAGAATGAAATTATCCATGATGAAATTAATTTAATTATCTTATCCAACAATTTTATAATGACTAATTGATTTAATTCTCACTTCTAACTTCAACTATTTAATTACAATTAGTTAAATAATAATTCGAAGAAATTAAATAAAATTTTAAGTCATATTTTGTACTCAGCAAGAAAACATATTACAGATAGTGACCCTTGCGATCCTTTTCTCTTACTTATCATTTTCATTCATTCCACATATTATTGATTCTATATGAAATTCATTTGGGTTATCTCGAGCTAGCTGATGAACCAATTAGACATATATAACCAAGGCTTCGACTCTTTTCCTATTAATTACAACTTATTTAAACATGGAGTCATTTCACTATAGTATCATGACTACACTCTCCCTTATTATATATCAATTACAAAAGTTACTTTATTAAGTGCTTGTCTAATGATCTTATCATAAGTGTGTTACGCTAATAGGATATCTTTAATCTCTTTGAGATAAAATTCGTTCTCCCAATATGATCCTATTTATCTCATGGTTTTCATTACATCTTCCAAAATGACAATTACTAACACATAGTAATTAAATCATTTTTCTTATGACAAATGACCTGTGGTCACATTTCTTTTTCATCAATCATGTAATGCCAATGAGAAGATATCATTTACATTCTTACTAGAAACTTACAATTTTATAATAAGAAATTCGAGATGTAACAACTAGTTCTTTTTATCAAATAAGTATTATTTATGATCTACTAATTTAACCAGGACTTTCCTATCTCTCTCTATAAATAGATGATACTGGTAAGGCTAAAAACATAATAATAAATTATACACAATTTTGAGATGTTTTTTATTCTGTTCGAAAATAGTGAGAATTTATTTTCTAAGTATAAATTCCATTTTCTAGGTATAACAATTCTATTGGTTTTTATAGAGAAAGATATTTACTTTCCTACAGAAAGTAAGAAAATCATTTTTGGATATGTATTTGATTCGTAATTGTTCGGACCCACATTCGAAACGATTCGCGGTACGAAAATAGCAAAGAAGGTTGTTCAATTGACAGTTAGGAACGTTTAGGATCCGTCTCGCACAACGCACAAGTACTTTTCAGGAAAAATTTATTGCTATAAATATAAAAAATTGGCTTGGTTTTCAAAATTTTAATTTTCCGCTATAACAAAAAATTGTTTTTAAATTGGACTTTTTCCAACAGTATTCGCCTTGAAGTTGATCTAACCGACCCTTCCTTACGTTGGATTTTCCAATTAAATACATTAGGATAAACTACAGAATTAGTCACCTAACTATTAATGTGTTTCTATTTTGGTCATCAACCATGAAAATTTTCAATTTAGCCACTAAAGTTTTAGATCATTTCTATTTTGGTTACTCATATTTTAGATCATTTCTATTTTGGTCACTCTCCGTTAAATAATTGACGAAAGTGATGATGTGACCTTTTTCTAACTAATTTTATAACACATTTAGTCAGGGGCAAAACCAGGGGGCTGGTAGGGGCCTTGGCCCCCTTAAAATGAAAAATTTTCCATTTAGGCCTTTTGAAAATTTTCAAATTTTAAATTAGTAAAGGTAAAAATTACATTTTGGCCCCCTAAAAATTATAAAAATTTGATTTAGTCCTTTAAAAATTTTAAAGATAGAGGCTATTAAAATGGTGAAATTGTATTTTTACTATCGTAAAAATTATAATTTAATTTCGGCCCCCTAAAAAAAAATTTTAGCTTTGTCCCTGCATTTAGTCATCAATACTCACGCATTCTATAAATTTGAACCTCAAACACATAATTAAATATAAGTTATATATTATAAAAAGAACAAATTATTGTTATATAAATAATATTATACATGTTTATATTTAATTATATAAGGCTCAAATATGCATTTAGCCTCCGGAACTTGACACCTCCCAACTTGGTACTTACAATTTTTGTATCCTAAGTTGGTACCTGAATTTTTATTCTGTCAAGGGTTTTGGTACTTTTTTTTTTATAATGGTGTTAAATATAGGACGTATGATGCTCTTAGGTTATGACAAGTGACACTAATGATGCCATAATATATATTTTAAATGAAAATATTTAAAAATTATATACATCATTTAAAATATAAAAAGAAATTATAAAAATATATGTATCTAAAAATTCAATTACACAAAAAAATCTAAAAGTTCAAGTTGGAAAAATCGAAAACCCAAAAAAATTACATCTTTTTCTAAATAAATTGAAAACAAATTAGATGACAATAAATTTTACAATAAATTTTATGGTGGATATTATTTCATGGTTCTTTATGTAACAGCCCAATTTTGGCCCTAATCAGAACGGTGGTTTCGGGACCACGAATTCGAGTTAGAAAAATATTTTAATATTATATCCGATACCTATGTCATATGTTTGAGCATGTGTTAAAATATCATGGGATAATTTGTCTGTTTGGGTGTTTAATTTTGGAAAAAAAGACTAAATCGCATAAGTGGTAAAAGTAGCCAATTATTAAATTTAGTGGCTAAATTGATTTGTCTTCTTATTGATGAGGATTTAAGTGGTAAATTGACCCTTTTTGGCAATATATTGGACGTCAATATGCTTTTATAAAGCATTTGATATAATATTGCATGCTTATTTTAATGATATAATATTACATGCTTATTTTATGATATAATATTGCATGCTTATTTTATTTTAATGATATAATATATTAACTATTATATTATAAACTTATAATAAATAAAAGAAACATAAAATTTGCTTGCATGCTCATCTTCTTCAACCTCTCTTGACCAAAACTAAAAGAGAGAAAAACATTTCAAGGGTTTGGCACCTTTCAAACTTGATTAAGGTATGAGTTTAGCTCGGTTTTTGATAATTTTTACGTTTTTGAGTTCATTGCCTCAAATGCTATCTAACCCATGTTGAAATTTTTGAATTTGATGCATATTCAACATTCGGCCATTGATGAATGTTTATGTTGTATGGTGGTTGATGGTTTTAAATAAAATATATGTGTTAGATTATTAAATTTTGTGTTGGAAATTTTGATTAAATTGAGTATCTAGGACTAAATGTCAAAAATAAATTCTTGAGGGACTAAAATGTGAAAGAAATGTCATGCATGGACTTGTATGAAGCCTAGGAACATTCTTCCCTTAAGGTATTTATTCAAATTGTGTGTATTTTGTGTTTTATGAAAAAGGACTAAATTGTAAAAAGTGGGAAATATTCGGGGTAAAATGGTAATTTGCCCATTTATGTGTTTTTGCGCTAAATTGAATAAAAATATATTTGAATGAGTTTAATTTGAATATGATTAGATCAAGAGCCAAAGAAAACGGAATGGGATCGGGAAAAGCGAAAATAGTTGAATAGTCGGTTTTAGTAAGTCCAAGTCGATATCCGAGGTAAGTCTCTAAGCAAATAATCATCGTAAATTATTTTCAGTAAATTAGCATATGCTGAAATTTGGAATTTATGTAACTATATGTGAATTAGCCAAATTTAGCTAAGTATAAAATTGATTGATTAAGTTATTTGTGTGATATGTGCTATCTAATGTTAGTATAGTGAGTTGAAATGAGTAAAAGTTTTGATATATAAAATGATTTGGTGAGAAAATTTAAAGTATTACTACTCAAGGCTATGAGCCTAGCAAGCCTTGGGCTGGTGAACTTATCGGGCTTTTTGCCCAGCGTGCTTATTGCTTGGGTGAATGATTATCGGACCTCGGGTCTAGCAGGCTTAGTGCCGGTGTGTGATTCAGGCTTATGCCTAGCAGGTTTTATACCGATGACTTATAATACGAGCTTATGCTTACGAAATGATTGAATTATGGTGGCAAATGAACAAGCTAAAGCTTAATCAAGTGAATTAGATTATTTTGGCCATAAGGTATGTATTGACTTAAGTTATATGTGATGTTTATTGATTAAGTAAGTTGATAGATAATGTGTTTGTGTATTAGACATTTTTGGATATGTGGATAATATGATATTGATTTGATGTTGTTTACTTGCAACATTAGAGTATTCAATGGATGTATGAGTATTTATACATAAATAAGTTTGGCCATATGGAGATTTTATGGATATACATTCGGACATGTGGAATTACGTATATAAATATATGTACATTCGATTGTATGGAGTTAAGTTGTATATGGTACTTATTAAATTGGTGGTATTCGGATAAGATGATCAAATTGTACTATGTGATTTTATTGAGGTTATAAAATGATTTGGTGTATAATAATAAATGTTTGATCATGTAGTTATAATTGCTTAAGATTTACTAAGCGAAGTTAGCTTACTCTGTGTTGTCATTCTGTTTTATAGATATAGACCAAGCTACGATCAGGGGATTGTCAACGAAGTCATCCACACTATCGATTTACTTTGGTATATTTAAAGTTTGGATTTTTGAACTTAAGGCATGTATAGGCTAGTTTAATATTGGATGATATTTTGTAATGTATATATGCCATGCGAAAATGGCTATACTTTTGTGTATAAGTATGATTAATGTATGGAGTTTAAATGAAACAGCTTTTTGGTTATCAATGAACGTGATTTTGAAAAATCACTAAAAATAGGAGAAATGAAATTAGAGAGTGAATAAGATGTAGAATTAAAGCTTTTTATGTATGTTTTTATATGAAAGAAACAAAGTAAGCAAAGGAATTTTATATTATGAGGTATTTAAATTTTAGTGAGACTGGTTTTGAATGACTTCGTGATTCCCTGTTTTGTATTGGAAAAATTGTTAAAAATTGTACAAAAATAATCATGGAGCACAGTTTATATGCTTAGAATCCTTAATGAGCCTATTTTTGATTGGAATAAACAAGAACATTATTGAAAATCTGTACAATGAGATAACTGAGTTTTTGTAAAGATAGGTCAGAACCATCAAACAGTGAAATAGGGGAAACTTTAATGAATAAACTGTACTAATTGGCCATATGAAAAATTCTGGAAAAATTATGGTAAAAATCTCTAGTTTCAAGGAAAATTTACGGATCTAAATTTCGAGTTTCGTAACTCGAGTTATGGTCAATTTAGTCAGCATGACGCAGTTGGACAGTTTTAATTTTTATGCCCCGAATTAGTAGTCAAGTCTAGTAATGTCTCATACTCGACTCCGGCAATGGTCTCGGGCAAGGGGTGTTACATTTTATTGGTATCAGAGCTTATGGTTTAGTCGATTCTAAGACTACCGTAGCGCGTGTGAGTCTAGCTATACATGCTTTAAATTATAATGCAATAGTGTGATGACTTTTGACATCTGATTGTGTTTTTATATAGTAAATAGATCCCGATAGAGTTGTAGCAGATGATGTCGAGAGCATAGTGCCTAATCCCACGCATGGGACAGCGCCGGTAGAATCTTGACCTATCTCGAGTAGCCATGAGGGGAAGGCTAAGCAAGCCTTCTATCAGATGATGAACGAATGGTTTACTTAATATATCTGGACTAATCCGGCTGTGCAACAACCTCCACCCCCGAATAATCCACCTCCGATACCCATGGTACCTCCTATGATAGATCCGATGAGATTTAGTAGGCCTCCTGTAGATAAAACCAGGAAACATGGGGCCGAAAATTTTAAAGCCAATGATGATGATGATGCGGAACGAGCTGAGCTGTGGCTTGACAATACTATTCGTGTGTTCGACGAGCTATCATGTACTCCGGATGAATGCTTAAAATGTGCTATATCATTGTTACGGGACACCGCATATCACTGGTGGAATAAACTAGTATCCGTGGTTCCGAAAGAGAAAGTGACCTGGGAATTCTTCCAGACTGAGTTCTGTAAGAAATATATCATTCAGAGATTCATCGATCAAAAACGTAAAAAATTTCTAGAATTCAAACAGGGTCGTATGACCATGACTGAGTATGAACGAAAATTTGTAAGATTGAGCCGATATGCTCGTGAATGTGTTTCAACCGAGGCTATTATGTGTAAAAGATTTGAGGACGGTTTGAATGAAGATATTAAGTTGTTGGTCGGCATACTTGAGATTAAAGAGTTTATAGTACTTATTGAACGAGCCTGTAAGGCTGAAGAGCTTGGAAAAGAGAAAAGAAAAGCCGAATTTGAAGCTAGAGACATTCGTAAAAGATCATCGAGTAAGACTTTTCATTCAGTATCAAAGAAGTTTAAAGATGAACTCAATCGACATAAAGCTATTTCAGACTTTTCTAGACGAGACCGAGATCGACTCCCGCGGGTTCCCGAGCTACTTCAATGGCTAGCATTGGTAATGTTCAGCCGAACCGGGTTGAGTGCAAGCATTGTGGGAAATGGCGTTCTGGGAGTTGTAGATTGCATGATCGGTCTTGTTTTAAATGTGGATCGATGGATCATTTTATTCGGGAGTGCCCGATGTTAGCAGAGCAAAATACTGTTACAAATACAAGACCGAGCAATGTATCAGCACAAGGCACACCACCCAGACACTCAGGAAATGTAGGTGGCAGTCAGAGAGGGACAAAGGATACCGCGGTTCGATCAGAGGCTCGAGCACCTATTAGAACATATGCTATACGTACTCGGGAGGATACTTCTTCCCCAGATGTTATTACCGGTACTTTTACTCTTTATGATTCTACTGTTGTTGCGTTGATTGATCCTGGTTCGACTCATTCTTATTTGTGTGAAACGTTAGTATCCAGTAAGACTCTGCCTGTTGAGTCTACTGAGTTTGTAATTCGAGTATCAAACCCCCTGGGCCGGTGTGTTCTTGTCAACAAAGTGTGTAAAAGTTGCCCATTGATGATTCGAGATTCATGTTTCCCAGCCGATTTAATGTTATTACCTTTCAATGAATTCGATATAATTCTGGGAATGGATTAGTTGACTTTGCACGATGCTGTTGTTAATTGCAAAAGAAAGACCATCGATTTGGTATGTCAGAACGGTGAAATTATTCGGATTGAATCTAATGATCTGAATGGGTTACCAGCAGTAATATCTTCGATGTTAGCTCAGAAATATATAAGAAAAGGATATGAATCTTACTTTGCTTATGTGCTTGATAGTAAAGTGACTGAAAGGAAAATTGAATCCGTTCTAGTTGTGTGCGAGTATCCAGATGTGTTTCCTGAGGAATTATCGGGTTTACCACCGATCTGAAAGGTAGAGTTTGGTATTGAATTAGTACCGGGGACGACTCCGATTTCGATAGCTCCGTATCGGATGGCACCTACAGAATTAAAAGAGTTGAAAGCTCTTTTGACTGAAGCTCCAGTGTTAGCTCAGCCTGAATCGAGTAAAGAATTTGTTGTTTATAGTGATGCATATTTGAATGGTTTGGGTTGCGTTTTGATGCAGGAAGGCAAAGTTGTAGCCTATGCTTCGAGACAATTGAAACCACATGAAAGAAATTACCCGACACATGATTTAGAGCTAGCAGCCATTGTGTCGCGTTAAAGATTTGGCGTCATTATCTGTTTGATGAGAGATGTCATGTTTATTCAGATCACAAGAGTTTGAAGTATTTGATGACTCAGAGAGAGATTTGAACCTGAGACAACGCAGATGGTTAGAGTTGTTGAAAGATTACGAGTTAGTGATTGACTATCATCCGGGAAAAGCTAATGTTGTTACGGATGCTTTAAGTCTAAAGTCGTTATTTGCTCTTCGTGCATTGAATGCGCATATGGTTATATCTGATGATGGTTCGATAGTAGCTGAATTAAAAACAAGACCGTTGTTTACTCAACAAATTGGTACTGCTCAAAAAAAAATTTGATAAAGAATTGTTGAAAAAAAAAAAGAGCTCAGTGTGAAAGCGATGTTGAGTCAAAAGTTTCGAATTGATGAGAATGACTGCTTAAGGTTCAAAGACCGAATATGTGTTCTGAGAAACTCAGATTTGATTCAGATGATATTGAATGAAGCTCACACGAAGAGTTTGCTATCTGCTCATCCAGTAGTACGAAAATGTATAACGATCTCAAAACAGCTTTTATTGATGGCCTGGTATGAAACGGGACATATCTGAATTTGTCTTGAAATGCTTAGTTTGTCAGCAAGTAAACGCCGAACATTAGGTGTCTTCTGGGTTACTTCAGCCGATCATGATACCTGAATGGAAATGGGACAAGATTTCTATGGATTTTATATCCGGCTTGCCTATAACCCCGAGCAAGAAAGACGCAATTTGGGTTATAGTGGATAGGCTAACCAAATCAGCTCACTTTGTTCCAGTTCGTATGGACTATTCGCTTGATAAGCTAGCTGAGTTGTACATATCTCAAATTGTGAGATTACATAGTGTGCCTATTTCTATTGTTTCGGATAAAGATCTGAGGTTCACATCGCGGTTTTGGAAGAAACTACAGGATGCTTTAGGTACCAAGTTACACTTTAGTACAACTTTTCACCCTCAGTCGGATGGTCAATCCGAGTGTGTTATTCAAATGCTCGAAGATATGTTGAGATGTTGCATTCTCGAGTTTGAAAGTACGTGGGAACAATACTTATCTCTGATTGAATTTGCTTATAATAATAGTTTTCAGTCTAGTATCAAAATGGCACCCTACGAAGCTTTGTACGGTCATAAAAGTCGTACACCATTGTACTGGATCGAGCTCAGTGAAAATAAGATACACGGGGTTGATTTGATTAAAGAAACTGAACAGAAAGTCGCAGTAATTCGTGATAGTTTAAAAGCTGCATCAGATCGTCAAAAGTCATACGTGGATTTGAAACGTAAAGACATTGAGTTTCAAATTGGTGATCGGGTATTTTTGAAAGTTTCACCATGGAAGAAAGTACTCAGATTCGGTCGTAAAGGCAAGTTGAGTCCGAGATTCATTGGACCGTATGAAATTACAGAGCGTATCGGGCCAGTTGCTTATAGATTACGGTTACCACCTGAGCTAGAAAAGATTCATAATGTCTTCCATGTTTCGATGTTTCGTAGATATCGATCTGATCCTTCACATGTGATTTGCCCGACAGAAGTTGATATTCGGCCAGATATGACATATGAAGAGGAACCAATTTGTATTTTGGCTCGGGAGATAAAAGAATTGAGAAATAAGAAAATTCCGTTAGTTAAGGTATTATGGCAAAAGCACGGAGTAGAAGAAGCAACTTGGGAAACTGAGGATACAATGAAAGAACGTTATCTGAACCTATTTACCGGTAAGATTTTCGGGGACGAAAATCCCAAAGGGGGGGAGAGTTGTAACAGCCCGATTTTGGCCCTAATCAGAACGGTGGTTTCGGGACCACGAATTCGAGTTAGAAAAATATTTTAATATTATATCCGATACCTATGTCATATGTTTGAGCATGTGTTAAAATATCATGGGATAATTTGTCTGTTTGGGTGTTTAATTTTGGAAAAAAAGACTAAATCGCATAAGTGGTAAAAGTAGCCAATTATTAAATTTAGTGGCTAAATTGATTTGTCTTCTTATTGATGAGGATTTAAGTGGTAAATTGACCCTTTTTGGCAATATATTGGATGTCAATATGCTTTTATAAAGCATTTGATATAATATTGCATGCTTATTTTAATGATATAATATTACATGCTTATTTTATGATATAATATTGCATGCTTATTTTATTTTAATGATATAATATATTAACTATTATATTATAAACTTATAATAAATAAAAGAAACATAAAATTTGCTTGCATGCTCATCTTCTTCAACCTCTCTTGACCAAAACTAAAAGAGAGAAAAACATTTCAAGGGTTTGGCACCTTTCAAACTTGATTAAGGTATGAGTTTAGCTCGGTTTTTGATAATTTTTACGTTTTTGAGTTTGTTGCCTCAAATGCTATCTAACCATGTTGAAATTTTTGAATTTGATGCATATTCAACATTCGGCCATTGATGAATGTTTATGTTTTATGGTGGTTGATGGTTTTAAATAAAATATATGTGTTAGATTATTAAATTTTGTGTTGGAAATTTTGATTAAATTGAGTATCTAGGACTAAATGTCAAAAATAAATTCTTGAGGGACTAAAATGTGAAAGAAATGTCATGCATGGACTTGTATGAAGCCTAGGAACATTCTGCCCTTAAGGTATTTATTCAAATTGTGTGTATTTTGTGTTTTATGCAAAAAGGACTAAATTGTAAAAAGTGGGAAATATTAGGGGTAAAATAGTAATTTGCCCATTTATTTGTTTTTGCGCTAAATTGAATAAAAATATATTTGAATAAGTTTAATTTGAATATGATTAGATCAAGAGCCAAAGAAAACGGAATGGGATCGGGGAAAAGCGAAAATAGTAGAATAGTCGGTTTTCGTCGTCCGTCGATATCCGAGGTAAGTCTCTAAGCAAATAATCATCGTAAATTATTTTCGTAAATTAGCATATGCTGAAATTTGGAATTTATGTAACTATATGTGAATTAGTCAAATTTATCTAAGTATAAAATTGATTCGGTTAAGTTATTTGTGTGATATGTGCTATTTAATGTTCGTATAATGAGTTCGAAATGAGTAAAAGTTTTGATATATAAAATTATTCGGGTGAGAAAGTTTAAAGTATTACTACTCAGGCTATGAGCCTAGCAAGCCTTGGGCTGGTGAACTTATCGGGCTTTTTGCCTAGCAGGCTTATTGCCGGTGAATGATTATCAGACCTCGGGTCTAGCAGGCTTAGTGCCGGTGTGTGATTCAGGCTTATGCCTAACAGGTTTTATACCGATGACTTATAATACGAGCTTATGCTTACGAAATGATTGAATTATGGTGGCAAATGAACAAGCTAAAGCTTAATCAAGTGAATTAGATTATTTTGGCCATAAGGTATGTATTGACTTAAGTTATATGTGATGTTTATTGATTAAGTAAGTTGATAGATAATGTGTTTGTGTATTAGACATTTTTGGATATGTGGATAATATGATATTGATTTGATGTTGTTTACTTGCAACATTAGAGTATTCAATGGATGTATGAGTATTTATACATAAATAAGTTTGGCCATATGGAGATTTTATGGATATACATTCGGACATGTGGAATTACGTATATAAATATATGTACATTCGATTGTATGGAGTTAAGTTGTATATGGTACTTATTAAATTGGTGGTATTCGGATAAGATGATCAAATTGTACTATGTGATTTTATTAAGGTTATAAAATGATTTGGTGTATAATAATAAATGTTTGATCATGTAGTTATAATTGCTTAAGATTTACTAAGCGAAGTTAGCTTACTCTGTGTTGTCATTCTGTTTTATAGATATAGACCAAGCTACGATTAGGGGATTGTCAACGAAGTCATCCACACTATCGATTTACTTTGGTATATTTAAAGTTTGGATTTTTGAACTTAAGGCATGTATAGGCTAGTTTAATATTGGATGATATTTTGTAATGTATATATGCCATGCGAAAATGGCTATACTTTTGTGTATAAGTATGATTAATGTATGGAGTTTAAATGAAATAGTTTTTGGTTAACAGCAGTAACGTGATTTTGAAAAATCACTAAAAATAGGAGAAATGGAATTAGAGAGTGAATAAGATGTAGAATTAAAGCTTTTTATGTATATTTTTATATGAAAGAAACAAAGTAGGCAAAGGAATTTTATATTATGAGGTATTTAAATTTTAGTGAGACTGGTTTTGAATGACTTCGTGATTCCCTGTTCTGTATTGGAAAAATTGTTAAAAATTGTACAAAAATAATCATGGAGCACAGTTTATATGCTTAGAATCCTTAATGAGTCTATTTTTGATTGGAATAAACAAGAACATTATTGAAAATCTGTACAATGAGATAACTGAGTTTTTGTAAAGATAGGTCAGAACCATCAAACAGTAAAATAGGGGAAACTTTAATGAATAAACTGTACTAATTGGCCATATGAAAAATTCTGGAAAAATTATGGTAAAAATTTATATGAGTCTAGTTTCAAGGAAAATTTACGGATCTAAATTTCGAGTTTCGTAACTCGAGTTATGGTCAATTTAGTCAGCATGATGCAGTTGGACAGTTTTAATTTTTATGCCCCGAATTAGTAGTCAAGTCTAGTAATGCCTCATACTCGACTCCGGCAATGGTCTCGGGCAAGGGGTGTTACACTTTAAGTTGACAAGAATGCAAAAGACAATAATTTGAAAAAGGCTTATAGGAAGTTTGTTCTTTTTATTTGTTAATTATTTGTTAGATTTCATAGGAAGAATTAGGTTCTACTATTGAGAACACTGTTAACACGATAACAAAAGAAGTTTATAAAATCACAAATTTATTGAGTTTTTGATGATTTTGAGTTTTTGGGTTTATCAAAATCACAAGTTTACATATAAGTTTATCAAGATTTAATTAAATGTGTTTCAATATAATTATATTTATATTTAATTATATATGTTTGAGGATCAAATTGATAAAATTTGTAAATGTGGATGGTTAAATTTATTGAATTATTTAGAATTAAGATCAAATTGATAGAATATGTAAGTATTGAGGACTAAATGTGTTATTATAATAATTAAAAATAGAAACGATCTAAAACGTGAGTAGCCAAAGTAGAAATAATCTAAAACGTTAGTGGCTAAATTAAAAATTTTCTTAGTTGGATAACCAAAACAGAAACGCGCTAATAATTGGGTGACTAATTCTATAATTTACCCAATACATTATCTATGACAAATCTATGTAAAAAATATATTTATAAAAAATTTTATATTAAAACCAAATGAAGTTTTAGTTGAAATGGTTAAATTAAAAGTTTAAAATTCATAAGTCCCAAGTTCCTCTCCTATCATAATATTAATTTATTAAAAACTTGAAAAAGGTAAAAATGCATTTCTATTAATATTTGTTATTTAGTAAAAAAAAAAAGCAAAAGTATTTTAGTAATTTTCCAACTGAATTGATATGTAGTTGACTTGTGATACCAACTCAATTAGAAGTTTAATATAAAACTAAATTTTGTCACATTTATGAGTGAAAAAATATATGCAACAATTAAAAATGATATAACAATAAAGAAATGGTTTTGCTTGAAATGATAAAATTAAAAAAATTAAAATCATAATAATGTTTGGGTTTGAAATTCATTATACATAAGTATTTTTCCAAATTATATATGAAAAGATAGAATTACCCTAAAAAATTTCTACTACTTCCTAAAAATGAGGAACTTTTAGTAAATTCATTACTATGACAGTAAAACACTTTAATATAGTAATAAATATGATAAATACATAGAACATGTGTTATAAATATTTGATTTTTTTTAAGTAAAAGATGAACAAAATCTTATTTTAATTTTTATTTAATTTGATAAAGAAACAAAAATAGTTGATCTAACCAAATTTTAAAAAATTTGAACTTTAAAGATGTTCATGAGCTAGGTCAGACTTTAGTATCATATTAACATATATTAAGTTTGTTTACTTTATTTTTTTTGAAAATTATTTATATTATTTATAATTTTATATTTAATAAATTTATATATTTTTATTTATTAAAATATTATACTTAAACAATTTAATATTTACGTTATAATATTATATATTATTATAAATTTAATTTTTATATGGTATAAATTACATAATATAATATAAGGTAAATTATACCAACAGTCACTCAACTTTGGGGTAACTGAGAAAACGGTAACTCAAGTTTCAATCCAATCACTCAACTTTCGAAAATAACAAAATAGTAACCATTTTGCTTTACATGTCATTTAACGATAGCTATCATTTACACAGCCCCATTTAAGAAGTCCGAGTAGTGGAAGAACAAGAGAAAAAGAAGAATAAGAGAAGAAATGGAGAAGAATAAGAATAAGAGAAGAAATGAAGAAGAAGAGAAAATGGAAGGAGCTCCGTACTAGCAATTCCCAAGGGTCAAAATCTGGGAACTCAAAGACAACTACGCTTTCACGACACTAATGCCTCCATGGCAAATACCCTCCGCCGCATCATGATCGCCAAGGTTCCCACCATAGCCATCTTGATGCAACTACTAAAACCACTAAACCTGGAGCTATTTTTGCAAGAGAAAGCCATAAGTGCTATGCATTTGAATCCTTTGTGTTTAAAACAATGTTGGAAGGCTTCGACTTCCTTGACTTTGGGGTCGCAAAAGATTCTAACTCAAAAAGACTTGACCCCGAGCAACATTTCAACACATTCAATACCTTGAAATCTACACACCCTAAATCATTTTTAGCTCAAAACCAAGCTCTTTTTTAGTTAGATTCACCAGAACCAAGTACCTCAACCTTGTCCAGGCTAAAATGGAGTGCTCCTTTTTTGGGAACTTGAACTAAAGGAAGCTAGTTACCTCCAGTGGGTTCTCGGATACAGCTTTTTTCACAGCTTTTGCAGAGATGTCTACGCAGTTTTGGCTCTTGCATTGCTTGGGATTTTCAGTGCATGAACAAGTCTCAATCTTTCAGGTAAAGAAAGACTGTAGCTTCTCGGAGATTTACATGGAGAATGTGACTGAAGACTCACTTTTATCAGGAGAATGTGACGTTAGGGTCAATTTCACGGTGGTTCCAAGGCTTAAGATTGGTGCAATTATGATACAAAGTCAAGTTTATTTGTCTCCGGTGATTACTCTTTCGGTCAGTCGATAGGCGATGAACTTGTAGTTGACGGTGGAAGAGTTCACTTCGATTTCAACAAGGTCAATGGCTATGGTGGGAACCTCGGCGATCATGATGCGGCGGAGGACGTTAGCCATGGAGGCGTCGGTGTTGTGGAAGCGTAGTCGTCTTTGAGTTTCGAACTTTTGACCATTGGGAATCACTAGTACGAAGTTCTTCCATTTTCTCTTCTTCTTTTATTCTTCTTCTCCTATTCTTCTTTTTACCTAAACCAATAATCTTTTCTTTTCTTTTTGACCTTTTGACTACTCGTCCAATGTGGCAAGTTAACTGGCCATATCAGTTAGTTAATTGGTCATGTCAGCTATCCCGTTAAGCTTGTGACGGAAAATGTTAATGAGTAATTGATTTATCACTTTTCAATAACGTTAGCGACTGTTTTGTTATTTTTCGAAAGTTGAGTGACTAAATTAAAATCTAAATGAATGTTTTGTTGACTATCCAAAATTAAATGACCGATGTTGTAATTTAACCTATAACATATTCAATTCAAATCTGAGGCTTGAATTTTACCACATTTTAAAATATCTTTATTTATTTATTTTTCGTCTAAATCTACTTGCCCCTCGAACAAATCTTCATATGTCAAATTAAAAGGCATTTCTATCCTTCTCCTAAAAGTAATAAATAATGATGACATCTTTTGTCGGGGCTAAATTAATGCAAGGAGCCCCCACTGCCACATCATTTATTATTAGCTGAAAGATCCTGTGAAACACTTACCCCACGAGCTAAACATGTTGAAGTTACCTGCATCTTTCAATATCCAAATAATTTTGGGATACTTGTCAGACAGGATTCAAACACGCTCATTTCTTTTGGAATCTCATGGTCCATGAGGGTATGTAGGTAGCCGAAAACATGTTAAAGGAAACCCAGATTGAATGTTAGATCCCCAAGCATTTTTATGTTCCTCTTTAACATTATCTTAATTCCTAGTTATTCATTATTTTCAATTTTTTTAGCGTTTCCAGGACAAAAATATAGATGGGAGAAGAAAGAGCTACAATGTTACAATCGGAGCCTTTGCTTGTTAGAGAAGGAGCTGGTGAGAATAGTTCCATTGTCACTGCTATGCTTGTTCTTAGCACTATTGTGGCAGCTTGTATTTCCTTTGGCGTTGGATGTGTTGTAAGTAGATCAATAACCAAATTTTGCATATACCGAAGCACAAGTTACTTCTCATTAACTATGTTCCTTCTACTTGACAACCTCTTCTACTTCTGACCCAATTTTAGTTAGCTTCTATTTTTTGTATTGTTGTTGAAGTTTACTTGTTTACTAGTATTAAGGAAATGTAAATGGTTACCTTTTCATGATTTTTGTTTCAACAGATTGGATATACATCACCTACTCAGTCTGAAATCATGGAGGACCTGAGTCTTTGTTAAGATACTCAGTGTAAAGAAAATAAGACTTCATATATGTTCATTAAAAGAATCAGCTGAGTATTTAATGAGGTAGTGTAACTACCTTTACAATAGATTAACTACCTATCTAATAATGCTTGACATATCATAACAGACATATCATAACATGCCCCCTGCTTATCAATCTCTTCCCTCTGGTCCACTCACTTCTCCCTTGAAAACGACTCGAAGCTTCTTCCTGAATCTATCAAACAAGCCAACTGACAGAGGCTTAGTCAATATGTCAGCAATTTGATCTTGTTCAAATATGTGACCAACTTGAAAGGAACCATCTGTAACTTTTTCTCTGACAAAAAACAAGTCCAACTCCACATGTTTAAATTTGGAATGCATCACAGGGTTGTTGGCTACAGCAACTGCAGCTGAGCTGTCACACCAGAGCATAGCTTTGTTAAGAACTGGAATACCAAGTTCAGATAGCAATGATTTAACCCAAACCATTTCAAGAAATGACTGAGCTAGGCTCCCGTGATTTCGCCTCTCTTTGTGGAACGGGACACGATCGATTGTTTTTCATCGCACTAGGAAATCAGATTTCCTCCCAAGAAGACACAAAATCCTGAAGTTGACCTACGATCATCAGTGTCTGACGCCCAACTTGCATCAGAATATCTTTCAAATAATAGCTTTGAGGTCCGGGTGAAACACAAGCCAAACTCTAGTGTCCCTTGCAGGTATCGCAGAATCCTTTTCACAGCTTTGTAATGAGTATCCAAAGGCCTATGTATAAACTGACAAGCTTTATTGACTGAGAATGCAATGCCAGGCCTGGTTACAACCACATATTACAAGGCACATACAATGCTTCTGAACAGTCGGTCATCTTCAACAGGAGCTCCTTCATGAGTAGACAGTTTGCATGTAGTCACCATTGGAGTAAGAGAGGAGTTTAACTTTTCCATGGAAGCACGTTGAAGTAAGTTGAGAATGTACTTCTTTTGACTCAAGAAGACACCATTCGGAGTGTGAGTAACCTCAATACCAAGGAAATAGCTCAACTAGCCCAAATCTTTTAAAGAAAAAATATCATCAAGAGCCTTGACAAAACTATCAATACCACATGGATCATTGCCAGTAACTATTATGTCATCAATGTACATGAGCACATAGAGAAGCTGAGTATCTGTTCGTCAAATGAAAAGTGAGCTATCGGCTTTAGAAACTACAAACTGAGTTGCTAGCAAAAATTCCCTCAGCTTGTGAAACCAAGCCCGAGGGGCTTGTTTAAGACCAGAAAGCGCATTTCTTAACCTGCAAACAAGTTGTTTCCCATCAACACTATGCTGCTCAAACCCAGGTGGCTGTATCATGTATATCTCCTCATGCAAATCTCCATTGAGGAAGGCGTTGTTGACGTCCACTTACCGAAGGGACCACCCTCGAGAAATAGCAAGAGCCAATACCACTCTGACAGTTGTTGGCTTAACAACGGGACTAAATGTCTCAAAAAAATCGACTCCAGCTTCCTGAAGATAACCTCTTACAACAAGTCGAACCTTGTATCTAGCGATTGAACCATCTGTATGGCGCTTGATCTTAAAAATCTATTAGTCAACAACCCGACGGCCATCAGGTAAGAGAACAAGATCCCACGTGTGATTCGCTATTAAAGCACCATATTCAGACTTTGCAGCAGCAGTCCAAGCAGGACTTTGGAAAGCTTCAGTTATCGTGGAAGGCTCCTTCTTATCTAGGACAGAAGTGAACACTTTTGGTTTGAAAATACCACTTTTCGACCGTGTTTTCATAGGGTGACAGTTGACAGGGGAAGATGGCCGTACACTGACAGCTTCAGACATGCTATGTGAAGGCGCAACAACATCCTCAGAACCACTTCTAGTAAAGGAGAACGAACTAGAAGACCTCAAGACAGGAGAAGAAAAATGAGGAGATGAAGTTGAAATATGAACACCTGCACTGGAACATAACACACCAGAGCCAGGACTAGGCATCGTAACCACAGGTATATGAGACCGGTGATGACTGAACTTGACAGAACTAGACCCTTATGAAAAAAGAAAACCAGCTTGAAAGGGAAAATCCATTTCATCAGATATTACATGGCGAGAAATGAACACACGGCCATCAGCAGCAAGACATCTAAACCCCTTCTAATGAGATCCAAAACCAAGAAATACACACTTGCTAGACCGAAACTGAAGCTTATGCTTTGGAAAAAGTCAGAGATGAGGAAAACAAGCACTCCCAAAGACCTTCAATTGAGTATAGTCAGGCTGAGCCTTGTAGAGTTTCTCATAAGGAGAAATATGCTGCAACACAGGAGTAGGGAGCCTGTTGATTAAATGAACTGCATGGGAGAAAGCATCAGACCAGTATTCTAAAGGCATAGAAGCTTTGGCCAACAAGGTCAACCCCATTTCAACTACATGACGATGTCTTCGCTCAAAAACCATATTTTGTTCAGAGGTGTGAGGACACGTGACACGGTAACACCAAGACGAGTAAGCTCAGCCGAGAGAACACGAAACTCTCCCCCTCCATCAGTCTGTAACATTTTGATGGACTGGCCAAATTGAACTTGAACCATCTTGTAGAAATGAGAAAAACACCGAGAAACCTCTGACTTGGTCTTGATAAAATACAACCATGTAAATCTACTATACTGATCAATAAAAGAGACATAATATGAGTATCCACTAGACAACACATGAGCTAGACCCCAAACATTCGATGTCACTATTTCAAAAGGAGCCGAGTATATTGTTTTCGAAGAAGTAAAAGGCAGCCTATGAGATTTGCCTATCTTACAAGATGTACACTTAAGAGGCAAATCACTATTCTTGAAAGGAACATTACAAGAACATAATATATGAGCAAGAACATTTGTGTAGGGGTGTCCAAGTTTATTATGCCAAAGATCAAAAGTGGAAGAAACTTCAACATTGTGCACCAGTGGGAAATCCAAAACAGCAGCAGGACCAGGTCTACACGCTTCAGCTCGAGAAAAATCAAACCGATAGAAGCCATTATGCATATGGCCCACCAGAAGAATCTTCCCTGTCTGAATGTCCTTCACAAAACACAGCACAGGATGAAACTCGAAATAGACATTATTATCCTTTGCAAATTGCCCTACAGAGATCAAACCTTTACAGACTGTAAGCACATGCAACACATTCTTTAGATGTAACAATCGAGAACCAGCCAAAATTTTAAAAGAGCCTATATTATCAATGGAAACAGACTCACCATTACCCATGGAGACTTGACCTGTACCTGTGTATGGAGAGACATCAGTAAGAGTGGCCATTGTTGGAGTGACATGATTAGTTGCACCCGAATCTAGATACCAGTGCTGAGTTGCCAATGAAGATTGTGGAGCTCGACCAATTTGTGAGGGAGTCGGAGAAGACTACGAAAAATGACCACAACACTGAGATGATGAGCAGTGAGATGAAGAATTCTTATTTAAATGATGATAATTGACTGACGGTGAAGAATTCGAGCCAAGACCAGAGAAACTCTCATCAAAACGATGATAACATGTTTGCACAATATGACCCATTTTACCACACAATTGACACTGTGGTTTAGATCTCGACCACCCACGATAAGAACCTCGGGTACGACCACGAGACCAGCCACGACCAGAACCTCTGTGGCCTTGATGCGAACCACGACTAGAATCTGAACCTGACTTCATATCGCCATGATCACCTTGCTGAGAAACTAAGTTAGCTTGCAAAGGAACATCAGTCAACATAGCCATTTGACGAGCTTCACAATCTAGAAGCATCTCAGTAACTAAGTCAAGACTCATAGGAGTAGCAGAGGCAAAAATGCAAATAGACTCAAACTCAATGGGAAGAACAGCCAAGATCATGCTGACCTGTTCTTGTTCAGTGACAAGACTTCCAGCAGCAGTCAGACTATCACTTAGATTTTTAACCTTAGCCAGATAATCTTTGATAGAAAGATTAGATTTCTTGATCGAGTACAAAGTATGATGTATACTCGAGATTTTAATACTGGACTTTGCACCAAATCGTCTGCCAATAGTCGTCCAGATTTCAAGGCTAGTTTTAGCTGCTGTCAGATGAACAACGCCGGATTCTCCATAAGATGACCATCATCACCAGATATGAACGAAGGGGGAGGAAGAACCGTGCCTAATACAAACCCTTCAAGACCATAACCTTCAAGGATTAACAACAACTGATGTTTCAATAACAGGAAATTATGTTCGTTAAGCTTGACAGTATCATGCTTAGTAAAATACTGAATACTTGACGAGACAAGGTTACCCGAACTCAGAGGATGAACTGCTTCACCAACATTTACAGACTGGGGCGATATGTCAACGGTAGGAACACCATCAGTCGTCATGAAAACAAAGAAAAAAAAAATTTATACCAATAAGACTTCATATATGTTCATTAAGAGAATCAGCTGAGTATTTAATGAGGTAGTGTAACTACCTTTACAACAGATTAACTACTTATCTAATATTGCTTGACATATCATAACAGACATATCATAACAGTCTTTCTATTGCAGAGGTAATACAAAATGCTGGATATGCATATCATTTTTCTTATGTGGGTATAAAGAGAAGCCAATTTGAGATTTCAAACAACTTTCTAGCTGTTCAGTTTTCACTTTTTGGTTCACTGTTAAAATCTTGGACCAATTCTAGGGGCATTTGTAAGTGGGAAGACTGCAGATCTGCTTGGTCGTAAAGGCGTAAGTTTCTATATGATTACTGAACTGACCATACTATTTCTAGCCATTTATTGAATACCAACGGTAGTCGGAAAATCGTGTCTAATTCCTCAGTGTCTTGAACTAGACCATGTGGGTTTGAACATATTCTACTTTGTGGGATGGCTTGCAATAGCATTTTCAAAGGTCTCTTCTGTTTTCCATTCTCTGTACCAACTTTTCCTTTATGGATATGCTCCGTTGCTTTCATTCACTTAGGTGTTGTATTTTCGTGTGTTGGAAAGGTTCCTTGGTTGCTTGATGTAGGAAGATTATTGCTGGGAATCAGGAATGGAATTGCTGGTTATTTGGTACATGTTAAGATTCCATTTCGCATTTGGTATCTTTAATCATATGATGATGGCTAATGGTATAAATATTTCAACCCTGGACAGGTACCCGTATATCTTTCTGAGATAACACCAAAGAAACTTAGGGGAAGATTTACTGCTGGAGTACAGGCAAATTCTGAACTAGATAAAATTCAGGTCACTGTTGGTGCATAATGTTCTTAACAGCTGATTCTGCAGATTATTGGTATATTAGGCCTTTCAATGATGTATATAGTTGGTCCTTTCATCAATTGGCGCAACTTGGCTCTAATCAGTAACTTTTGAACTTTCTAGCCATGTGAACTGTATTAGAAGTGCAACTCCCTCTTCTGTTCTTCATTCAAGAGTCTCCTAGGTGGCTGTCTAGTCAGATTTTAAGGTTTGATTGCTTTGTGTTGTTAGACTTAAGCCAGAAACACTCTGAAAACACAACGCATAGATATATATTGGCATTTTACAATATTCTGCAAAACATTGCCTGAAGAAATGTAGTTTTGCTCTAACTTTGATTTCTCCGTAGGTAACTGTTGGTCGAGAAGAGTTTGAAACTGCGCTGCGGTCCCTCAGGGGAAAGAAAGCCAATGTTTTTGAGGAAGCAGCTTCTATAAAAGTAGCATTTCAACTTCATATGCATAACTTCTGTAAATGAAAACAGATACACTTTTCCTTGAAGAAAAGATATAAGATCAAATCTTTTTCAGGAATATAACAATTCGGTCAAACGATTCTCATGGGAAGGAATGTTGGATTTGTTTCAGCCAAAATATTTTTGTTCCCTAATTGTCAGAACTTAATCATGATTTAACAACTTTCTAGTTTCTCTTTATAAGTGTTTCTTTTATCTATAAACTTCTCACATTGCACACAGATTGCAATTGGGCTGAAGGTACTTTAACACTCAGCAAGGGGCAATGCATATGCATAATACTCGGGAGTTATTTTTACCACTGCTGGTAAATGATGTGTCCCAAACCCTAATAATATCTAAATCACATTATTAAAATGAAAAAGAAAGTCTCCACCATTTAACATAATGAGATTCTTTTTATTTGCTATAGGCTTATCGAAGTATGTCGGGCTTAGTACGTTGGCTGTTGTCAAGGTCCTATACTCCTATGCTGTTTTAAAGTTATGGACTGCATATACCAGACACTAAATGTTCCTATATTCATGTTTATAGATAATAATGGCTGATGTTGGTGCAAGCTTAATCGATAAGTTCGGAAGACGGTCGCTGCTCCTGGTCCGAAAAATGAAAAACTTTCAGAATTGAAAGGAATTTTCTGGCTAAACAGTTGGCTGATATTCCAACATTTTGCAGGTATCTTCAGCTGGATTATGTGTTGGCAGCTTCCTTACTGGGATGTCATTCCTTTTACAGGTTTCTTTTGAAAAAACCTACATTCTTTTACTTTTGGCTGTTCTTTGTGCATATAACAATGCATTAAAACTTAGGTTACCACTAGCAGGATCATCCCTTGTGGAGTGAAGGAACTCCAATTTTGGCACTGATTAGCATTTGGGTAAGTAACTTTCTCTTCTAGCATTGAATTAGGGAATGTAGTTTCTTTTGTTTTTTTTTTTTTTTAAATTATATGTAAGCTACACATGTTAGAGATTAAAAGATAATTATGTTGCATGTATTTCAGGTGTATATGGGGTCATACCAAGAAGGGATGGAAGGAATTCCTTGAATTATAGTGGTAGAGGTTAATTTACTTAGTTTTCTAACTTTCTCTCCATTTACAAATCCATCCTATGTTGCTCCAACTCTTAATTTTTCTAGGAACATCCCTGTTCCGGACAAGGGTACGTTGATATGTTCATCCAAAGATCTTCCAAATATATGTTTTACTGCACATATTTAACTGTGAAAGGATTATGTTTCAGATTTTCCCCATAAACATAAAAGGTGCAGGTGGGAGCTTAGCTGGTTTGACTGGGAATATTTGTTCTTGGACTGTTTCATACAACTTTAACTTCTTATTCCAGTGGAGCTCAACAGGTGAGTAGTGTCTGTTGGTGTTTTAACCTTGTTTTAGCTTTTGATCTAAGGAAAAATGACTTGTTTTGTGGAATTATTGTAGGGACATTCTTCATATTTTCAGCAATTTGTGGTGTTTGTGTCATATTTATTGCAAAGATGATACCGGAGACCAAGGGGCGTACACTTGAAGAAATACAAGCATCCCTTACTACTTCTCCATAATGAGAACCAAGTGTACTGAGTAACTATTTGATATACTTTCCTGCAATATTCCCTTGTATACACATCTCGTGTATTTGGGGTCATCGTAGCATCCATTTGAGATATTATCTAAAAATTGCTAGAATGTATTAAAATTTTAGAAATAATTTTTTTTTTCAATTTTTACATTAGAAGTTGTTTAGATTAATTATTTGTTATTTTGTATAAAGTATAATTATTGGAATTTAAATGGGGTTTACAAAAATAAAATTTTAAGCAATATAGTATTTATAAATATTTAGTGACACATATATAAAAATTCCTGTTTATTCAAAATTTAGTTATAAATAATATATATTAGATATATTATATAAAGAGAAATAATAATCTTAAAAAAAAGAGATATTGATTCAAAAAATAATCCAAAATTTTACCCACTTTTACAAATCAACTTATAATTCAGCCTTTGAACCTGCGTTTCGGTCAGATTTGCATGGTTAATCGTGCAATCGCAGCTCTGCCCATCGGTTGGATAACAAAAGATTTGTACACCGCACTCCGCCTAAATATTTATTCGAAATATTGTTTTTGACCCGGTTCGATATTGTTTTTTTATTGTTTTTTTATCATTTTGTTATTTTATATTGTTACTATTTTATTATTATTATTTCGATATTATATAACTCTTGTTTTATTATTAATTTTGTTACTATTTTAGAAATATTTGCTTTGTAAGTTGTTATTGTCTTAATACTATTTAAGTATATATATTTTTAAATTTTTTTCATTTGTTGAGAAATTTTTATTTTAATGATTTTACATATATTATATTTTTAAAATTTATTTTTATATAAAAATATTTAATGCCAATTAGATCGAATTCAAGTTTTACCATTTTTATTCAGATCAAACTTGAATAAAATTTTAAGTCCATTTTTTGAGTTGAGTCGAATCCAAACCTAAAAAAAACAGGCCTAAATTTTTTATTTTACTTAAGGCAAATTTTTTATTTTACCAAACCCATAAATAAATAGCAATGGTGGGAAAATCTCACCACACCGCAACTCATTATTCCCACTACCGCTTTAAGGGCTCTTAACAATTCAATTTTCATTCTCGCCCTTTCCTTTTCTTTTAATCAATGCTCTTTCCCTTTTTTTTTATACAACTGGATTACCATTTTTCTTAAATTGACAATAAAATAAAAATAATTTTATATAAATAACTATATGAATAAATATATAATTAAAAACATATGGGTATTATGGATTTAATCCATATAATTTAATTTGATCATTTTTAGTTTTTATATTTTTCAAAATTTAAAATTTCAATCCTCATCAATGATAACTATTAAATTTATTTTGCTACTTTCTAAATTTGGTGCAGTAAACTTATTATTGTATGTGTAATGTCATGTTAATTTATTATTCTAGTTAATGGATTAATGAGGGTCATTTACGTTAAGATCGAAATTTTAAATTTTGAAAAGTATAAAAACTTAAAATGATACAATTGAAAAATATGGACAAAATCTGCAACTATACACATAGTACAATATTAGTAATTGAATTTAATCAAATAAAATTAATTGCTACTTTTTGAATCAGGACTAAAATTTTTAGAATTTGAAAAAGTATAGGAACTAAAATGGGACAAACCTCAAAATTATACATGAACTTTGATTTAATATGCAATTTGATACATGAACTTTTATTTGGTGCAATTATACACATGAAACTTTGATTGTGGTTCAAATATATTCATGAAACTTTCATTTTGATTCAGTTATACACATTTAAAAAAAACAAATACATCCAATTATTTTTTATATTAGATAAATATAATTATCTTTTATGCAATATATAATACAAAATGAGGCTATATCAATAATTGTGTTAATAATTTGTGAGAAATGGATCAAATAAAAAATTCATGTATAAAATTGCACAAAATCAAAGTTCATGTATAGAATTGCCCATCGGATCTAAGTGTTGGAAAAATCTGGTTTAAAATATATATTTTTTTTGCCATTGCGGAAAATTAAAATTTTGAAAATCAAGTCGATTTGTGATATTTATAATAGTAAACTTTTCTTGAAAAATACCTGTGCTTTGAGCAAGACAGATCATAAACATTCTCGGCTTTCAACCAAATTACCTTCTCCGCTATTTTCGTACCACGGATTGCTTCGAGTGTGGGCTCGAACAATTGTGAACCAAACACAAAACCAAAAATGATTTATTACTTTTAATAAGAAAGTAATTCTCCCTCTCAATAGAAACTGATAGAATTATTATTCTCAGAAAATAGAATTTATACTTAAAAAATAAATTCTCTCTACCTTTTGGCAGAATAATAATATCTTAAATTTGTATTAAATGTGTTATAAATAACTCTACCAATGTCATATATTTATAAGGAGAGAGGAGAATTTTGGTTAAATTGGTAAAACACAAATAATATTTACTCAATAGAAAAACTAGCATTCTAGTTTGTTTAATGACTTTGTCATAAGTGTGTTACCCTCATAGGCTATATTTAATCTCTTTGGGATAAATTCTACCTTATGTGATCCTATTTTTCTTATGATAACCATTACATCTTTCATGAAAAATGAATTAATATCAAATAGTAATTAAGTTATTAATCACAAAGACAAAGGATCTGTGACCTTGTTTACTTTTCATCTATTATGTAATGTCGATGAGAGGATATCATTTACTTATTAGTTGGGCTATGAATTCCACTGGTGTGAATGATACTACATACTGCATAAGTCACCTGACACACCAACTTTCGGTTCCTTATCTATTTGAACTCAAGCTTTTATTTACATCAAAGTAAACGAGTCACACATACATAATCCATCATCGACTTAGGATTGAGGTATGCCACAGTGAATGTCACAAGTGAATAAAATCGTAAAAGAATCTAGAATTTATTCTACTTAGGTCCTATCCAATGTATTATTAGTCTAGTCAGTAACATCTCTGTCTCTATCTTTTGGGAGTCATTCGCTCCAATGCTTAAGACAAAACATCTTTGTAATTAAACTTGATAGACATCATATGAGTCTTTCACTTGGTTTGCTCATTTCCAATTAAACTAATGAAATGTTTAAGTTCATTTATTGATATAAGTTGTCTTTCCATATTACAAATCAACCACATAATATTACTTAGTTTTATTTAAATGTTAGATAGACAGTGAGCCAATATTTACTTTCATTTTATTTTTCGTGCAAAAATCATTGAGAATAATATACAATGATATTAATGTAATTAATAAATATTATTATTAAACTAATTTGTTCGAAAAAGACAAGTGTATATAAGCAAAAATATAACACTTAAGACACCAGATCCGTTCGTGTATAATTTTGAGATTTATCCAAACTAAAATGTACAAAGCCTAAAATTAATTAAATTAAAATATCAAGACTAAATTCATAACTTTGGAAAAGTACAAGGACTGATAGAAAAATTTAACCATTAGATATTTGTATATAGGTTAAGCTTCGTTGTCGCATAAACTCTATCCATAACAAAGTTGCCTATCGACTCCTAAGGTTCTATAAATCAATTCAAATTTCATCAAATGCAAATCATAAGCTTGTTGTGGATGAAGTCCTCTGAAGGGAGAACCTATACTCGACACTTCAAACCAAATTGCTGCAGTCGAAGCAAACCCCACTATCGGCCTTCATCCAACATCCACCTGAAACTATTACCAGCGTTTGCCTTCGTCCACCTTCGCCCAATCCCACCTTTGAAAATATAAAATTTTGAATCAAAACTTTGAAAATCCCACTTCTTACCCCCTTAATCTGAATCCCAACTTTGGAAAAAAAAAAAAAAAAAACCCGGAAATTATTTACATTTACACTTTCCACAAGAAGATTTCGGAAATTTTAAATAGATGAAGAGAAATTGAGTACAAAGACGCATGCAATGACAAAATTAATAATTAAGATAAGAACAAGATTGCGTGAGAAAGCAAGTTGAAATTCCTTCCTATTCTATCTGTCAAAACAAAACGAAAATCATTAATTAGCAAACATGAATATCTATACTGAAAATAATAACAGTAACTCTTTCTTCATTCAATCATCAACTACTAGTAATCTTTAAACCCCCCAAAAAAATCTTATCCATGAGCAAAATGGGTAATATTCGAGAATTAATGTGATTTTTTAGGCTGGAAGAAATAAAAATTCTGGAATCAAAATAACAATAAAAAGAATCAAGTGTTGGGTGTCATTCAGCTTGAGAAAATTTTTGGAATTTAGTGGAAATGTTAAAAGAGGAAGATAGATAGGTAAATACGTTAACTAGGTTTAGTAGGTAAATATATATAAAATAATCTTAATATTTTAAAATTAAAATTAGGTAAATTCAACTCAATCTCACTTTAAGTGTTAGTACATTTACATTTTGATCATTTAACTTTAGAAAGTTATAAAATGATTGTTAAATATTCAAAAAATTTTATTTAATTTATTAAACTATTTAAAAGTTTTTATTCATCAAGTCATTAGACTGTTAAGTTTTTTTTTTTTTAAAAATTTGGTAACGAGTCTCAAGCAACGATTCGACGATTGGTACTGTAAATTAGTATCCATCGACGAGTAGAACATATCATAGATCTAAGTTGATATGATGCTTAGTATCAGAGATTGGAGAAGAAAGTTGTTCGGATTTTGATTTGCAGATTCATAACATTTTGATTCCCACATTATGGTTGAAAAAAACAAAATTGGTACACCCAACCTTGTACGATTTTTTTTTTCTAAAAAATTGAAATTTAAAATAGAAGTGTTGGACATAAGTATTATACTAACATATTTTAGGTTTACCCAAATTTGGCTTAGTCCGACCAAAATTATTGATTTAAAATTTTACTTAAATTCATCCATATTTGTAACGTGTTAACTTAATCTTATTTTAAGTCTGCTCAAATTATCTTTTTAGATTTTTTAAAAGGTTTTTATGTTACTTCTAATTTAATATTTATTAGTGTTATATGAATTTTCCATTTATTAAAATGTTTTATATAGGTAATTTAATATTTTAAATGCTTAGATCACGGTAATATATATTATTATAAATTTAATTTTTATAAGTTATAAATTAAATAATATATAAAATAAAATAAAATATTATAATTAAAAAGTAACTAAGATCAGACTAAAACCTTTAATGCTTGAGCTTGGACCAATTTTAGATTAAATGCCAAAAAAATATAAAATATTGACGGGACTAGGCCGATTGAAAAAAAATGACAGGAATGAGTCAATTTTTAAAAAATGCTTCCAGCTAGAAACTTTTTTAAGTGATACGCAAAAAAGTGCTTCCAACTGGGAGTGCTTTCCGCCATTTTTCAGCAAAAGTGCTTCCAGTAAGAAGTTCTTTCCGTCAAGTCAGCAAAAACGCTTCCAGGAGGAAGCACTTTTTGCCAAGTCAGCATTCCCCTAACGGTCACCTACTTTCAACGGCTATTTAATTAGCCGTTGCCCCCACCTCCCTAACGGTAAAAAAAATTATCCTATAAATCCCCCATTTCATTTTTTTTTCCAATTCAATCTCAACTCTCTATCATATTATCAATTCTCTCTCAAATTCTTCTCAAAACCCATTTAAATTCTTCAATTTTTTTTCTCTCTCAATTTTATTTATTTAAATTATCTTAAAATTTTCTTAAAATATTTTTTCTAATACAAAGTATTCATTCTTTTTCGAAATTATCAATGGCAAGTTCTGTAATCCGTCATGATAAGAACCACATTTCCATCAATATATTGCAAATGGTAAGAATATTTCTTATTATATTTTAATGTTGTCTAATTTTTATATTCTTTTTCAATCGATTATGAATCCAATTCAATTTTCTGGGATTCTGATATATGATTGGTGTAAAAATATGATTTTTTTAAAATTTTAAATTAAATTATTATTATTTAACCTCTCAAAAAATTATTACAAAATAATTAATTAAAAATATAAAAAATTCTAAACCATACTTTAAATAAACAAAACCCTAGCCCTAAACCCTAATTTTAATAAACAAAACCCTAACCCTATTAAAAACAACACTTAAAAAATTAAGGGAAAAGAGCTTCTTATTAGAAACGCTTTTGCTGAAAATGACAAAAAGAGTTTTCAGCTGGAAGCACTTTTTTGCGTATCACCTGAAAGTATTCATTTTTTTCAAAATTATCAATGGCAAGTTTTGTAATCCGTCATGATAAGAACCACATTTCCATCAATATATTGCAAATGGTAAGAATATTTCTTATTATATTTTAATGTTGTATAATTTTTATATTCTTTTTCAATCGATTATGAATCTAATTCAATTTTCTGAGATTCCGATATACGATTGGTGTAAAAATACAATGTTTTTTTTAATTTTGAATTAAATTATTATTTAACATCTCAAAAAATTATTACAAAATAATTAATTAAAAATATAAAAAAACTCTAAACCCTACTTTAAATAAACAAAACCCTAGCCCTAAATCCTAATTTTAATAAACAAAACCCTAACCCTATTAAAAATAGGGTTAAAAAATTAAGGGAAAATAACTTTTAATTTGCTGAAAAAAATGACAAGAAAGAATTTTCAGCTGAAAGCATTATTTTACGTATCACCTGAAAAAAACTTCTAACTAGAAAAGTTTTTAAAAAATTGATCCACTCCCCTAATTTTTCTTTCAATCCGCCTAATATTTTACTTTTTAGGCATTTAATGAAAAATTAGTCTTGAGCTTGACCTCCATTTTAAGGGAAATTAACTTTTTTTTTTCCAATGCCATTTTTAGTGGTACTCATTAATAATAATTACATAATAATTAGAACTTTTGTCGGGGCTAAATTATTGCAAAAGGACCCCCACTGACACATCACTTATTAGATCAAAGCTGAAAGATACTGTGTGACTTAACCACACGAGCAAAATTTGACTAATTGAGTGGTTATAATGCATCTGTCCTTTTCTTTTTTCAGAATCGCATGGTGCACATACTACGTAGGAAGCCAAAAACATGTTAAAAAGGAAACCTAGATTGAAGGCAAGATCGCCAAGCATTTAATTTTCCTTTTTAACATTCTCATAATTCCTAGTTATTCACCATTTTCAAAAAAAAAAAAAAAAAATTCGAGTTTTCAGGACAAAAAATAAAAATAAAAAATATGGGGGAAGAAAGGGCTACAGTTTTACAGTCGGAGTCTTTGCTTGTTAGAGAAGGAGCTGGTGAGAATAGTTCAAGTGTCACCACTACACTCGTTCTTAGCACCTTTGTGGCAGCTAGCATTTCCTTTGGTGTTGGATATATATTGTAAGTAGATCAATAACCACATTTTGCATATGCCAAAGCATAAGTTACTTCTCATTCACCATGTTCCATCTACTTGACAACCTCTTCTACTTCTGACCCAATTTTAGTTAGCTTGTATTTTTTGTATTGTTGTTGAATTGTCGTTGAAGTTTGATTGACTGCTAGAGCCTTTTTCATGATTTTTGTTTTCGACAGGCTGGATATACATCACCTACTCAGTCTGTAATCATGGAGGACATCACCTACTCAGTCTGTAATCATGGAGGACCTGGGTCTTTCTATTGCAGAGGTAATACAAAATGCTTGATATTCCTCATTTTTCTTATGTGGGTGTAAAGAGAAGCCAGTTTGAACTTTTAAATAACTCTCTGTTCTCTGCAGTTTTCACTTTTTGGTTCACTGTTAAATCTTGGATCAATTCTAGGGGCATTAGTAAGTGGGAAGACTGTAGATCTCCTCGGTCGTAAAGGCGTAAGTTTCGATATGACTGCTGAACTGACCATACTATCTCTAGCCATTTATTGTCTAATACTTCAATGTCTTGAACCAGACCATGTAGGTTTTGTACTTATTCTACGTAGTGGGATGGCTTGCAATAGCATTTGCAAAGGTTTCTTCTATTTTTTCATTCACTCTACTGACTTTTCTTTTATGGATATGCTTTTAAGTCTTTAATGTTGTATTTTCGTGTGTTGTAAAGGTTCCTTGGTTGCTTGATGTAGGAAGATTATTGCTGGGATTCAGCAATGGAATTGCTGGTTATTTGGTATATGTTGTAAAGATTCCATTTCCCATTTGATACATTTAATCATATAACGATGGCTAATGGTATAAACATTTCAACCCCAAACAGTTGCCAGTATATCTTGCTGAGATAACACCGGAAAACCTTAGGGGTAGATTTACTGCTGGAGTACAGGCAAATTCTGAACTTAATCAAATTCGGATTACTGTTAGTAGGTGCATCATGTTCTTAACAGCTGATTCTGCAGATGATGGCTATCTTAGGCCTTTGAACGATGTATATAGTTGGTCCTTTCATCAATTGGCGCATCTTGGCTCTAATCGGTAACTTCCAAACTTTCTTGCCATGTGAACTGTATTAGAACTGCAATCTAAACTTAATTCTTTTTTTTTTTTTTTTTGGGGGGGTGGTTGATTTTATGCATAGGTATAATTCCGAGTCTTGTACAACTCCCTCTTCTATTCTACATTCCAGAGTCTCCTAGATGGCTGGTGAGTCAGATTTTAAGATTTGATTGCTTTGTGTTGCAAAACATTGCCTGAAATAATGTAGTTTTGCTCTAACTTTTGATTTCTCTGTAGGTAAATGTTGGTCGAGAAGAGGAGTTTGAAACTGTGTTGCGGTCCCTCAGGGGAAAGAAAGCCAATGTTTTTGAGGAAGCAGCTTCTATAAAAGTAACATTTCAACTTCATATGCATAACTTCTGTAAATGAAAACAGGTACAATGTTGCTTGAAGAAAAGAAATAAGATCAGATCCTTTTCAGGACTATACGGATTCGCTCAAACGATTGTCAGGGGGAGGAATGTTGGATTTGTTTCAGCCAAAATATTTTCATTCCCTAATTGTAAGAACCGAATCATGATTTCACAACTTTCTAGTTTCTCTTTGTAAGTGTCTTTTATTTATAAACTTCTCACACTGCTCACAGATTGGAATTGGGCTGAAGGTACTTCAACACTAGGAGGGAGCAATGCATATACATATTACTCGGGAGTTATTTTTACCTCGGCAGGTAAATGATGTGTCCTAAACCCTAATAATATCTACATCACATTATTAAAATGAACAAAAAAATCTGAACCATTTAACAAAATTGAGATTCTTTTTATTTTCTATAGGCTTATCGAAATATGTCGGGCTTAGTACGTTGGCTGTTATCCAGGTCCTATGCTCCTATGCTGTTTTGAAGTTATGAACTGCTTATATCAGAAACTGAATATTCCTATATTCATGTTTATAGATGATAAGGGCCATTGTTGGTGCAAGCTTAATCGATAAGTTCGGAAGACGAGCACTTCTCCTGGTCAGAAACCTGAGAAACTATTTGAATTGAAAGGTGTTTTCTGGCTAAACAGTTGGCTGATATTGCAATATTTTTCAGGTATCTTCAGCTGGATTATGCTTTGGCAGCTTCCTTACTGGGATATCATTCCTTTGACAGGTTTCTTTTGAAAAAACAAAACTACATTCTTTTACTTTTGACTGTTCTTTGTACACATAACAATGTACTTAAAACTTAAATTACCACAAGCAGGGTCATCACTTGTGAAGAAACTCGAATTTTGGCACTGATTAGCATTTGGGTAAGTTGCATTCTCTTCTGGCATTGCATACGAGAATGTAATTTCTTTTTTCTTTTTACTTATTTTAGTGTATATTTATATGTAAGCAACAGATGTAAGAGAGTAAGAGAGAGAGTTAATTAGTTGGCTTGTATGTCAGGTGTATATGGGCTCATACCAAGCAGGGATGGAAGGAATTCCATGGATTATAGTGGCAGAGGTTAATTTACTTTGTTTTCTAACATCCTCTCCATTTACATACCCATCCTATGTTGTTCCGACTTAATTCTCTAGGAATATTCCTGTCTCTGGACAAGGGTACGTTGATATGCTCATCCAAAGATCTTCCAAATACTTGTTAAAAACTTATTCATACACGTAACCAAAACACACACCATTCAGGAAGTCAATCATAAATATGTTTTACTGCACATATTTAACAGTGAAGGGAATCTGTTTCAGATTTTTCCGATAAACGTAAAAGGTGCAGCTGGGAGCTTAGCCGGTTTGACTGGGAATATTTGTTCTTGGACTGTTTCATACAACTTTAACTTCTTATTCCAATGGAGCTCAGCAGGTAAGTAGTGTCTGTAGGCGTTTTAACATTGTTTTAGCTTTGGATCAAAGAAAAATGACTTGTGTTGTGGAACTATTATAGGGACATTCTTCATATATTCAGCAATTTGTGGTGTTTGTGTCATATTTATTGCAAAGATGGCACCGGAGACAAAGGGTCGTACACTCGAAGAAATACAAGCATCACTTACTACTTCTCCGTAGTAAAAGCAAAGTGTGATGAGTTATTTTCCTGTACTAATAGTTTTGTAATCATTTTATAATTTTTTAAAGTTAAATAATAAAACTTAAGCTTACTAATAGTTTAGTACCTAGGATGCAATTTACCCTTTAAAATTCTATCTCATTAGTAGTTAATGAATGGCAAAAGCGGACAGAAAATAACAGATGACTAAGTTGTTACTTTCTATAATGTACAAGGACTTGGTCATTTTTCAAGGAACTAAAGTGCAATTGGGGTATAATACAATGTGGATCTCAGCTCTCATGACCGAAACGTATATTTCTATTCTCGTAGTGCACTCTTTACTCCCTAAAATATACCATTTTTCTCGCTTTAATTTTTAAAGTTTTTTCTCACTTCAGTCCCTAATATTATCAGGCATTTTAGTCTCTAACATTATCAAAAGTTCTCAATTCAATCCTTTGGACGTTAAATAATCGGCTAGCCAATCATATGTTACATTGTGTCATACATAGATGTCATTGTGACATCATCATAAAAAAACCTTAGAAAATCTTTAAAAATTACCCAAAAAATTGTTAAAAAATTACAAATTGATGTTAAAATTAAAAATAGAAATTTATTAAAAACAGAAAAAATATATAATTACAAAAAGAACATTATAAATATAGATAAAAAATACTTAAATTTACAATAAAAAATAAAAAATAGAAATTTTAGTATTTTTAAAATTTTATAAATCACATTTACTAAAACTAAAACTTAAACATGATATCTTCACTCCTTGAAAGTATATCACTTACGATAACTGTTTTATAATTCAATCAATCGAAATTTATAATTGATGGTTTTTCTATACAATGCCTATAACTATCCATAACCCCTCTCCAACTCTTAAATAAGACGATAATGCGCATCAATGCATTTGAACCCACGTCCTCCTATACTGACAACAATTATTGTAAGTGGTATCCTTCCAAGAGACAAAGGTCTCATGTTCAACTCTAGTAAATGTGATTTATAATATTTTAATAATATTAAAATTTCTAATATATTTTTTGAAAAAATATTTATTAATATTTAGTACTTTTTATATTTTTATATTTTTTTGTAATTTTATAAAAAAATTATTTTTCAGTAATTTTAATATTTTTTAAATATTTTTTTACAATTTTTATCATTTTTTCTATTTTTAATAAATTTAATAAAATTTCTAATTATTTAAATATTTTTTTAATTTTTTAAGGTTTTTAGAAATGATGATAATCTCATAGTTACATAATTGTATGACATGTAGTAGCATATAATTGACTAGCCTTTTTTTAAAGCCAAAAAGATTGAATAAAAAATGTCTAATAATATTAGGGATTAAATTGAGAATTAGGGATGAAGTTAGAAAAAAAAAAACTTTAGAGAACAAAGTGGAAGCGGTATACTTAAGGGACTAAAAAGTACATTAAGCCTTTTACTTTTTGTTATGTGATATTTTTACACGTGGATGTCATTTCTCTCAAGAGTAGGTAGCAGAAATATCAAAGATCACAACACCAAAATAGACTTTTAGCGGCGTTTTTAGTGGCGTTTTAAAGGAAAACGCCGCTAATATTACACATTAGCGGCGTTTGAAGGAAAACGCCGCAAAAAAATGAGCAATAGCGGCGTTTATTTTAAAAACGCCGCTAAAAAAGATAAATAGCGGCGTTTTTACTAAAACGCCGCTAAAAGTCTGAGCATTAGCGGCGCTTTTGGATAAGCGCCGCTGAAAGTCTGAGCTTTAGCGGCGCTTTTGGAAAAACGCCGCTAAAAGTCTGAGCTTTAGCTGCGCTTTTGGAAAAACGCCGCAAATAATTTGAAAGTTTTTTTTGGGTATATATGATGGACTGTTAAGGGTTTCATGGGTTAAGGGTTAGGGGTTCTTACATAATTGTAAAATAGATATATTAATTTTAATATATTAAATTAATTATCATTATAGTTTAGGGTTTATGATTTAGCATATAAAATTTAGGGGGTAAGGTTTAGGAGTTACTATTTTAAATGTTTAGGGATTATGGTGTATAGTTTATGGTTTAAAGTTTAGGGTTTCATGGGGTTAAGGGTTAATGGTTAAGGGTTATGGGTTAGGGGTTAATGGTTAGGGATTAGGGGTTAGGGGTTTATGTTGTATGATTTAGGGTTTATGAGATATAAGATAGAGGTTTAAGGTTTAGAGTAATTAGTCTCTTTTAATTTATATATTAAATAATTTATTACATAATTGTAAAATAGATATATTAATTTTAATATATTAAATTAATTATCATGATAGTTTAGGGTTTATGGTTTAGCATATATAATTTAGGGTGTAAGGTTTAAGAGTTTCTATTTTAAATGTTTAGGGATTATGGTGTATAGTTTGTGGGTTAAAGTTTAGGGTTTCATGGGTTTAAGGGTTAATGGTTAGGGGTTAGGAGTTTATGTTGTATGATTTAGGGATTATGAGATATAGGATAGGGGTTTAGGGTTTAGAGTAATTAATCTCTTTTAATTTATATATTAAATAATTTCTTACATAATTGTAAAATATATTAGTATGTAGTATAAAAAAATCAATAATACATATTAGTAGTATAAAAAAATATTTTATTCTTTGAAATAGTAAATTAAAATGATTATAATAAATAGAGATGTCAAAAGTATGCAAATTAATTATAATTAATGTATGTAAATTAATTATAATTAACTGTAACAGAAAGAATTTTATTATGAAAATAATAACAATAAGATTAATTTTAAAAAAGGTCCTTATAATTGTAATAATTTAAAAGTTATTTTATTCAAAAAAATTTAAAATATATATTCTTTTTTCAAAATTATTGAAAAGATTTAATATTATTTTAATACCAATTCAATTTAAAAAATTACTAAATAATATTATTTTAATATTCAAGGTATTTAGCAGCGTTTTTGAGTAAAAATGCCGCAAAAAGCTAACTAAAAATGAGGCCGTATACTTTTATATTAGTGGCGCTAAATAGTATTAATAGTGGCGTTTGTTTTTCAAAACGCCGCAAAAAGAAATAAAATTGAATTGAAACGGCGCGATTTTTATTTTCTCAATTTTCTCAAATTTCGGCTAAGTCTTCTTTTCTTCTTCCCAGCAGATATCTCCTTCTGCCTAGGTCTTCATCCCCTTTCCCAACTGGTAATCCCCCGTTTCTTTCTTCCCTCCTTTCAAATTGCGAGACCAGAAAAGAATATTTTAATGCTTTGTGTTTTTGTTAAGTGGTTTTATAACTTAAGTTTTGGGTTTTAATGAACTTAGATTCGTTTCCCAAACCTAAGTCCCAAATTTTCCCTATATCGGTTTCCCAAAATCCCCCAACTCGGTTTCCCCCACCGATCGAAGAAAAAAGGAAACACAGAAGCCAATCAATTAAGCAATGGAAGAAAGCCTTTCAAACTTGTTGAATTTGAAAGAGAGAAGAAAAAAATGTATCATCCAACCAGAGGCGGCGTTCGTGGTAGCAGAGATCGTAAGTTTCCTCCTCGTCCTTGCCACTTAGGGCCTGGAACTTAGTTCCTTCCGATTCAAAACCGGATCGCTTTGAAGTTAGAGCCACGGCGGCGGAGAGTGCAGGTGAAGGCGAGAAGTCAGGGAGCCTGGTCAAGACATTGGAGCTTGGATTGTTGTTTGGTTTGTGGTACCTCTTCAATATCTACTTCAATATCTACAACAAACAGGTTTCATTTTCCTTCTTTTCATTTTTGTTTTTAATAAGATCTTAAGATTTGCCATCTTATTTTAATTTTCTTTGTTATTTTAGCAGAATTCGTTTTGAAATCAGCTAACATTACAATATTTCAGCAACTTTATTTGTTTTTAAATACGACAGCCCTCGTATTTTCCAATTTCTGACCTAAAGTACACTCAGAGGTTGCAATATTGAGATCAGTAGCTTGTTCTCCATTTTCTATTAAAGAATTGTCATTAACATTTATCTTCTCAACTTTGCGCTTTTTCTTTGATACAGGTCGAGATTGAAAGGAATCTTCTTTTGACTCATGTTCCTGGTCCTTGTGAGCAACATCTTTATGTGTTTACTGTTTTTTATTGAGAATTTTAGTCATCTTGATGGAAGAAAATTAGTAAGTAAAAAAAAAATAATAAAATTTGTTTGTTTGGGGTTTTAAGGATGAAGGTTTTCAAGTTTCTGTTTTGTTGTTGAGTGCGTTCTGCAAAAGAAAATTTCATGTGTTTTTTTCTTTTGGTTAATTTTAGTGGAGGCTACGATTCATGTACATTTTAAGTGGCCTGAAATTTAAAGGTCCAATTTCCAAATGTTATCAAATTTTTGTTATACATAATCTCAATTGTAGATGAGAGAATCATCTAATCTCATGGATTTGTTCATTGGTTTTTTTATATTTTCTCAGAAGAAAAATTTCAATCAAGGTAAAAGGAGATTGAACAATAGGACAAGTATGGCGCAGAAAGAAGAGGTTATCCATAGGACTGTTTATGTCTCTGATATTGACCAACAGGTTTGAGCTTGTTAAATGCTGAAATTAATTCTACAATTTCTGCTCTTTGTTATTTGGATTCATGTATATCTATTTTTTTTGTTATCTTTCCATATTGATCATAAATTTTAAACATGGTTCTCAATTTCATTTAATTTGTTCTCCATATTTTTAATGCCATTGAGCGTTAGAAATTTACAGTGGATAAATTGGCCGACAAACTTTTGTCAACTACTATACTAAGTTATTGTGATACTAAGTTATATAGATCCTTCAAAATTAGTCAAATTGATTGACAATAAACCAGTTTGGTGCTTTCTGCTTGTTGTTGCCCTTGTTTTATTCCCCCAAAAATGCCTTTTCAAATATGCAGAACAAAGAGAGCCAAAATCCCTTCATCTTCTTCTTCCACTTGAGTAGCCAGCTCTCGCAACAAAACCAGTCTTTGGGCTAACACAGCCCATTTTCTTTCTTTTAACTCTGATTTTGTAGCTTAACCATATTTTTTAATTTGTATTTTGAACTGTTGGTCACTACTTTTGATTTAAATTTGCCTTCCATTAAAATCTTCTGCAAAAAAAGTTTTAACAGATGGTTACATAGTGTTTCATGTTTACTGCTTTCATTTCTTGTATTTACATTGTGGTGAAAATTTGAATTAGGATAGTCAATAATACATTCTATGATGTAGCTTGCTATGTTTGATTATTTGTTCTGATGGGATGATTGAAGCTTGTTTGCCTAAAGGATTTTAAGTGTTGATATCGTTTGACTTTTACTTGCACTCTTGTGAAGAACAATACCTTCTGTTTCAGTTTGTTATGTTTGGTTATCTGTTCTGATGGGATGATTAAAATTTGTATCTAAAGGCTTTTCGGTGGTGACATTGGTGACTTTCACTTGCATTGCTGTGAATGTTGAATTTGTTAGTGAATGATACCATATGTTTCGCAGCTTTTCATGGTTGATTATTTTTTAGGCTTCTCTGAAAGCAGAAAAATTAAAGGGGTTAATTTGTTTTTAAAAATTATAATGAGATGGTAAATTAAAGTGTAATAAATAAAAATAGGAGGATTTAGAGATGTAGACAAAATGAGAGGAACATTTAGATGAACATGATTGTGGATTTTATTTATTTCTGAAAATTGAAATGAAAGCAACTTGTTTGCCACAATGCAACAGCTTGAGTTGGTTGACACAAAGATTAGTTGATTAAAAAAGTAGTCCTATTATTTTAGTTATCCTAATAATTTGACAGGAATGAATAGAAGAGCAGGCATCCACCGCCTTACTGACTTTTTACTCTTTTTATTTATTTGTTGTAATATGTATACACAATAATTGGGTTTTAATTTTAGATTCCATCCCTAGATAGTTTTTGCTCTTTGAGGTCAAACACAAAATATAAGAGAGTTGAATTTTGGGGCAGCCATTTGGAATAGAGAAGGAAAACATAACCCTACTCAACACAGGTAGAGGAAATTAATTACTATTTTTATAAATAATTTTGACTTTAACTCCAAAAATCCTTCTTCATATTTCAGGAAAATTAATAAATTAATAAATTAATAAAATTGAATAACAGTATTAAACCTATTGTTGACATGTAAATTAGCAATCCAATAATCTATATGTACCAAAAATTAATAAATATTATTAATTGAATTAATTTATTAGTAAAATAATCAAATTAAATTTATCTGGTTTTTATAAAATCCATAATTAAAGCAATCATTTATATAATAATTAATTAAAAAGGAAAAAACAAAAGAAAGATGAGAGAAGTGGGAAGGGATGTCCGTGTGATTGAAGACTTGAAGCAACAATCTATATATATATATAGATAGATAGATAGATAGATAGATATGTGTGTATGTTATTTATTACAAGAAGCAAGTACAACCTAATCAAAAATCCTAATTGATGGCAGATTTAAAGCAAAGGGGTATATATAGATTGCAACCAAAATAAGCCTTTTTTTCCTACTTTCATTTCCATTTTTCTGTCTTTCTTTCTTCCTGTTTGGTCTGGATCTTCCCTTTTGTTTAATTTGTTCAGAGTGAGAGTATACTAGTTATGAAGGTAAACCCCTTTAATTTTTTAGTTTTGCTCTGTATGTATGGTCTAACTGTGTTTAGTCTGACTTTACCCGCCTTTTCATGGGTTGTTAGGGAGTATACTGCTCTTTGAGACAATTGCTTGAGGTTGGGTTTTTCCATGCTGATCCACATCCAGGAAACCTATTTGCTACTAGTAGTGGCTCCCTTGCATATTTAGACTTTGGGATGATGGGAGATATCCCTCGCCATTATTGTGTTGGACTTATTCAAGTGGTAAGAGTCGTTCTATTGATAATTATACCAGGTTGCTACTTTAAATATCATTGTTGTCATGACTGATCTCCTACAGCAACTAGGGCATAGGCTTGCATAAAGCTAAATAATATTTCAAAACTGGAATTTTATCTATTTCCTCTAACTCTTGAGCAGAAAACAGTTTTTATTTATTTATTTATTAAAGCCGACTCAACTAGTGTTTGCATGTGAAAGTTTATAGTAGTATTTTATTGATGTCGATGTTGAAAAAATAAATGGAATGAGTAAAGCAGTAGTTATTAACCGAGGCTCTTAGTAGTCTTTACCTGGTTAATATTCCATGCATATGTCATAATCTTCCTTTTCATCTTTTATTCTTGAGCATGTTTTATTATTTTGTAATCCTCCCTTTACATCTTTGCTACTTTTAACATGTTTGTTATTTTCTGCATCTTGATCTTGTGTTTTGTGAATGTTGATGCTGAGATTTGATGGTTATTTCCATGAGCTTGTATTTGTGTTGATAAGTTCTTGCTTCTCTCAACTTGTGCACTTTGTTAATCGTGACTCTTTGGGATTGGCAAATGACTTTCTTTCTTTGGGATTTATTCCTGAAGGAGTTGATATACAATCTGTGGCTGATGCATTGCAGACATCTTTTGGGAAGGGTACACGACAATCTGAAGACTTCCAGGTTTTTGCTTGTAGTCTCCTTACCTTGTTATTCAGATCTGTTTCCTGGCAAGTAGGTATAATAAGCACTTTAAAATGCCACTCTGTTGTAGATTTTGTAGTTCTACAAGTTTCTCTGTTGTTGTTATTATTATAATAAATAAAATGGTTCTCGATTTCTTTTCTTAAGTAAAATGATGAAACTTGACAGTTGTGGGGAAATATTTGCATCAAAGATTGTAAGCAGCTGCTGGAACATATTACTTTGTTGTGTTGCATAATTATAGCAAGTATCCATTTGCACTGCCTTAAGATGAGGCCAAAATAGCATTTCTGCATTCAAACAATTGGGTTACAGCGTGAGATTTATTTACCAATCTCGTTAAGATCTACTTATCTGTTTATATCTCCAAAGTTTGCATGACAGCTCCTACAAGACATTTTTTTCTGTGCTGGTCACTTGTCTCATCCATATTATAGTTTTTGTTTTACTATTTTCGTAAGTAAAAGCTTGATGCCTATAATTTCTTTCTGTTGCTTTGGATCACAAGAGTATAGTGAACCAGTTATATGATGTCATGTATGATTTTAACTTCTCTCTTCCCCCGGACTATGCTTTAGTGGTAAGAGCTCTTGATTCACTAGAAGGGACAGCTAAAGTTCTTGATCCTGATTTCAAAGTTGTTGAAAGTGCATACCCTTTTGTGATCGGGAAGCTCTTGGTTGATCCAAATCCTGATATGAGAAAAATTTTAAGGGAACTTCTCAACCAAAATAATGGATCCATTAGGTGGAACTGCCTAGAGTGCTTGGTAGGCATTTTCTCTTTAGTTATTATAAATGTTAGTCCATGTTTACAATGAAATTATATCTGCTAGTAACATATAAGTACAGTTGTCTGTTTTAGTTCACGATTTGGCTTCATGCCTTTAATGACTGGGGTTCCTCTTGTGTCAGATAGCAGCAATATCAGAACAGGCATCTGAATTGTTTGAGGAGCCTCCTAAGTCTGAGAAAGGTTCGCATCCCTTGGGATGGAAGGCATTAGATATGCATGCTGTTGTTGCTGCCACCGAAGATCTCCTGCTTTTTATTCTATCTGAGAAGGGTCAAATAGTGCATATTTGTTTATGTATGTATTATGCATTGACATGTATATTGGAAATTCACATCTAATAGCCATTTTATTTTTTGGGAATGGATTTGTGGCGTTTTTATAATATTTTTTTTTTAATTTTTCATGAAATTTAGCGGAGTTTTTAGGAAAAGCACCGCTAAAAGTATAATATTTAAAATTTTTTTTATTTTTCATGATATTTAGTGGCGTTTTTGCTTAAAGCGCCGCTAAAAGTCATGCTTTTTAGCGGCGTTTGTGAGAAAAGCGCCACCAAAGGTCATGCTTTTTAGCGGCGTTTGTGGGCGCCGCTAAAAGTCATGCTTTTTAGCGGCGTTTGTGGGAAAAGCGCCGCTAAAAGTCATGTTTTTAGCGGCGTTTGTGCGAAAAGCGCCGCTAAAAGTCATGCTTTTTAGCGGCATTTGTGGGAAAAGTGCCTCTAAAAGTCATGTTTTTAGCGGCGTTTGTGCGAAAAGCGCCGCTAAAAGTCATGACTTTTAGCGGCATTTTTTTCTCATAAACGTCGCTAAATTTTGCGGCGCCTCTTTTAGCGGCGTTTTTTGTGGCGTTTCTAAAAGCGCCGCAAATACTTTTAGTGGCGCTTAAAAACGCCGCTAAAAGCCTAAAAAAACACCGCTAAAAGTCCAAATTGCTGTAGTGGATGTAAAAGGAAAGCGAAATTTAATGTAAGATTCCCAAGCACTTTTTATGTGCCACTAACATTCTGATCATCGTTCATTCATTGTTAGTGTTTTTGCGTTTCCAGGACCAAGATAGAATGGGGGAAGAAAGAGCTACAGAGTTACTGTCCGAGTTTTTGCTTGTTAGTGAAGGACATGGTGGTGAGCAGCAGAATAGTTCAAAAATAACTACACTTGTTCTTAGCACCTTTGTGGCAGCTTGCATTTCCTTTGGTTTTGGATGTATTGTAAGTAGACTCACCACCGCATTTTGCATATGTCAAACCATAGCTTACTTTGATTATCTGCTAGTACCGTGGAATTGGAAATTACTGGCTGAGGCTTTTATTCCTTTTCCATTTTCATGGCTTTTTTTCAAAAATGGAATATTCATCACCTACTCAATTTGTAATCATGGAGGACCTGGGTCTTTCTCTTGCAGAGGTAACGCGCAATGCTTACTAAAAGACTCCGGGATGGTCATTTTTCTTACTTGTGTGGGTATAAAGAGAAGCCAACTTGAAATTTCAAACAACTCTATGTGCTGTGCAGTTTCACTTTTTAGTTCACTATTAAATCTTCCATTCCTCGGTTTCCTTGGATGTAACAGTTGTTAAGGTTGTGTAACTCAAATTCCTGTTAAATAAATTAAGAGATTGCTTGCAAGTTAAGTTCAACAAAATCACTTCACCAAAATAGACTTTTAGCGGCGTTTTTTTGGGCCTTTAGCGGCATTTTTAAGCGCCACTAATAGTACTTGCGGCGCTTTTGAAAGCACCGCAAAAAATGCCGCTACGGAAACCGCCGCAAAAATTAGTGGCGTTTTTTGTGAAAAAACGCCGCTACAGGTAGGGGCTTTTAGCGGCGCTTTTCTAAAAAACGCTGCTAAAGGTAGGTGCTTTTAGCGGCGCTTTTCATAAAAACGCCGCTAAAAGTCATGAAAATTAAAAAAAATAAAAATATCAAGAATAAAATTAAAATATTTTAAATATTAAAATATTATAAAAATATTTAAGGAAAAAATAATAAAAATTAAACATTTTTCAAATTTATAACATTTAAACCAAAAAAAGGAAATCGATAGCAAACAATATTCAACAAGAATTTTAAAAAAAGAAGCAAGGATGAATTTCTTCAACTCTTCATATCACTTTAGCAAATCACTTGAACTCGTGATCTCAACCCTTTTCATCCTCGTACTCTCACCAAGGATGGATTTCTTCAACTCTTCATATCACTTTTCATTCTCCAAGTATTGAGGATCCTTAATTACATATAGCAAATTACATATAGCAAATTATGCAACTTAGAGAACACGATAGTTTCATCTAGAAAAGTATGCAGAACCGACAAGAATCTAAAATTTACGATATGGCCCTTCTAAAATTTACATGTTTGAATGATGCATAAAAAAAGTATATTAATAGCAACAGCAATAATAATTAGAAGTACTAGTTAATGAATGTCAAATTCAGTACCCATTTCATACGCAAGAAGGGAAGATTATCATAAATTCACAACAGAGAGATTCTTATGATATCAAGAACATTGAGGTACAACTACACCAAGCTTACTTAAAATCTTAACTTAAAACTACAAGTAGACTAGTAGGCTAAAATGCAAAACAAATGTCTGCCATTTGCCTCTACTCTAACAAGTTCTAAAAACCTACATCAAGAAATCTATAATTTAATGACTCCAATGCTGTGAAAGGGAAAGAAAGATTATATTAAATTGATAACAGAAAGTTCTCATAGTATTTGCTTCAGGCAACCATTTCATGTAAATGACTCCTATACTTAGAAAGTCTCAACCCACATACCAGTGCAAAAAAATAAAAATAAAAAATGTTTACAAACCAAATCAGTAAGCTTGAATAAATTACAACTGTGAAACAAATTACACTTACATTGAAAGAACTGGAATTGCTGGTATTGGCCGTGCATGCACAAAAGAAGAGAAAAAAGGAATACGTATCAGCATTTTCAATGGAAGTCAGCCCATAAATAGTGAACTCCTAATAATTTTTTATTTAAAACTTACACAAAGGAATTGAAGGCAATCTCCAAAGAAAAAAAATATTGTAATGAACAAAATCACAATGTTTCTCTTGACTACATAGTTATATAACCAAAATCCAATAAAAGAGGCGTTATAAGATATCAAGTAATGAAAATGAAGAAAAGGGTAAACAACCTATAGTAAAATATCAAGTAATAAGATCAAATAATTTTTCATTCGAGTATGAGTAGAAAATTCACCTACAAAAGCCATTACATTACCTTTGAAACATAATGGTAAATGATATTCACTATTATTAAAATTAAATAATAGTCAATTATTGAATATTAAATAATAATAACTAAACTAACTCAAATAGTAATGAAAATCATATCTTTATTTATAATGGAAACAAAACCTACTAAATAATGCTAAAATATGCTTTTTTACATAAGTTTTTAGAAGTTATTTTGAATAAAGTGTCTTCCCAATGCATATATTTATAATGCTAAATAACACTAATTACGTTATAATTAATCTAGAATAATAAGTATAATTTAATATAGATCCAAAGTCTAATTAAATGATAATAACTATTACATTGATAATTAAAACATTATTAATAAAATAATTATAATTACAGTTATAATTATTATATAAATAATTTGTTAGGAATGTAATTTTATTGATTTAAAAATATGAGATATATAGATAATACAAAATACTAATTCTTAATTAATCAATTTTTTTCTCTTAATTTCTCAAATATACATGAATCGTACTATTTGTTAAGTCAAGGTTTGTGTTGAATCAAATCGATTTTGGTTATCTGCAATTAGTATTTGTTAAGTATATACTTATGACCAATCTAGCTAAAGTACCAAAATGCTCACGAGCATCCTATCGCTTCTTTCTTTTATTAAAAGCGTGATCTTTGACAGGATCAAAAGTACAAATATAAACAAAAGCCACGAGTCTTTTAATTAGATTATTAATATTAATTAGATGAAATATCGATATGATTAAAATTTTATAACGAGCATATTACTAAAGTCTTTTAACCAATAAGGGCCCAAATGAATATACAGTTTTAATGCAATGAAAATCCCGGATAGACATAGCTCGTAAAAACTAAACGTTAATGAAATCTGAGATAGTTTTTTTTTTGCCTTCTTCAGTCTCAGTAAGATATTCAAAGAGTATAATATCGAGAAAATAATATGAACATATGTTAGGATTCATTACTAGTTATGTACAAATAAAGATGTTCGATTGATGGACATTTCACGATACAAAGACACCCACACTATATATGTGATTACTAACATCCACAAGGGATAAATTTAGAAAATTTTAGGAATTGATTGAGGTTCTCAAGTTACTAAGTTCATGCAGTTTAAATTGTCAAATAAATATATAGCATGGTAAAAGAATTCCACTGATTAATGATTCAAGAAACTAAAATGCAATGCTTATACCAAAAGAGAAATTTTGCAATGTGTACAATCAAGTACCATATTTAGTTGAATACTTGTTACCATTTAGGAAGGAAACCCCACGATTATTTATGTTAGGAGTTCATCCCAAATTGCCATATAAGAAGATTCAATCCAATACAACATAAACTAGCAATTTTGCTATTAAAAAGTAACAGAATTGACGTACAACTAGACTTGAAGAATTCCTATGATACTCTTAAGTAATTATACGGAAAGCAAGAAGTTTGTGGAGACAAATATACTTACATGCATAGTGTGTGTCTTCCCAACGCTTGTAACACCGTAAGCAAAAACAGTTCCTATAATTCCATCAAGTTAATATTAGCTTGATTAATTACAAACTATAATTTCACAATTGAAAAAGACAAACATGTTTGAACAAGATGACAAGAAATGACTTAAAATAGATTATTCTTTAGATATTGTTTAATTAAAATTCAAATAGAAATCAATCGAAAGAAGTCAATAAACATTCCGAGAAATTCAAATTTCATACCATTAACACCTTCCATTGCAAACCTTTACTCTGAGTTTTTAGCGACTACCTCATAAACCTCTTGCGATGTTGCTTGAGGTCCGAATACTTTGTCTGTAAAAACCAAATCAAATAATGTTCATACAAAATCCACATTCATTGCCACTTGCCAGGCCTAAACATCATAATTGTGCTAAACTATTTTAACTAAAAAGTAGTAAACCCAACAAAGCGTTATATTTCTTCATCTAATTACAGTACTTTTCAAGTGGATAGATTCAACAATTGCAGAAATTGACTACAAAAACTAAACTGCAATAATTTTCAACTTTAAAATTCAAAAAAAAAAGGCATTTACCAAAAGCATAAGCAGTAGCTGGATTATACTCATTTCTCACAATATTATCCTCATCCGCATATCACGCCATCTCATCCCCTCTATGAAATTCCCTTTAAAGTAAGACTTCCACATCTGCTACAAATTCAACAAAAAGTAAAAGAAACAAGATCTTGTATATATATAAACAACAAACAATCAATCCCGGGAGGTATCAACATTCATTCTTCCATAAATTCTCAATCTGCTGATAAATTAGTAGGAATTAAGGGTTTCACATAGTAAGTAGGCAATTATAAGCAAATGTCCAAAGTTCTTCAACACCATTTCAATACACCGTGTGCTACCAGGCAGATTCGAGAGCGAGGCGGCGGTCCTCCAAGAAATCAAGAACAACTTCACCTTCCCACATCCTCAAAACACCACCGAAGTCGGCGTTTCCTTGTTCTAAAGGATCCTCGGCGCTTTCGAGTTTCGTGGGGGAAGATCGGTGGGGGAAGCAGATTTGGGGATTTTGGTTATTATTATTAACCGAAAAAAATGAAAGAAGATGATACATAAAAAAAAAAAGTAGAATGAATTAAAAATATACAGTTCCAAAATCGCATTTAAGCTTCCTTGATGCTCTCCTCTTTCCTTTCGCTGGGGAAAGTTTTAGTAATTGGGGGGAAATTTTGGGGGGAAAAAATTAAGAATTTTGGGGTATATAGGATGGGGAAGGTTGAGCGCAAAATGTATATCCTTTTATGGCGTTTATAAAAAAACGCCACTAAAAAAATTAACAATGCAGAGTCATTTTAATTAAAGTAAAATAATTTTTGTGGCTTTTTTCAAAAACGCCGTTAATATACTTTTTTTGCGGCGTTTGAAAACAAAACGCCGCTAATATTTTTGATACTAATATATATTTAAAAATTCAATTCAAATTTTTCTTTATTTTAAAGTTTAAGTAATATTTAAAAGAATTAGTTAATATTTGAAATTTTTAAAATTTAAAATTATTTAATATATAAATTAAAAAAATCAGTCATATACCTAAAAATTTTAAATTTATTTTAAATAATAGTATTTTAATTTTTTCATTTAAATAAATAATTTTTTAAAATTTAAGTAATATTTAAAATAATTAGATAAAGTTATCGTGTGGTAGAGAGCAAAACGATACGCTTTTGCCAAAAGAAATTAACCTTTGCGGCGTTTTTAATCAAAGCGCGCTAAAATGGGGACCTATTGCGGCGTTTTACCAAAGCGCCACTAAAAACTAATAAAGCAATACCGTTTAAAAAGATAACCTTTGCGCGTTTTTAATCAAAGCGCCGCTAAAAGGGGACCTATTTATGCGTTTTTTTAAACAAAACGCCACTAATGCCTTTAAAAATTAAGATTATTTAATATATAAAATAAAAACCAATATAAACTTTTTCATTTAAATAAAAACAATGTTTAAAATAATATATAAAATAAAAACAATATAAAATTATTTAATAATAGTATTTTCATTTTTTCATTTAAATAAATAATTTTTTAAAATTATTATAATATTTAAAAGAATTAGATCAAATTTGAAATCTTGAATATTATTTAAAATTTGAAATTATCTAATATATAAATTAAAAACAAAGCTGTCATATACCCAAAAAACTTTAAATTTATTTTAATAATAGTATTTCAAATTGTTAACATATGTATATTTTTTACCCTAAACCCTAACCTCTGTCCTCTTAGCCCTTAAACCCCTAACATTTAACACCTAACCCAAAAACCATAAGCCTATATCATTTAATCCCTAATCCTTAACCAATATAACCATTAAACATGAAATCACAAACACTAAACCCTAAACCCTTAAATTTTAAAATTTAAACCCTAAACCCATAATATTTTAGAGATGTATAATCAGATTTAATTTATAGCATATATTTTTATAATTTCTTAATGATTAAATGAAATTTGATATTCTATCTTCATTCGATAAATCCTAAACCTGTGAACCTTAAACCATACACCCACAAAACCCATAAACCCAAGCCATAACTAACCCTAAACCTGAAACCCTAAACTCTAAACCACAGACCCTAAATCCTAATTCCTAAGTCTTGAAATACTGAACTCGAAACCCTAGTCAACCCATACAAATGACTAAAGTACCCTTAATATATTATAGCCTTAAACCTTAAATTATTTAGATAAGTTTTGAATATTATATAATATTTCTTTCAATATTTTAATAAATTTAAATAACATTTTCAATTTACTAATTAATTTTGTTTCTCTACAGATGCATGGGTTACAATTTTTTTTAATTTTAATATATATAAAGCTTATCTATTATCTTTTAAATAATGTAAAATATAATTATAATTTGGTATAAGTACTCCTTATATATATTCACAAATTTGGAATTTAGTCAATATGCTTTTATTTTTAGGAGTTTAATCTCGTTGCTTTTCTTATTTGAAAATTTAGGTTCAACTATTAACACTCATGAAACCCTAACACATCCCCCTTAAACCTTAAACCGCAAATCATAAACCACATATAATCCCTAAACATTAAAATAGTAACTCCTAAACCTTACACTCCAAACTATATATATATGCTAAACCATAAACCCTAAACTATGATGATAATTAATTTAATATTTTAAAATTAAATCTTTTACAATTATATAATAAATTATTTAATATATAAATTTGAAAAATCCAAAAAATGGCTAAAGAAACGGTCGGACTTTTAGCGGCGTTTTCCCAGAAGCGCCGCTAAAGGTCGGACTTTTAGCGGCGTTTTCCCTGAAGCGCCGCTAAAGGTCGGACTTTTAGCGGCATTTTCACAGAAGCGCCGCTAAAGGTCAGACTTTTAGCGGCGTTTTTTCTGAAGCGCCGCTAAAGGTCTGACTTTTAGCGGCATTTTTGTGGAAGAGCCGCTACAGGTCTGACTTTTAGCGGCGTTTTAGCAATAAAAGCCGCTATATATCATTTTTAGCAGCGTTTTTGAAATAAACGCCGCTATTACTCATTTTTTAGCGGCGGTTTCCTTCAAACGCCGCTAATGTATAATATTTGCGGCGTTTTTCTTTAAAATGCCACTAAAAACGCCGCTAAAAGTCTATTTTGCTGTAGTGAATATATATATTTTTTAGAAGATTTAGTATTTATTAGTATAATATATTTAGCATTTATTAATATAATTTATTTGACCTACGAATTTAGTCTATAAACAAGTTCTTTTACAATATTAGAAAACACATCCATTAAAATATTAGAATTCATAACACTTTTGGAGAATTTTATGTTTATGTTTTTAGGATTTTTTGTTTTTGAGTTATGGGATTTAGTTTTTATCTCCATCTTTTGTACTCTTCATTCTTTTGTCATTCTAGTAAAATTATCATTACCCGTGGTTTTGTATCCACTTTGAAGAGGATTTTTCACGTTAAATTTGTATGTTCAATTTCTCAATTTCTTCTGCTATTATTTACTTGTTCGTTACTTAATCGGGTCAATCCCCAACAAATGATATCAAAGTCAGGTTCAATTTGTTGTAGATCAACCCATTCAAAGATGACATCAACAAGGCTTGACATTGAGAAGTTTGATTGTGTCACAAATTTCAATCTGTGGCAAGTTCGAATGATGGCAATTCTAGTTCAAACTAGCCTGAAAAATGTCGTTATCGAGAAAAAAAGTGTGAGAATATAGATCAGAATGAATGCGAAGAGCATGATGAAAAGGCCATGTCTGCAATCCAGTTGTGCCTTGGGAATAGGATATTACAAGAGGTATTGATGGAGAAAACATCATCCGCCTTGTGGAAAATGTTAGAAATTCTTTATGCGATTAAGTACCTAGCTAACCATTTAGTGTTGAAACAACGTCTATTTACATTTCACATGAACGAAGGTGAGCTTCTTAGAGATCACATTAGTCAATTTATTACTTTTTTGAATGATTTAAAGAATCTTGAGGTTAAGATTGACAATGAAGATCAGCTTATGCTATTATTGTGCTCTTTACCCTCTTTATACAAGTCTTCCGGGGAAACCCTAATTATGACAGAGACAAACTCTCATTCGATGATTTGAAGGGTCATTTATTAAGTAAAGACAAGCTCGACAATGAATTTGGTTCAGATAGCAAGGCAGATGGGCAAGTTTCCATTTTGGTAGCATCAAAGAAGCGAGACAAAAGGTGTCACTATTGTAAGAAGTTAGGTCACGTCAAAGTAGATTGTTATAAACTGTGAAATAAATGGGCTATTGAGAGTAACGAGGAAGATGTAGTTGGTGCTAATTTGGTTGACAAAAATAGTGATGATTTCTTATTAGTGTCAACGAGAAATAACTCTGAGCTTACGTCCGAGTGGATCCTAGATTCAGAATGTTCTTTCCAAATGTGTTCCAACAAAGAATGGTTCTCCATATACAGTTCGATTGAAGGTAGATTTGTGCTGTAATAGCCCGATTTTAGCTAAATCAGAACAGTGGTTTTAGAACCACAAATCCGATGTCAGAAATTTATTTTAATATTATTTTGGGTATTTACAGCATGTTAATTGATATGTGTGAAAATTTTGTGAGCTAATTTTATCTTTTGGATGGTTAATTAGAGAAAAGGACTAAATCGCGTAAAGTGAAAAACTTGTGATCTATTAGCTAAAAGTGTCTAATAGCTATAGAACCTTAAAGTTAAGGTACTTATGTTGAAATTAGGCCATTAACATGATAGTGGATGATAGTGGCTTGGTAAATTTGAAATTATTAATGTTCATTAAGGTTAAATTAGTAATTTGGTTAATAAAGGTTAATAAAATAAAAACAAAATGAAATGGTGTCCATCTTTCTTTTCTTTAGCCGAATTTTTGTAAGAAGAAAGCTAAGGGATTAGGTTTCCATTTGGTCACTTTGAAAGCTTGATTAAGATCAAGAAAAAAAGAATTTGGATTTAGATCAGGGGAAAAGCAAGGTTATCGAGTAGTCGACTCGATTCGTTAATTTCAAACACAAGGTAAGTTTGTATGCAATGAGCTTATTTATAATTGTATTTTATATGCTTTGATATAGCATGAATTGTAATTATGTGATTATGGACAAGTTCGGGAATGATTCGACAGTAATTCGAAAAGATTCAGCTACAATTTTGTATTGAAAAATCTTGGATGAACTTTAGAAATAGTCTAGGATGCTAGTGACATGTCATTAGGCTATTGTGTTGGCTTCGGGCCATGGTATCAACACTTCGGGTGTGATTTATACCTTGATTTGGCTTCGGGCCATGGTATAGGTAATTCGGAGATGAATTACCTTGATTTGGCTACGGGCCATGGTATTGGTACTTCGAGGATAAGTTACCGTAATTTGGCTCGGGCCGTGGTATAGGTACTTATCGATTGAGATCCTTGAATATTTGACTTTTATTCTGAATGGTTCAACGGAAAAATGAAAGATGTGAATTAGAATGAGATTGGTACGAGTTGGTACAGGTATGTGAGTAAAGTTTATAAACATTGAATCTATGAAATGGATGAATTCTTGGTAAGCTAATGAATGAATGATCAAATAACTTGAGATTTAATGTATTTGTGTTGTCTTGTATTTATATTGTTTGAATTGGAAATGAATGGTAAAGTTACTCATTACATTAATACGAACTTACTAAGCTATAAAGCTTACTTTGTGTTATTTTCCTATGTTTTATAAAGAATCAAGGCTAGCTCGGATCTGAAAGTCGTCGGGAACATCATCGCACTATTAAACATCTAATTTGGTACTTTTGAGTTATTTAAATATGGTCTATAGCATGTATAGGCTAAATGTGGTATTTTGGTTGTGATTATAGCCATGAGAGTTGGCTTGTAAATGATGTAAATATTGATGTGTGTTTGGCTATTAGAAATGGCTTGTGAATGTATATATTTTGGTGTATATATATATATATATAGCCATGAGTGATGGCTTATTATGGCATGTTAGTTATGAATATGGTTATGGATTTATAATTGTTCAAATGGCTAATTGATTTGTGGAGTATAAAACCTTGAGAAAATGCTTTGATGAAGTATGATTTTAGAAGTTAAGTTGATAAGTACTTGATTAGGTAAATCACATTGAATTGAGTATTGATTTTGGTTGAAATGGATATGGTATGAATTGTGCATTGGTTGATGATTTTGGCTGCCTAATTGTATGATGATATGGTACCATTTTGGTTGTTTAGGTGAGCATGAGTTGGGGTGGCAAATTGGCCTTGCAAATGGTCTATTTTTGTCCACATGGGCAGAGACACGGGCGTGTGTCTCAGTCGTGTGCGACACACAGTCATGTCACACAGCCGTGTGTCCTCTGGTATTAATATTAAATGGGGTCAGTATGCTCCACACGGTCTTACACACGGGCATGTGACCGACTGTGTGGTACAAGCCAGTATACCCCCTAATTGGCACACGGCCTAGCAAACGGGCGTATGACTTGGCCGTGTTGCATAAGTCAATATACCCTACAGTTTTGGCAAGGACAAGTCAGTATGTATGTCCTGTTTCCACACGGCCTGAGACACGGGCGTGTTTGGAGCCGTATGAGGCACACAGTCTATTCACACGGACGTGTGACCCCTGTATTGATGAAAAATTTCTAAGTTTTCCAAAATTTTTGAATGCTGTCGATTTAATACCAAACTATTTTTAAAGTATGTTTAAGGCCGCCTCATAGGCCTTAATAAGGGATAATGTGATTGTGTTGAATGGTATTTGAGTATGAATGCATAAATATATGAGTTATGTATGCTATATGATGTATATTGATCGGTAACGTCTCGTAACCCTACTCGGTGATGGATACGGGTTAGGGGTGTTACATTTATTGGTATCAAAGATACAGTTTAGTCGATTCTAGGACTAACGTAGCGTGTTTGAGAGTCTAGCTATACATGCCATATATACTCCACGATAGTGTGATGATTCTTGACAGTTTAAATCGTGTTTTCGTATAGTAATGGATCTCGAATGAGCTGTAGCTGATGATGTAGAGAGTAACGCGCCTGCTCCCGCTCAAGAGACAATGCTTACTGAATCTAGACATGTGTCGACTAGTCTCGAATGTGAGGCTAAAGAAGCCTTTTTCCAAATGATGAGTGAGTGGTTTACGGAGTTCGTTCGAACGAATCTGGCTGCTCATTGACCTCTACCCCTACCTATTCCTCAACAAATCCTTATTGTTGCTCAAGTATTAGATCTGATACGGTTTAATAAGCCGCCAGTAGATAAAATACGTAAACATGGGGCTGAAGAGTTCTAGGCTACTGCTGATGATGATGCTGAGAGAACTGAGTTTTGGCTCGAAAATATGATTTGAATATTTGATGAATTGTCTTATACACCTGAAGAATGTATTAAATGTGTTGTATCTTTATTGAGAGACACCGCATACCAATGGTGGATCACGTTGATATTTGTGGTTCTGAAAGAACGGGTTACTTGGGAGTTCTTTCAATCTGGATTCTGAAAGAAATACATCAGTCAACAGTTTCTGGATCAAAAGCATAAAGAATTTTTAGAATTAAAACAAGGCCGCATGACTATAACCGAGTATGAAGGAGAATTTGCACGGTTAAGTAAGTACGCTCGAAAGTATGTGTCTACGGAAGAAATAATGTGCAAACGGTTTGTTGATGGGCTGAACAAAGATATAAAATTACTAGTCGGAATTCTAGAGTTGAAATCCTTCTGGTTGAAAGGGCTTGTAAAGCCGAAGATCTTAGCAAGGAAAAGAGAAAGGCAGATTCAAAAGCTAGAGACTCGAGAAAAAGATCAATGAGTAAGCCGTATCAATCTTCATCGAATAAATCCAGAGATTCGTACGCTTGCCCAAATGCTTCAAATGAATATTCGAACAGAGATCGTAGAAAACAATACTTAGGTTCTAAAGCTCAAGCTACATCAGTATCGAGTGTTGGCAATATGAGAGACAAGAAACCCGAATGTCAGTAATGTGAGAGACAACATTTTGTGGAATGTTGGAATAAAAGTAATAAAGCTTGTTACAAATGTGGTTACCTAGATCACTTCATCCGAGATTGCCCTGAACTGGATGAGAAAGATAAAGTTCAGAATGTGAGACCTAGTAATACGGCTACTAGAGGGAGACCACCCCGAAACACTGGAAATACGAGTGGTAATCGAGGTGCTACGAGAGATTCTGCTGTAAAACCTAAGGCATGAACACCTACCCGAGCTTATGCTATCCGTACACAGGAGAATGCATCATCACCAGACGTTATCACCGGTACCTTCACCGTTTATGATACTAATGTGATTGTATTGATAGATCCAAGATCAACTCATTCTTATATATGTATGAATTTAGTATCTAGTAAGACTTTGCCTATAGGGTCTACTGAATTTGTGATTAGAGTATCGAACCCCTTAGGCAAATGTGTTTTGGTTGACAAAGTCTGCAAGAATTGTCTGTCAATGTATCGGGATTTCTACTTTTCTACTAATCTGATGTTGTTGCCATCCGATGAATTTGATCTGATTTTGGGTATGGATTGGATAACGATGCATGAAGCTATAGTGAATTGTAGATGAAAGACAACTGAATTGAAATGTCAGAATAATAAAACTATTAGAATTAAATCTGATAACCTGAATAGTTTTCCAGTTGTGATCTCGTCTATGTTAGCTCAGAGATTTGTGAGAAAGGGGTGTGAAGCTTACCTTGCTTATGTACTTGAGACAAAAGTGACAAAAATAAAGATTGAATCAGTGCCAGTTGTATGCGAATATCCAGATGTATTTCCTAAAGAGTTACCGGGTTTACCACCTATCAGATAAGTTGAATTTGGTATTGAATTAGTATCGGTAACAACGCAGATATCGATAGCTCCATACAGAATGGCTCTGAAAGAGTTAAAAGAATTGAAAGCTCAGTTGCAAGAATTGACAGATAGAGATTTTGCCAGACTGAGTTTTTCTCCCTGGGGTGTACCGGTGTTATTTGTGAAAAAGAAAGATGGTATGATAAGAATGCGTATAGACTATCGACAGCTTAACAAAGTGACGAACAAGAATAAATACCCTTTGCCACAAATAGATGATTTGTTTGATTAGTTAAAAGGGGCAACAATATTTTCAAAAATTGATTTGAGATCGGGTTATTACCAGTTGCGAGTTAAAGACTCCGATGTGCCAAAGACTGCATTTAGAGCAAGGTACGGACACTATGAATTTCTTGTTATGCTTTTCGGACTAACAAATGCACCTGCTATTTTTATGGACTTGATGAATCGGATTTTCAGGCCGTACTTAGACCGATTTGTAGTTGTGTTTATTGATGATATTTTGATTTACTCTCGTGATGAACCTCAACATTCCGAGCATTTGAGAATCGTGTTACAAACTCTGAGAGATAAACGGTTGTTTGTAAAGTTCAACAAATATGAGTTTTGGTTACGAGAGGTTGGTTTTCTGGGACATATAGTTTTAGTTGCGGGTATCAAAGTCGACCCGAGCAAAATTTCTGCGATTATAGATTGGAAGCCTCCGAGAAATCTAACCGAAGTCCAAAGTTTTCTAAGACTAGCTGGCTATTATAGACGATTTGTGAAAGGCTTCTCGATGATTGCGACTCCGATGACACGATTGCTTCAAAAAGATGTTAAATTTGAGTGGTCAGAAAAGTGTCAACAGAGCTTCGAATAGTTGAAAGCATTATTGACAGAGGCACCCATGTTAGTTCAGCATGAGTTGGGTAAAGAATTCGTAGTTTTCATTGATGCATCGTTAAATGGCCTGGGTTGTGTTTTGATGTAGGAAGGCAAAGTTATAGCTTATGCCTCGAGACGATTAAAGCCACACAAAAAGAATTATCTGACGCATGATCTAGAGTTAGCCGCAATAGTGTTCGCATTGAAAATTTGGCGTCATTATTTGTTTGGTGAAAAATGTCATATTTACACCGACCACAAAAGTTTGAAATATCTGATGACTGAGATAGATTTGAATTTGCTACAGCGAAGATGGTTAGAATTGCTAAAAGACTATGAATTGGTGATTGACTATCATCCGGGGAAAGCAAACATAGTTGTTGATGCTTTGAATCGAAAGTCCTTATTTGCCTTACGTGCTTTGAACACACAATTAATTTTGTCTAACGATGGTTCGATAGTAGCTAAGATGAAAGCGAGACCGTTATTTCTACAGCAGATTTGTTAGGCTTAAAAATTTGATAATGAATTACAAGCAAATCGAGCTCAGTGTGAGTCGATTTCTAATTCAGAGTTTCGAATAGGGCCTGATGACTACTTGATGTTTCGTGATAGAATATGTGTACTAAGAAGTTTTGAGCTTATTCAGAAGATTCTAAACGAAGCACACAGTAGTTGTTTATCATTGCATCTGGGAAGCACAAAAATGTATAATGATTTGAAACAACTTTATTGATGGCACGACATGAAACGAGATATCTCAGAATTTGTTTCAAAATGTTTGATTTGTCAGCAAGTTAAAGCTGAGCATCAAGTGCCGTCAGGTTTATTATAGCCTATTATGATTCCTGAGTGGAAGTGGAGAAGAGTAACAATGGATTTCGTATCGGGTTTACCTTTATCTCTGAAAAAGAAAGATGCGATCTGGGTTGTTGTTGATAGATTGATAAAATCAGTTCATTTCATTCCAGTACGTACGGATTACTCACTTGATAAATTGGCTGAGTTCTATATCTCAGAGATTGTTCAATTGCACAGTGTGCCACCATCTATTATTTCGGATAGAAATCTGAGATTCACTTCACGATTTTGGAAGAAATTACAAGAAGCTTTAGGTATAAAGCTGCATTTTAGCATTGCATTTCACCCGCAAATGGGTGGTCAATCTGAACGAGTTATTTAGGTACTTGAGGATATGTTGCGATGTTGCATTCTTGAGTTTGAAGGTAACTGGGAGAAATATCTACCGCTGATTGAATTTGCTTAGAATAATAGCTTCGAATCGAGTATAAAGATGGCACCGTACGAAGCTCTATACAATCGTAAATGTAGAACACTGTTGTACTGGACTGATCTTAGTGAGAATAAGATTCACGGGGTAGATCTGATCAGAGGAATAGAAGAAACAGTGAAAGTAATTCGCAACAGTTTGAAAGAAGCTCCGGATCGACAAAAATCATACGTAAACTTGAAACGGAAAGATATTGAGTTCCAGATCAGGGATAAAGTGTTTTTAAAAATGTCGCCGTGGAAAAAAATATTGCTGTTTAGTCGAAAAGTGAAATTGAGTTTGAGATTCATCAGACCGTACGAGATTATCGAGCGAATCGGGCCAGTTGCTTATCGACTATCTTTACCGTATGAGTTAGAGAAAATACATAATGTGTTTAATGCGTCGATGCTTCGACGATATTGATCCGACCCTTCACATGTTATTTCCCCGATCGAGGTTGAAATTTAGTCTGATATGTCATATGCTGAAGAACCAATTCGAATTTTAGCTCATGATATCAAAGAGCTGAGAAATAAGAAAATCGCTTAGTGAAAGTATTATGGCATCGACACGGGGTTGAAGAAGCTACATGGGAATCCGAGGATGCTATGAGAAAACAATACCCGAACCTATTCATTGGTAAGATTTTCGGGGACGAAAATCCCTAAGGGGGGAGAGTTGTAACATCCCAGTTTTAGCTAAATTAGAACAGTGGTTTTGGAACCACAAATCTGATGTTAGAAAATTATTTTAATATTACTTTTGGTATTTACAGCATGTTAATTGATATGTGTGAAAATTTCGTGGGCTAATTTTATCGTTTGGATGGTTAATTAGAGAAAAAGGACTAAATCGCGAAAAGTGAAAAACTTGTGATTTATTAGCTAAAAGTGTCTAATAGCTATAGAATCTTAAAGTTAAGGTCCTTATGTTGAAACTAGACCATTAACATGACAGTGGATGATAGTGGCTTGGTAAATTTGAAATTATTAATGTTTATTAAGGTTAAATTAATAATTTGGTTAATAAAGGTTAATAAAATAAAAACAAAATGAAATGGTGTCCATCTTTCTTTCCTTTTGGTCGAATTTTTACAATAAGAAAGCTAAGGGATTTGGTTTCCATTCAGTCACTTTGAAAGCTTGATTAAGATCAAGAAAGAAAGAATTTGGATTTAGATAGGGGGAAAAGAAAGGTTATTGAGTAGTCGACTCGATCCGTTAATTCGGAACATGAGTTAAGTTTGTATGTAATGAGCTTATTTATAATTGTATTTTATATGCTTTGATATAGCATGAATTATAATTATGTGATTACGGACAAGTTCAGGAATGATTCGACAGTTATTCAAAAAGATTCGACAACAATTTTGTATTGTAAATCCCGGGTGTGTAACACCCCAAACCCGGCCTAAACATTATGGCCGGATCTAGCGATGTCACATGACAGGGTGTTTGAAAACCATGCCGTCGCGATAAAACCATTTCCATAGAATTGCTTATCTGAATATCTTATTAGTTCCAAAATCATGTTACTCATTTAGTCTATAGTTTCAAAATGTTTATTCGTTGCGGAAACTTTTAAATCAATTTTAAACAATCGTGCATTTTCGAAAATCGTTTGTTTCTTTTGAAAACTGAGGTTTCCTACTACTAGTAGTTGTAGTCCATAAGGTAAAGATAATTAAAACCCAAAACCAAACGAAAGTCCGAAAGTCCAATTACAACCCAAAAATTTAAACAGAAAAAAATAGACTAAAAATAAAACCAATAATCGTAAATTAAAACCATGACAGTCCAGAACTGTGGTCACCATTGAGTCCTCTATCGTACCGATCCATTTAGGTTTAGGGATTACTTGTGCACATTAAACAGAGATGGGTGAATTTTCGTAAACTCAGTGTGTAATCCCACAGAGCACAACAAACAATCAGTAATCACGGTGCACAGTCAAACAGTCTTGTGCCTAAGCCCCTTATCAGTAACGGTTTGGGCCTTAGCCCATCTCAGTATCAGTATTAGTGATGCAGTTTTCAGTAACAAAGTTCTACCCAACAAGCCTCTATACACCATCTCCATCCAACCCTACACACTATGTGGGGATTAAATCAACCCACCCATCCTTACACTTCAGGTAGTACCGAATGTAACACAACACAGTAATTTATAGCTGAGCTGCCAGTATATTAGGCTTAAGAGCTTTTCAGTACACTTCCTCCAAATATAATCAACCCAACCCAATGTAATGCACACATACAATAGATGACATGCTTTTATGCAGCTACCAGTAACCAGATATATATCAGTAAATAGGCATACATTTTATCATACTCAGTCCAAACATCATTTGTTCAGTTCACACAATTAAGGGTCCAAATAGAGCTTACCGACCCTACAGTAGGTTCACAGTCGACTTGGGCGACCCGTGCAACCTTAGCAATCAATTCAGTAAGAATGGGCTCACACGCCCATGTGGTCTGCCTGTGTGGGCCCACACAGCCCAAATTGGCCTTGGCCATGCGGATCGCACAGCCTGGCCTAGAATCCCACACGCTTGTGTGGTCTACCCGTGTGGACCCACACAGCCTAAATTAGTCCAGCCCGTGTGTCACAAACAGCCAGGCTGGCTATCACACGGCCGTGTCATGCGTGCACGACCTGACCTCATCGAACACACGACCGTGTTGTCGTACACGGCCTACCACACGGGCGACCACACGCCCCTGTGGCATCGACAGTCCACTTTTTTAGCTTTTCATCAAATCCTATATTCTGCATGTTAGGTACACACTTGTATCATTTTTGATGCAAAAACAACTCCAAACAATCTCAAACCTATAATAGACCAGTTTTTCACTTAGTTAATCACTAAAACAACCGATCTACCAAAACCCAATATGAAATATTCATCATTTAAGCGAAAACTTTTACCTTCAATTGAATATCAGAGATTCCACGCCCTTAAAATGCTGATGAACGATATTCAGCCCCTCGAAAAACCCCTAACCACCAAGCGAACCCTTCTTAACGTTTATCCAAAACATAATTAAAGTTTAATCAAAAACTGAACTTACCGAATGCGTGTAATCTACGAAGCACTACGGAATCGAGAGAAAAGAACTAGAAGAAAGAAAACCAAAGCAAAAAGAAAAGATGGCAGAGTAGTTGGCGTCAGAAATTGAAAGAGGAAAAGGAAGTAGAATTTCAGCAAGGGAGAAGGTAAAATTGACATCAAAAGATGGAGGAAATATATGGGGATTTCGAAAATAAAAAAAATAGAAATAAAATCAAATTTTTGGATATTCCCCAACATCCCCTAATTCACTTCTAAATTCTCTCCACCAACTTCCACTACTCAGATTTCCAATACAACTCAAACTCTTAGCCACCAAACCGAGCAAAAATAATCTCCCTTATTTACGTAGGGATTCAAACACAGGACCATCAGCTAGCCAACACATTACTTAACCACCAGACTAGGAGGCCCATTCTGATATGATTTTACTGACTTTTACTTAAAAGCCTACTAACCATAGATAGGGCTTTGATCATAAAAATACTAAAATTTGCCCTAGTCTTGGTTTGAACTTGGGACCTCCCATATACCCCTAGAACACTTAGCCACTAAATTAGACATATGTTCGTGTTACAAATTCAAAAAAATAAACACAGAAATTTTGGGGCATTACAATTGTACCCCCTAAAAGAAAATTTCGTCTTTAAAATTTACCTGATCAAAATAGATGAGGATATTGCTGACGCATCGCATCCTCAGGCTCCTACGTGGCCTCCTCAGTGCTATGATTCCATCACAGGACCTTTACTAGTGGAATAGACTTCTTCTTCAAAACCTTTATATCATAATATAGAATCTAAACCGGCTCCTCCTCAAAGGTCAAGTCTGGCCTAACCTCAATCTCCTCAACAGGAACAACATGAGCAGGATCAGAGCGGTAACTCCTTAACATCGAAATGTGGAATACGTCATGAATTCGGTTTAGCTCTGGAGGTAACTCCAACTGATAAGCAATCGATCCCACTCGCTTCAGAATCCAGTACGGTCTAATAAACCTAGGGTTCAACTTTCCCTTATGACCGAACCTCAGAATCTTATTCCATGGAGAGACCATAAGAAAGACCAAGTTTCCTATAGAATACTCAATCTCACGCCTCTTCATATCAGCATAGGATTTCTGTCTATCGGAAGCCGCCTTTAGACGGTCCCAAATTAGTCGAACTTTATCCTCTATCTCATAAACAAATTCAGGACCCAGAACACGTCGCTCACCCAACTCAGCCCAACATAAGAGAGTGCAACACTTACGACCATATAGTGCCTTATAAGGTTCCATATGAATGCTGGACTGGTAACTACTATTATAGGCAAACTCCGCTAACGGCAGATAATCCTCTCAACTGCCTCGGAAATTAATAACACAGCTCCTCAACATATCCTCTAGCATCTGAATCACTCTCTCCGATTGACCATTGATTCAGGGATGGAACGCAATACTGAAGTTCAACATTAAACCCAGGGCCTCATGCAACTTTCTCCAAAACTGAAACATGAAATGAGGATCCCTATCAGAGATGGTCGAAATCGGTACCCCATACAGTCTCACTATCTCAGAAATATAAAGCTTCGCCAGCTTCTGCAGAGAATAATCAGTACGAACTGGTATAAAGTGAGCAGACTTGGTCAATCGATCCACGATGACCCATACTGAATCATTCTTAGTAGGTGTTGGAGGTAACCCACTAACGAAATCCATAGTTACATGCTCCCACTTCCATAAAGGAATCTTAACCGGCTGCAGCAAACCTAAAGGTAACTGATGCTCAGCTTTAACCTGCTAGCACGTCATACATTTCGCCACAAAATCAATAACCGAATGTTTCAACCCTAGCCACCAATATAACTCACGAAGGTCTCGGTACATCTTATTCTGCCAAGATACATAGCATAAGCGCTACTATGCACCTCTTTCAGTATAGACTTCCTTAAATCAGTATTATTCGGCATACAGATTCTCTCATAGAAGCAGAGTACCCCATCACTATTCAGTCTAATATCCATAGTGCTACCACTCTCAACCTGTCGGAACCGAAGACCCAAAGACTCGTCCTCCAACTGCTTACCTTTAATCTGCTCAATCCATATCGATTTAACCTGAAGCTCGGTTAACAGACTACCTTCATCAAATAAACTAAGGTGAGCAAACATCGCCCTCAGATCAATCATAGCCCTACTGCTCAAAGCAACAGCCACCACATTAGCCTTGCTATGATGGTACTCAATGGTGCAGTCGTAGTCCTTAAGCAGCTCGATCCATCTATGCTGCCTAAGATGATACACTTCTTACCGTACAGATAATACATCTGGATTTTTAATGCAAATACCACGGCGACCAGCTCCAAATCATGCATCGGATAGCTCGCCTCATGTGTCTTAAGCTAATGATACGCATATGCTACCACCTTACCATCCTGCATCAACATACACCCTAAACCAACATGTGATGCATCACTCTAAACTGTGAACTCCTTTCCAGATTTAAGCTGTATTAGAACAGGAGCCTTAATCAGTACAGTCTTAAGCTTCTCGGAACTCTTTTGCTGTGCATCAGTCTAGTTAAATGGTACCCCCTTACGTAGCAACTTAGTTAAGGGTGTTGCAATCAATGAGAAGCCTTTCACAAACTGCTGATAATAACCCGCCAGCCCCAGAAAACTGCGGATCTCAGACACATTTCTAGGCTGCTTCTAGTCCAACACAGCTCAATCTTTCGAGGGTAAACACGAATCCCCCCAGTAGAAACCACATGACCCAAAAATATTACTTCACGCAACCGGAACTCACACTTGCTAAACTTAGCATAAAGCTGCTTTTCCCTAAAAGACTGAAGAACAACTCTAAGGTGCTCGTCATGCTCATCCTCAGTCCTCGAATAAACTAGCATGTCGTTGATGAACACCACTACAAACCAATCCAGATAAGGCTAAAATACTTGGTTCATTAGATCCATGAAAATCACTGGTGCATTCGTCAGTCTAAATGGCATCACTAGGAACTCATAGTGTCCATAACGAGTCCTAAATGCTGTCTTAAATACATCAGCTTCCTTAACCTTCAACTGATGATGTCTAGAACGCGGATTAATCTTGTAAAACACAGACGCCCCTCAGAACTGGTCAAACAAATTATCTATCCTCAGAAGTGGATACTTGTTCTTAATGGTCAACTTGTTCAGCTAACGGTAGTCGATGCACATCCTTATAGATCCATCATTCTTCATGACAAACAATACCAGTGCTCCCCACGGAGACACACTAGGGCAGATAAACCCACGGTCTAACAACTCTTGAATCTAAGCCTTAAGCTCTATAAGCTCCTTTGGTTCCATTTGATAGGGAGTGATAGACACAGGAGCTATACTAGGAAGGTGCTCTATCCCAAACTTTACTTCACGATCCGAGGGTAAACCTGGTAACTCCTCAGGGAAGACATCCAAAAAATCCTTTACTGTTCTTATATCATTAACTATAGAATCCACAGAATCCGAGACACTTATATAGGTCAAGTACGCCTCACATCCCTTACAAATCAATTTCTTAGTCACCAGTGCAGAGATCACGTTAGCCAAATAATTCCAGCATTTTCCTATATTGACCACCTCATTATCCTCATTAGTTCACAATACAACCCTCTTGGTCTCACAATCCAGACTGACACGGTGCTTAACTAATCAATCCATTCCCAATATTAAGTCAAACTCCCCAAATGGAAGCTCCATTAGATCAGCCAGAAAGGTTGTCCTTTGAACCTCTAAAGGGACGTCTCTAAATAACTTATTAACCTTTATAGACTGCCCTAATAGACTCAGTATAGTAACCTCACTCGTAGTGCTCTCAACCAATATCCCCAAGTTTTCAGACATAGTATAGGCTATATAAGAATGAATGAATCCTGTATCTATCAATGTAATATAAGGTATATTATAAATAAGAAACGTACCCGTGATGGTGTCCGGAGTATCTCGATCCTCTTGACGCCGTGCAACATATACTAGAGCTGGCTGCCTCGCCTCAATCTATCCAGCACCTTTGCCCGGTGCTCTCTGCCCACGACCCATGCCATTACCACCCCTAGCCTGACCACGGCCTCTCAGTAGCTATTGTACTACCCTCTGTGGCGGTGCATTACCAGTATCCTGAGTTTGCATCTGATCAGCCCTCAGTAGACACTTCCTAATATAGTGATCCAATGATCCACACATCAGACACGCTCCAATCCTCCTCCAACACTCACCCTAGTCGCGTCTACCACAATCAACACATGGCTGCTGTCTAGTAGCAGCAACGGAGGCCAACTCTAACTGGCCTATCAGCTCTGGCCTTTTTCTTACGCCACTGTACAGAACTCGAGGGCTCCGAATCCCTCTTATTTCTACCTTTTTCTCGCGATTTTGGTGCTTAGTGCGCTTAACCTCTTCGACGATCTTCACATTCTTGACCAAGGCAAGAAAATCTCGCTCTCTTTGCTAAGCTATTAGAACCCACAAGTTATTTCTAAAGCCATCCTCAAAGCGAACACATCGGTCGTAGTCAGATGCCACCATACCTCTTGCATAGCGGCTCAGTCTCAGAAACTCAGCCTCATACTCAGCCATATTAGGGGCGACTCCAGTGACACCCCTAAAGAACTCAGCTCCATTGGACTGAAGTCGTTCTATAACCGACCCTCGGCCCCTAGATCCAGTATTGGGCCCAACGACCCTCTCTAAAATCCTGAGCTTAGCCTAGGACAATACGTCGTCCCCAGCCATACGATCTTGAGACCCAGTCTTAATAGCGGGTGACACTGGCGTCTTACTCGTATCCAAATTTGGCAGGCTGCCCATTGACGGGGACTCAGCTCGAGCCCCTCTACGGCCTCTAGTACCCCTTAAAAGTTTTATAAATCAGTTATAGTTCCAGTGTTTATTAACAAATATTTTATGTAAAATAGTACCAGAATTTGAGAGTTTGTTTTCGTTTGTCGCAGTCTCTAGTAGTTTACTATAGTTTCAGTTTAACTACAATTTTCAGTATATACTAACTAGAGTATTTTCAAAGTATACTACCTATAGTAGTTTCAGAATAGCATAGCATTTTTAATTAAAGCATATATCAGTTTCGGAATATTTACAGGATCGGGGTCGGAGACTCGGTGTACCACATACTCAGTAGAAACATTTTAAATCATTTGAAAACCAATTTTTCAAAGATCAAATTTAAAACCCATAATCCACAGCCGTGTTTTACAACCTAGCTCTAATACCACTAAATGTAACACCCCAAACTCGGCCTAGACGTTATGGTCGGATCTAGCGGTGTCACATGACAGGGTGTTTGAAAACCATGTCGTCGCAATAAAACAATTTCTATAGAATTACTTATCTTAATATCTTATTAGTTCCAAAATCATGTTACTCATTTAGTCGATGGTTTCAAAATGTTTATTTGTTGCGGAAGCTTTTAAATCAGTTTTAAACAATCGGGTATTTTTAAAAATCGTTTGTTTCTTTTAAAAACCGAAGTTTCCTACTACTAGCAAATGTAATTCATAATGTAAGGATAATTAAAACCCAAAACCAAACCAAAGTCCGAAAGTCCAAATACAACCTAAAAATTTAAATAGAAAAAAAGTAGACTAAAAATAAAACCATTAAACATAAATTAAAACCATGACAGTCCAGAACTGTGGTCACCATCGAGTCCTCCGCCTACCGATCCATCTAGGTCTGGGGATTACTTGTGCACATTAAACAGAGATGGGTGAATTTTCGTAAACTCAGTGTGTAATCCCGCAGAGCACAATAAACAATCAGTAATCACGGTGCGCGATCAAGCGATGCCTTGGGCCTAAGCCCTTTCGATGATCGAGAACGGTTTGGGCCTTAGCCCATCTCGAGATCGATGCTCGGTGATGCGGTTTTCAGTAACAAAGTCCTACCCAACCAGCTTCTACACACCATTTCCATCTAACTCTACACTCTATGTGGGGATTAAATCAACTCACCCATCCCTACACTCCAGGTAGTACCGAATGCGGCACAACACAGTAATTTGTAGCTGAGTTGCCAGTATATTAGGCTTAAGAGCCTTTCAGTATACTTCCTCCAAATATAATCAACCCAACCCAATGCAATGCATACATACAATAGATGACATGCTTTTATGCAGCTACCAGTAACCAGATATATATCAGTAAACAGGCATGCATTTTATCATACTCAGTCCACTCATCATTTGTTCAGTTCACACAATTAATGGTCCAAATAGAGCTTACTGACCCTACAGTAGATTCACAGTCGACTTGGGCGGCCCGTGTAACCTTAGCAATCAATTCAGTAAGAATGGGCTCACATGTCTATGTGGTCTGCCCGTGTGGCCCACACGACCCAAATTGGCCTTGGCCGTGTGGATCGTACGGCCTTGCCTAGAATCCCACACGTCTATGTGGACCCACACGCCTGTGTGGCCTACATAGCCCAAATTAGTCCAGTCTGTGTGTCACACACGGCCCACCTAGCCATCACACGGCCGTGTCATGCGCGCAAGGCTTGGCCTCGTTGAATACACGGCCGTGTTGTCGTACACGGCCTACCACACGGGCGACCACATGCCCGTGTGATGTCGACAGTCTACTTTTTTGGCTTTTCGTCAAATCTCTTTTTTACGTTTCGAGTACACACTTGTATTATTTTTGATGCAAAAACTACTTCAAATAATCTCGAACCTATAATAGACCAGTATTTTCACTTAGTTAATCACTTAAACAACCGAACTATCAAAATCCGAAATGAAATATTCATCATTCGAGCGAAAACCTTTACCTTCAATTGAATATTAGAGATTCCACACCCTTAAAAAGTCGATGAACGATATTTAGCCCCTCGAAAAACCTCTAAACACTAAGCGAACCCTTCTTAACGCTTATCCAAAACATAATTAAAGTTTAAAAAAAAACTGAACTTACCGAATGCGTGTAGTCTACGAAGCACCACGGAATCGAGAGAAAAGAATCGGAAGAAGGAAAAACGAAACAAAAAGAAAAGATGGTAGAGGAAATAATTCTAATTCTAATCAATACCGAATGCTTATGATTTAACTTATCGATAGCATTAAGAACGAGAGAAACCTAATTCTAATCAACAATCACACACAAGTAGAGTTAATTTAGATTAGATTGTTTGTCCATGTAACATGAATTGCATATGTACTTTATACCTAATCATGCTATTCATCGCAAATATTGGAATCAATTAAATAATCACGGATTTAACAATTGGCAAGACAAATATTCTAAGCAATTAAGTACAAGACCAATATTAAAAAAATATGAATATTTGTAATTAAAACATAAGGCATGCAAATGCTAAAAAAACAAAAAAGAAATAAAGAGCAATTAAATCTCACAAACTTTTAGAATCAAAATATCGAAATAAAAACTTTAGAATCTAATGGAGAAAAGCAAACACAAAAATAATAAAATAACACTAAATTAGATATCTCTAAATATTAATTTAATAATTTCTATTTATAGGCAAAAATCACATAATAGATAAAATACCAAAGTGTCATTAATTAAACAAAGTAGAATTTTTCTAGATTTCTTAGAAGATTTTCACATCAAACTTCCAAGCCATTTTTTGACATCTTTTCAATATTTTTTGAGCTCCAGGCATGAAATAACTTCGACTAGAATTTTCAATTTCCTTCAAAACGATAAATTATGGATCTAGAATCATTTTATTTTAGCTCAAGTCATGACTAAAATATTGTAGTGTCAATTGGAGGTCCAATCTGAAAAGTTTTATCAAAAATAAACTTCAAGTTGACTTTTCTCTAGTTATTCACCTAAACCTTAAAAAATACAATGAGTAAAAATAACATAATTAAGAGTTAAATAACACAATTTAAATGGAAAATTATTACAAATAAACTGACATTTATGAACTTATCACATGGGCCATTAATGCCTCAACAAAAATTAATGATGTTGTGTAAGTTTATCCATCAATATAATGAAATTCAAATTCAAATATTAATTAGAAAAAAAAAAACCAAAAAAAACAAATTTAGAGAGCAATATATATACATATATATTTATATTTTATAATTAGCATTGGGGCTGATTATTTGAATAATGTATGAAATCTACAAAACATCCGTGAAAATTTTATCTAAAAAATGTATCCAACCTAATATTAAGAAATTAAAGCTTAAAAATTCATGAAATTGGTGCGAACTATACCTTTTTATGGGTTAGACTCAGACCTGAAGGTCTGTTCGAAATTTGAGAGAATTTCAGTAAAGTTATTAAGTCCAAAAAATAGATTTGGACAAAAAAATTAGGCCCGTTTAAAATATGGGTTGAGCTCGAGCTTAAACATTCAAGAATCGAACTCGGCCCAATCCATTTTCAAGTTTATAATATTTTATATATTATGTAGTTTAGAACATATTAAAAAAATAAACTTATACTAAATTTATAATACTACTCTAATATAAACATTAAAAAAATGTTAATGATTATATAAAACTTTTAATAAAAAAATAAAAATATTAAATATTAAAATAAAATAAAATAAATATTTTTTAGAAAAAAATTTAAAAGTCATATGGGAAGGCTTAAAATAGACTTGAGTTAATCTTTTATAAATATAGGTGAATTTGAGAAAAAAATTTACATTCATATTTCGATCTAAATTAAATTTAAAAAAACATAAAATATGTTAATATTATATTTAAACCCAACCTCAACTTTATCTATAAACACCTATAGTGCATCACACGTAATTATACACTAACTCTATGCCTATATTTTAGTATTATCAAACCAAACTTAATGTCAAAATTGATTCCTCGAGCAAGAAATAAAATTAAATAAAACAGATTATTCGGCTCACCTTTTTGAGTGGGACAAAACATTTGATATTTAACTCAAGTAAATTAAAAATTAAGGTACATTACTTGTCCCATCAATTTTATTTTCTAATTTTTATATTTTCAATTATTGAATGAAATGATTTTCAAATCATAATAAAATTGAAAAAAAAGTTCTTAAATAAGGTCTCATAATCAAATCAATAATTATTATACATTAAAGTTTCTGTACATGGAAAAACAGGAAGGCACATGCATAGGTGCTTCATCTAATTTGGTTTTTTAAAAACTAATGAAGTTGGAAAAATGGTGAGGGAAAGGAAATATCTACTACTACCAAATCAAACAAAACCAATCAGCAATCACACCTAAATGAAAATATGTTTCTAGAGGGAAATAAAACAACTTAACCCTAGTAGGTTGACGTGATGCTCAAGGTATTTATCGCTTCATATGTCACTTAAATTCAAGCTATGCTAGTCACGTTGTTGTTAGGATTTTATACTCATTTTATAATTAACAAAAACAAACAAACAACTTAACCCTAATTAAAAATAACCTAAAATAAATGAATTTTGATAAGTCATAGGACTAACTCCTCCAATAATTGAAAAAGAGCCATAGAATTCGGGAGACAACTTATGAGAATTCAAGGGCCTAAGAGAATATTGACAGTGTTGGGATCTAGTGCTTTTAGTGTAGTGATATCATCTATGTACTTTCAATTTTTCGAACAAATTAGTTTAATAAATTCTATCATTACCATTAATATCTTTTGTATAAAGTTTTCAATGGTTTTTACATGCAAAGCAAAATGAAATAAAATATTAACTTATTGATTATGTAATGTTTAATTAATATTAAGTTGCATTATGCAGTTGGATCATAATGTAAAAAGATAATTTATGTTAATAGATAATCTAAATGGTCTATAATCCAATCGAAATTAAACAAATCAATTAAAAGATTATTATGGTGTCTATCAAGTCTAATTAAAGAAATACTTTATTTAGGACTCTCAAAAAATAATGACATCAATATGTCTGTAAAAAGGCAATAAAAACACCAAATCTGTTGGTGTAAAAAGAAAATACTCAATAGACAAAGAAACTCTAATTTTTAGTACTAAATAAGTGTTGAATTTATATAGCATGTTGTAACCGAAAATAATATTTAAAAAGTAAAAAATCAACCACCTTAATATCTAATCCCTTCACATCAACAACAAAATTAAAAAAAAAAATAAAAAACCAAAATTCTGAATTTAAAATATTGCTTCCTAATTGACTGATTCTAAAGCAGATATTTTTTTATTTATATTAGTGTAGTATCATGATTTTTAGTCTTTATTTTTATACAATCATAACTCCTCCCTAACCTTTGAATAAGAGGATAATATATTTCAGCGTATTAGAACCCACGTTCTCTTACATTGACAACAATACCAATATTAATTGAGATAAAACTCAATCACGTAATCTAGAATTTGTATGGTTGTTTTGGTATAAAAAAAGTTGAGATGAAAAGTGATTGGATAAATTGGATTTTTGTAACAGTGACTTACATTCAACAATTTCCTTTGATATGATGATATCTAACTACAACCCAAACTTAATTTTATTTAAAATCTAACCCTAAAATGGAAACTCTCTAACCTTAAGTTATCCTATCTTGAAATCTAAGCTTCATATTTAAAATAAAAAAAAAACCTATTAATTAATTAATTATACACTCTAGTTAAACCAACTCTCTAAAATATGTGAAACAAGGGAAATAATTGAATAAAACAATGACGCCATATCATCTGTATCTTTTTTCCAATACATTTATGCTACATTAGCATTTTCATCCTGAAAAAAATTAAATCCAAATTAAAATCCTAAAATTCAGAATAAAAATATTAATGTGACATAAAATTATTGAAAAGGGATAATATCCCTATTTCATACAATTATTTCTTTATGAAACAATAGTTATAAGATTAGAAGAGGAGATGTTTTAGTGAAAAATCTGTGTTGGGCAGGGAGATTTTATATAATAAACAAATGTTGTCTTGAAAATTTTATTAATTTAAATTTGATTTTCGGGCAAATTTTTTTTAAATTTGATTTTCGAAAGGAAATTCCCTATAAATTAAGTAGAAATTGACAAATTCCAATTATTGTAACCACCTTTTGATTTCAAACCTATCTATTACATCATTTGCTTGCGGATTAGCTTTTGTCTTCGTCATAGCAGTTATTATAGTTGACTGTTTCTTTCTTTCCCGAATAACAAAATAATCTAGCATTCCAATAAAAAAGTCCTTTCACGCCTCACTTGTCAATAAAATAAAAGGTAAAACTATTAATTAATTTCCGTTTTAATCATTAAATTTAAAAAAAAATTGCAAAATGAAGTTTTCACTTTAACTCACTTAATCATATTAATATTGTTGCATAGCAATTTTCTTTGTTTACACCATTTACATTAATTAAAAGTTCTTCTTCCATTTCTATTTTATAGTTCAGCTTTTTCTTTATAAAATATTCCTGAACGTCATGAATTTGTGAATCAAAATTTAAATAATTTTTTTCTTTGGTTTCCAACACTGATCACTAAATCGACTTGGTTCTAAGATATGTTCTTTTACTCGTCATTGGTACTGACCAACTATACCGATTGTTGAATCATCATTTGGAGTAGACTTTTTTTTTTAAAAAAAATTAATAGTCTAGTGACTTAAATAAATTTTTTTTTAGATAATTTAGTGACTTGAATGAAAACTTTCGAATAATTTAGTGACCACCTTTTAACTTTTTGAAGTTTAGTAACCAAAATGTAAACTATAGTTTAGTGATCTTGGATGTAGTTTGCCTTAAAATAAAACAAGACATAATGAAATATTCAACATAATTGTAATTAGAGGTGTTCATGAGCCTAATCAGGTTTAAACATGATATTAACACACTTTATACTTATCTAAGCCTGATTCGACTTGAAATATCAGCCTAAATTTTTGTCTAATCTTGCCCATATTTATAAATAGTTAACTTAAACTCATTTTAGTCCTACCTATATTGTTTTAAAAAAAATTAAAAATATATACTAATATTAGTTTTAATTCAATATTTAATATTTAATAATTTAATATATTTTTATTTATTAAAATTGTATATTCATATTAATATTTTTTTAATATTTATATTATAATAATATAATATTACTATAGATTTAATTTTTATGTGTTATAAAATATTTTTGAGAGTATTTAATCAAACACCTTGTGAGTATTGTATTATTGTGTATTTTCTATTCTTTCATTGTTTTTTTATTTTTGAGTTGCTTTCACTCTATTTTTAATGTCTAAAGAATTTTTATCGAAAATTTTCAATTTTACAATAGTTAAGTTAATTTAAATCAATTTAAAATTAAGAAATCGTGTGGCAAAAATTTTAGTCCGGTGACACTTGGAACGTTGCTGAACAAAAACCCATCCAAAAGAGAGAAACAAGCCATAGCGACTCAGTGGAAGCCCACTGCATGAAGTTGCTCAAGGCATTCCAAATCTATAGATCCACTGGTATCAGTTATCAGCATCGGATCCATTCGAAAGGACTGGTGGGATTATTATTCTGAGAGGAGAGAAACATGGAAAATTAAATTACCACGAATCTTATTAAAAAATTAAGATCTGTTTATATATTTATTTATTTTATAATTAGCGTTAGCGTAGAGTAGTTGCAAAATGTAATCAAATCTAGAAAAGATTTTGTGAATAATTTATCCACAAAAATGTATTCAACCCAATGTTAAGAAATTAAAGCTTAAAAATTGGGTCCCATATTACATAAATATCCTCTAACCCTATGCCTATATTTTAGTATTATCAAATCAAACTTTTAAGGTCAATAAGTAATTAAGAATAGAGCTACATGTCCCACTAACATTTTTTTCCTTCTAATTTTTATATTTTATTGTAAGCCATACTTATTTGAACTAATACAAATATAAGTAATTTCAATTCAAAGTAAATGAAAATAGATCTTAAATAATTTCCTATAATCAAATCAATAACTATATAAACTTGAACTTTCATGGTATTTATATTTTGTAGTATAAATATCTTGATAAAATATATATTGATAATTCATGTATCACATTAAACATTTTAAATGTATAGCTAATTAACGTAAAATTATTCTAAAAATAAACCATGGAAAACATGCATCTAAAAGTTTGTACATAAAAGTTCTTTTATATGAAAATCAGAAAGGCATATGGATAGATGCTTCATCTAACTTGGTTATTTAAACAACTAACAAAATTGGAAAAATGGTGAGGGAAAGTATGGAAGAAGGGTTGTTAACAAGCAGGTATCAATTACCACCAAATGAAACAAAACCAACCAGCAATGGCGCCGACGGTGACAGTCTTACCGACAACCTTAACATGCCATCTCAGCCGGCAGCTTCGTCGTTAACACCTGTACTTGTCTTTAGTACGTTTGTTGCTGTCTGTGGCTCATTCAGCTATGGATGTTCTGTAAGTTCTTCAGTACTTCCTTCTCTTCCGAACCCTTTTCTCTTATGCTGCTTCTTCTTCTTCTTGTTCCAGGTTTTTTAGTCGGAATTCGGAAAGTAAAGTGGTTTCATCCATGATCAATATTTTAATAATTACACGTTTAAATTTAATAATATGTGCAAATATTTATATTATTTGGTAATTACTGATAATGATCTAACTTTGCATGAACCCAGCTTGGTTATTCATCACCAGCGGAGACAGGGATCATGGAAGACTTGGACCTCTCCTTGGCAGAAGTTAGTACACCCCAATCTTTTTCCATTCATTTCCTTTATTATTATTATTTTTTTACAACAGAAAAAATCATATATTCAATAAGCTTCCACTTACTTAAAGCACAAGAAAGCTCTAGTTGGGTTTATGTAACTATCTTACTCGAATCAACATGAGACAAATACGGGTATACTTTTTTTTTCTTTTTCCTTCTAAGTTTATCCCATCTTTGTCACCCAATTGCAGTACTCTGTTTTCGGTTCAATAATGACAATTGGAGGAATGGTAGGAGCAATTCTAAGTGGGAAGATAGCAGATCTTATCGGTAGGAAACGTGTAAGTTCTTTTTTCTTCTTTTGGTTAAGCCTTTACACCTTCCAAAGATCTAATAATCATATAAGATTTCAAGTTAAATTCCTGTTGAATAATGGCTCATCCCTTTTAATTAATGTGTTCATGTACCGTGAGAAACAGGCAATGTGGTTCTCTGACGTCTTCTGCACTGTTGGGTGGCTAGCAATAGCATTTGCAAAGGTTAACTTCTAGCTTGAATCATTTACTGGCTATTGTAACTCCATATACACCAATCTGTAAGATCTTAAATGGTTATTGTTCAACTCTTGTTGTAAGAATGCTTTGTCGCTGGATATTGGAAGGCTGTTGATCGGACTCGGAGTCTCTATTTTCTGTTATGTGGTAAATATACCAAGGTTTACACTTCACATTTCATCAACTTAAATCAGCTTTTATGTAACTTACTATTGAGATACATGTATATATAGTAGCTGAACTTCCCATATCAAATAGGTACCTGTTTATATAGCTGAAATAGCACCTAAAAGTTACCGGGGTTCCTTTGCATCATCAAACCAGGTAAAATATACTAAACCCATAACTGACATTGTGATTTTTCAACTCGTCATTAGTTAGATACGAGTTTTCCCAATGGTGCAGTTGATGACTTCTTCTGGCTTTGCAATTATGTTTTTCGTTGGAGCCATCATTTCGTGGCGCACCCTGACTATGATCGGTATATACTTTGATTTTTTTTTTTTATTAACTTAAAGCTAAAGGTTGTGATATGTTATTTATGTATTATCCATTCTATTTCCTTCAGGTACTATTCCCTGTGTAGTACAGATGATAGGCTTGTTTTTCATTCCAGAGTCCCCTAGATGGCTGGTATGTCTAACTCAGTAGTATGGCTAATCATAGGATGCTTTTTAAGTCCATAACATGTGGTCGAGAAATGCAACATGTGACCGGCTTTTGCAGGCAAAATGTGGTCGAGAAAAAGAGTTTGAAGCATCCTTGAAGCGTCTTAGGGGAGAGAACTCAGATATTTCTGAAGAAGCTGCTGAGATCAGAGTATCATTTTAGCTTCATATCTTGTTGTCTTCTAAAGATTGTGAACACTTGTTTCCTCATGATTACAAGAAACGCTATGTGCTTACGTTTCTCTTGTAGGATTATATAGCTACTCTTGAGCAACTAACAGAAGCAAGCTTCCTTGAATTGTTCCAAAGGAGATATGCCAATGCACTCATTGTGAGCCGAAAATAACATCAGCTTAATAATCTGTACTCACCATTTATGACTTGCCTGATCACTTACATACGGCTTCTTGGAATTTGCAGGTTGGAGTTGGCCTAATGCTATTGCAACAACTAGGAGGAAATAGTGCTGTGGCATATTATACTAGCAGCATATTCAAAGAATCCGGTAAATTATTTTTGTTGTCAATACAAGTTTAATACCTGGTAGTGGTGGGAGAAAAGAAAGATGAAAACAGTCTTGTTTGCAACAGGTATATCAGGTAGCCTTGGCCTTCAAGTTTTAGCTGTTATACAGGTACCTTCATGGCTACTTTTCCAACTTGTAATGAAAGTCAAATTGTGTTCCAAGCATTTCCGAATTCCGAGACATGCTGATTACATTGTTTCTTTTTGCAGATTCCAGTAGCAACTCTAGGTTTGCTTTTAATGGATAGATCCGGTAGACGGCCACTTCTTTTGGTTAGTATTGTAAACAATTCATTTTAAGATTGTAAAAATGCTGAACAAACCAAGTTAAAAAGAATAGTATTTTAATCCAATTTTTTGGCAGGTTTCTGCAAGTGGATTGTGTTTCTCCTACTTTCTCCAGGGACTGGCATTCTGCTTTAAGGTATAACAGAATTTAGCTATTTTCTTCAAGAGATTGACAATGGCATTTCTTGTTTAATGCTTTCAAGTTCTTATGTTTTTTCCCTGAAAACTTTGATGTTATTTTACAATCAGGAACTCCCCAATTTGAAGGCTCTTACTCCATCTCTAGCACTTAGCAGTATTTTGGTACTTCAGTTTGTCCTACAATCTTCTGCTTTACACTTATTTAACTATTGTACATATTGAGCCAAACTACATGTATAAACTGATCAATACTGCAAAAACAGATTGGTGCTACAGCTTTCACAATAGGGTTGGGAGGAATACCATGGATTATAATGTCAGAGGTATGTGCCAATTCTGAGATAAAAAGCTTCATCATTGCTTACATATCAAGTTTTCTTCAATAGCTGGCGACAAGAGATTCATTTGACTAAAACATGGTCCATATTCTTTGTCAGATATTTACTATAAATGTTAAAGCTCAAGCTGGAAGCCTGGTGACTTTAGTCAATTGGTCCACCGCTTGGATAATGACTTACAGTTTCAATTTTATGATGGATTGGAGCTTAGCAGGTCATCCTCCATATCTCTCCTTCTCTAAGTGAGTAAATTAACATATCAATTTTCAGAACTAAAATGTATGAGCAAACATCACTGCAGGAACATTTTTCTTTTTCTCGGGAATCTCAGGCTTAACTGTCCTATTCGTGGCCAAGTTAGTCCCAGAGACGAAGGAGAGAACACTGGAGGAAATACAAGAATCCATCACTCATTTTCTGTAATATAAGATTTAATCTTGGCATGGCCATGAATGCATGCACCAATAGGAATAAACAGTGTGCATATGGCTTACTTTCATTCTTATTTTACAAATGATCATTTCCAAGGAGGAACAATGCTGGTGAGCCCTTTTCCATTTCAGCATATTGGGCTTAAAAGACCCTACATATGTATTTGTATACTGTGAACTTATATAGTATTGTGACATTCAATTTTCTTTATATATTGACTGTTGGAATTTTGTTTAGTTCATTTGGTCAATGCCAACTGAATTTGGCATTTTCTTTTGCAGGCAGCTCAGATCATAAGAGTAGTTGTACTCATTTGGATAGACTTCTATGAATATCCAAATGTATAGCTTTTTAGGCTTTCTGAACTGTAGCCACAAATTCATATGAACTATTGAACATCATTTCCTCAATGCCAGCACAGCCCTAAATCCCTTTTTCGGTGGTGTTGGAAAAATCTCAACCATTTAACTTTATGAAATTATTATTTGTTGTATAGGCTTGTCAAAATTATTTATTATTTGGTGCATAAGCTCTGTATCCATATGGGTGCAAAGAGGTACCGAATGGCAGTTGTATATAATGATAAAAAAGACACAAAATAATACGTTTTGCCTCCAGTATGACACTTAGATGCAAACCGTGATTGGTGAAAACCTGGCCTTGTATAGAACACATATGTGTTCATACAAGGAGGGGAGTTAGGAGGATACAGAGGTGATGTTGTTATATAGCATAGATGAGCGGATATGAAGATACACGAAAATTTGGTTCTTCGGGAATCGGGATCAGAAGCTAATACAATGAAGGGAGTACGTGGAAAAAGGATGCATGTGGTTTTGCATGTTGCATGATAACATGAACAATAAGCCTGTCTGTCATAAATGGTAGTCCACATAAGTGGGGTATTCAAGGAGTAAATGTGCCTGTAACTATCATAAATGAGTTTAGAAACCAGATTCGTTTGCCAATAGTCTGAGTATGATTTTGGTATCATCCGCCAGTTGATCCACATAACAGAGTAAAGTATTTGCCAACTATCATGAACTAGTTGAATTTCCTTTTCCTTATTGTCTGATAGTAATCATGGTGGGATTGTTATTCCCAAGAACTTACTAAGTTCTCACAAACTTACCCAATTTCTTCTTCCTTTCAGGTTCTCAGGTTAAGCGTGATGATCGAAGGGGTACAACCAAATCTGCGTCTAGTTTTTAGCCTTCTTATTTTCGGGGTTACATATATTTACTGAGGGTGTTAGGTCAACTGTTAGAAACCGCCATTTGAAATTCTCAATCTGTATTGAGCATTATTTTGAACACATCAAATGTTGAATGGAAGCCTTGACGGCATAAAGTCATGATGACTAATTGATGTTAGTCACCAAGGGTCAAATTTGTACATCTTAACCCTTAAAGTGTGACGAGTTTTTATTCTAAAATAGTGCTTCTAAATAAACATAATTTTAAAACAAAGGAATACCGCTCTAGGAAAAAGGGGTATCCACCAGAATGGATAATGATCTTTTCTCTAAAGAAAAATAAATAGGTGTGTAACACCCCAAATCCGATCCGATGAACTGGATTCAAATTTGGGGTTTTACCACTCTAATAGATATGTAACCTAATTCTACTTATACAAATTACGATTGATTACACTACTTAAAGATAAAAATTCCTTATAAAATACATAAGTGTAACAATTATGAATTACAATTATAATACATAGATAACTTAATTACAACTATAACTAAATTGATGTCTTGGTTTAATATAGTTATCCTGGATTAAAGATTTCTATGTATCAGACCAGGCTCAATCGTGCCAATAAAGCTTGCTTTCTATGCATAATAATCTGATATGTCGCTTCTTTGGTGTAGCCCTGACATAGTTCCTTCAAGTATAGTCTCACTTTCAACCTGAAACATAAAGAATAACCCATATAAGTTCATAAGAATTTAGTAAGAAAAACACTAATTACCTAAATCATATTTGCAAACTGCATCTGGTAATTCAAATAACCATCTTATTGTTCTTATCCTTCAACTTGTCTCAGGCGAATACTTTTCTAGAATTCCATTCTTCATACACTATAGATGTCATACCTTACCTTGAGATCATGTCTTACCCATCAACATCTTCAATACATCACTTACGTTCTTCGTTCTAAACTTTCATGATTCCTTATCCATTTCATTTCCAGAGGTTTATATATATAAAACATTGTTATTCTTGCATACATAACTCTAAGTCATCGTTTCATTGAAATTCATGAATGATCATGTACATAGATGACAAAATACCTCCTTCAATTATGTACAGTTTGAATCTTCCTTGAGAATACCCATTTACCTTTCTTTATCTTCTCAATTCATTATTCACAATTGAATCATAATATTGTACGATACTTTGCTATGGCCCATAGAGACCCTATGTCTTATTGAACTTACTGATTACTCTTACGAGCCATACTGAGTGTAGTAAAACCATTTAATACAAAATTTGCTATTGCAAGACTTACTCTTTGATGTGTCTCTAACTAACTATAATCACAATAAAGGCAAGCGCACCTATCGTTTAATAGTATAGTTATGGTAAGACTGGAAATATTGTATCCACAAGGACCAAGAGTACTAGTAATTACTATCTTCCTATTATCTAGCCTAAAAATTGGAGTGATTTCTTTTAAACTAAAACTAATTAAAAACACGACAGAGAATGAATTGGAAAAATATTTTTAGACAACTATCTGAGAGAGGCAATACCCAAGGAAGAATCTACCTAGGCTTCACTTATTACTCCTGATTCATACGATTTATTCACTTGACTTAATCTGTAGAAATTCCTGATTTATGCTAATATCTCTTTCGAGACTAAAAACAACTGACTCTAGGTTGATTAATTGAAATCTCTTTCTAATTAAAACCCCTATTGTCGCATTAACTCGATCTATGGATTCCCTTATTAGATTTAACTCTAATCCAGCAGATTTACGTTGTCCTATATCTAGGATTGCATTCAACTCCGCTTAATTGTGTTGATCTACTCTTAAACAGGGACTTTTGTTCCTCTGAATAAGCATATTCGACTTGAATCAATAACCTAAATTATTAAAACAAGAATAAGAACTCACAATTAAGAATAAGAACAAGTATTTATCTTATAAATCAAATAGTAATAAGTTTCATCTAGGTATCATCCCCTCAGGTATTTAAGGGATTTAGTTCATACTGATAGAAGGGAACATCTTAAAATAAGGAAAACTACAAAACATAAGAAAATCCAAAAACTTCAAGAGAAATTGATAGGAGATCTTCAGTCTTGATGGAGATCCTTTTTCCAAGCTGCTCCCGATGGTTGTCTTTGAGTATTTTCTACTTTCTACTTTGTGTCTCCCCCTTAGGTCCTCCATTGGGGTGTTTATATAGGTTTTGGAGCGCCTTTCTTGGCCCACAAGTAGCTTTTTTCGAATAGAATTAGACTTGGTTCGGCAGGGACACGCCCGTGGGTGAAAACTTAGGCCGTGCTTGATTTTGCTCATCACACACGGCCGTGTGGTCTGCCCGTGTACGACAATACAGGCCGTGTTGATTTCTGATGTAGGCCCATTTTGTCCCCTTTTGGCCCGCTTCTCGCTCTTTTCAACTCCCTAAGCTCTCCTGAGTGTAAAACATGAAATTAAAGGATTAGGAGTATCGAATTCGTCAAATCTAATGAAAATTCATCCAAAAATAAGCCAAGCATGGGGTCAAAATATGTATAAATTATGGTTTATCAAATATCCCCACACTTAAACCTTTGCTTGTCCTCAAGCAAAATCCTCAACTCACAATTAAAATTAACTTCCTCAATTCATAATTCTTCATCAATAATGTCTCATCATAATTCACAGATAATTCATACATTGATAATTTAACTAAAAGAATCTTAAAGATCCAAACAATTCAAGTCACAAATTTTATAGCACGAAAACATAGGTGTTTCCCTTCACCTAAACAATTACCTTTGATTCAAAACCGACAAGAATCGACATCCTCACTAAAGATTCACTCAAATAACTCAATGTGTTTAAGGTTCAAATTAAGCACTCAAAAGTCAAACGTGACAAGTTATTACCATAGGCTTGCATGAAAATCAAATCTCCACCACTATAAAATGAGATGATACACAAATCACAAGGTCTTAAAAAGGGTTGTAATGAGGCTTGGGTTAAAGGTGTGGATAAAGGCTGAATTAGAGGGTTAGAATCGAGATTGAATTAAAGATTTACCTAACTAGAAAAATAAACTAATACTGAATAATTGCCTCAACTGAAAACTTATCACTAATAACACGAGCTGCTTCTCAGAATATGAAACTAACCATTTAAGCCCACCTAACATAATAATGAATAAATTTTCAAATTTTTTTTACGTACAATAATAAGAAATAATTTAATGCTGGAATAGAGAACATAGTTAGGCAATTGATCAAATCAAGTCTCGACAAAAAAAGGGTTAATACAATAGGAAAAATTCTCAATGAATCAAAAAGAATGAGTTTTGGGTTAATATTGAGGGTAAATCAAGAAACGGTTTATTAGAATCAAAGGGGTTCACTAGGGGTTAATTATGAAGGTAGGCTTTTTGGGATAAGTGGGTTAAGACCTAGGTGCCTTTATCATCTCAGTATATCAAATCACGGGTGTGGTCTCGACATGCATAATCGAAGCAAGTTCTAGAATAACAAATCAATATTGACACTCTCATAACCAACAATAAAGTGAGCAAGAAAAATATATGCTCTAAAAGGCTCAAAGTCTCATAAAATTTATGGTTTTGATGTCAACCTTGTAAATTTCAAACTTTAAAGTAATATTTAAATTTAGGGAAACAACCTGATAAATTTTTAATTCTGAAAATAAACTTATCATGCTTGATTCTCTAATGTATTTAAAGTTTAAACCATCAATGCACAATTGCCTATGACTTAATCCAAAACATATCAATAAAATCATAAGTTAATAGAAATTTTATTCTAATAATAATATGAGAACATTTACTTAAGAACAAGACATAATTCAGGGATTTTTTGATAATGATATAATTAACCTCCCCACACTTAAGATGTACATTGTCCTCAATGTACAAAGATAGATAATGATAATACAGTAAGAAAATCATAAGATAGGGAGAAAAGTGAAACTTTCTGAATTTTGGATGGAATCAGTGAAAAGAAGCCCGATGAATTAGGCAGAGGTGAAGGTGGGGGAGAATACTCCGGTAGCACCTTGAACCTTTTGAAATCGAGTCAATTAAGCAGCCTGCATGAACTGGTCTATGAGGAAGTGGTGGCATATCTGCTTTAAAGTTGTCGCGCACGGGGAGACCGCGCATCCTTCCGCTTTTTTGAAGAGGGGATAGCGGCCTTGGTCTTACCTTGAGTATTAGTCATTGTGTTCCTAAAAATGATTTACAATAAATAATTCAAGCATCACCACAAGTAATTGATCGCTGAAACCAGAGTTTTAAAATTTATAAAGAATGTGGTCGAACCTGGAAACTAACTCTGACAACGATTAGAGACAAGTGTACCTATCGAACAGTAGTACAGCTTAGGCAAGACTGGACTATTGAACCCAAAGGAACTAAAAGTATTAATACTAACTTTCTTTTTATTATTTAGCCTTAAAAATAATGTGAAGTTGTTTTAATCTAAATAACGACGACTAAGCTAAGGACAAAGACAAAAAGAGCGAATTAGGAAATAACTTGAAGAAAGACTCAATTGATCACGACGATACCCTCAGGAAGAATCCACCTAGACTTCACTTGTTATCTAACCCTGAATCATATGATTTATTTACTTAGCTTGATCCGTAGGACTCCCTAACCTATGCTAAACCCTCTCTCGAGGCGAATAACATCTAACCCTAGGTTAATTAGTAGAACTCTCGTTCTCTTATAATAACCCCTAAAATAGCAATAAATCGATCTATGGATTCCCATATTAGGTTTCACCCTAAATCCGAAAAAATCTCGTAACCCTATCTCTAGGCGTTCGATCAACTCCGCTTAATTACGCTAGATCTACTCTTAAGCAGGGTCTATTCCTCCTCCACCTAAGCACATCATATTTGGATTAAGCATGCATATTTAAGAACAAAATAAGTATTTATCATAAAATTCAGAAATCAAATAACAAGATTCATCTAGGTTTCATCCCCTTCAGGTATCTGAGGGGTTTAGTTCATAACTAAGAAAGGAAACATCTCAAGAGAAAAGATAAAACAAAACATAAGAAATCCCTAAAACTCCCTGAAGGAATTGAAGGAGAATTCTGCCGTCTTAAGTATAATTCCGGCTTCTTGGGATGGATCAACTGGCTAACTTCGAGTGATTCCCACAATTCTGACCTTTTCGGCTTGGCTCCTTGGCCTAGCTCGACTCCGGTTTCGGCTTCCACCGAACTCTCTTTTCAAGTTGGCCCCTTGGGTGTTTATATAGGATTTGAGATGCCTTACTTGGTCCCTAAGTATCCTAATTTAAGTAGAATTCTTACTAAGGTGTTTGAATAGGCTTTGGAATGTGTTTCTTTGCCTCCATGTATCCTTTCCCGAATGAAATTACTCTTTCCAGCGATAGGGGCACGGCCATAGCACACGCCCATGTGAATCGTGTCCAGGCCATGCTGGGACTTCTTTAATGAGGCACGGCCGTATGAGTCGAGATCAGGCCGTGTTCTTGATGACTGGCGTGGCACGACCGTGTGGTTTTGGGCCCAGGCCGTGTTGATTTCGTGATATGGCCCATTTACTCTGTTTTAGGCCCATTTTACGTTCTTTTTATCCTCGGATGCTTTCCTGGGTATAAGACATGTAAAGAAAGGATTAAGAGCACCTTTTTACATAAATCGAGGGATATACCATCCAAAAGCATACTAAATGTAGGATTTAAAATATGTTGCTTTTACGGTTTATCAGTAATATCGAAATAGTCATAAATAACAGGATATTCCTAACATAGTGTATTTAAAAGTTAAGCAAATTAACAATACTGACTTATGGTACCCTAAGCTAAATCTAAATGGAATGAATAATAAGAAGAAAATAATAAAGAAAATAAAGATAATAAAAATCAATAATAGAAAATAAATATGAATTCAAAATAAAGAGGAAAAAGAGTGACCAACGGTGGCAAGGATGGTGGCTGGTGTGGTGGTGGTGCAAAGAAAGAATAAGGGAAAGAGGAAAGGCGAGGGAGAGAGAAAGAGGGAAAGAAAAGGGAAGGGGAAAGTTTCGGGTTGAGGGAGAAAAGAAAAATACGGAAGGAGGGAGGAGGTTGGTCGGTGGTGGCCGGAAGTAGGAATGGGGGGAAAACTGCGGTGGCTAAGGTTGGGGGGAAATTTTGGAGAGAAGGTGAATAGTAGACGGGAGTTTAAATAGGGGTTGGGGCACACAGTTGCGGCCCACGCTCGTGTGTCCTGTGTTTAGCCCGCGTGTTTCGTAAGTGTTGGTTTAGGGGGTGTTTGAGTCTTGGCCCACACCCGTGTTCCCTGGGCGTGTTGGGTCACACGGCCGTGTGATGTATCGCTCGTTTCTCCCACGCCCGTGTGGAGGTTCATACGCTCGTGTTAATTAAGCAGTATCGCCCACGGACTTAAGGCACGCCTGTGTGGGTTTATCGCATCCCGTGTTCTTAAGTTAGTTTCGACTACGGCCGCATCACATGGTCGTGGCATTTTATCGCCGCCCGTGTTTAGGGGGAAAACTTTTGTCCTATTTCTGGATCGTCTCTACCACGCCGATGTACCTACTCGTGGTGTCCACACGGCCACGGCCACGCCCGTGTGCAAAGCCGTGTGGGTAGGGAAACCAGCGCTTATTAATTTGGTTGGTTTTTAGTTAGGTGCTAAAAACCGAAAATATAGACATTAATAGGGTTAGTGCTCGAGTTGCCTGCCGAGAAGCGCTTATTTAGAGTCTAAGCTCGACTCACCTTTAATTCGCATAATCATGGTGGTTCGAGGAGTTGAAATTCTTCATTCCTACTATCAATTTTGTTAAAATAAGGTTTTAGATGAGTACTATTTACCTTGAAGGTGCCAAATTTGGAATGAGTTACCTCGATTGTATCATAAGGGAAAATATTAAGTACCATAAAAGGGGTTGTTCCATGAGGTTCAGAAGTGGCAATTCGAATATCTGCATTATCCATTAGAACTCGGTCTCTAACCTTAATTTGGCTCTTTTTATTTTTAGGCTCGTCATGGCTTTGCTTTGGTTCATCGTGTACTTTTAATTTCTCCTTAAACTATGTTCGCCATTCGTCTAGTTCCTCGAACTGGAGTCTTTGTTCCTCATGAATAGTTCTGTTCTCAATATGAGAGCTAGACCATGGCTCTGTCATCTTTTTCCGATGAATTTTCTGCAAAGAAGATTGAACATTAAGCTCACTTACATTAACAGGATTTGTATCATCTTGATCACTAGATATTCTGACAGAATCACGTACTTGGAGTTTAATCATGTCATCACCTACACGAAGTATTAATTCCCTGTACCAACATCAAGAATAGTCCTAATAGTTGCTAAAAAGGGTCGTCCTAAAATTAAAGGAACATCACTATCCTCATCCATGTCTAAAACAATAAAGTCTATTGGGAATATGAATTTATCAAATTTGACTAGCACTTCTTCAATTATACCCCTAATAAATCTAATGGTTTTATCAACCAATTGAATGCTCATCCTAATTTGTTTGGGTTTCCCAAGGCCTAGCTGTTTAAACATTTTATAAGGCATAATATTGATACATGCCCCTAAATCAGCTAAAGCATTATTAACAGATAAATCACCAATTAAGAAATGAATCGTAAAACTCCCTGGATCTTTTAATTTACGGGGTAGTTTATTTTGTAAAATTACTGAGCAAACTGCATTTAGCTCCACATGCAATGCATCATCTAACTTCCGTTTGTTTGCTAAAAACTCTTTTAAAAATTTTACTGAATTGGGCATCTACGAAAGAGCTTCAATAAACGATAAGTTAATATGTAATTTTTTTAAAAGTTTAAGAAATTTACTGAATTGTTCATCTGTGCGGTCTTTCTTCGTCGTACTGGGATATGGCATACGAGGTTTGTACTCTTTACTTACCAGTTTTTGTTTATTATGGCTTATCTCAGCATTACCTTTATCTACCACGTTTTTTTGCCTCGGGTTTGTTCGCCTAATCCTTCACTATTGTGAGCAATAATGGCATGAAGTTGCTCCTTTGGGTTAGTTTCAGTGTTGCTTGGCAAGCTACCTTGTGGTCGTTCTGAGATCAACTTGGCAAGCTGACCTATTTGGTTCTCGAGCCCTTGAATCAGCGCTTGCTGATTTTTGAGTGCTATTTCAGTGTTTTGAAAACGGGTTTCTGACACCGAGATGAATTCTGTTAGCATTTCCTTAAGGGTCGGCTTCTTTTCCTGTGGGTAGGGTTGTTGTTAAAAGCCTGGAGGGGGTTTTTGTCTCTGATTTCCTTGACCACCCCATGAGAAATTTGGGTAGTTCCTCCAACCTAGATTGTAAGTGTTACTATAGGGATTATCTATTTGCTTTCTATGCCAGGGTTGTGGGATGGGTATTCTATATTACCCATTCCTCCTTAATTCGTATCGCACTGCATCACTGGATGTACCTGCGAAGAACCACACAAACCATCAATCTTTTTATTTAGAAGCTCTACCTGGTTTGATAGCATAGTCACTGCGTCGAGGTTGAAAACACCGGCTGCCTTTGTTGGCTTCTTCCTCATAACTTGCCACTGATAGTTATTCAGTGACATCTCTTCAATGAATTCGTAAGCAGCCTCAGGTGTTTTATTGTTTAGTGTACCTTCAGCGGCTGAATCAATCAATTGCCTAGTTGAGGGGTTCACACCATTGAAAAGGTTTGAACATGTAGCCATAATAGTAACCCATGGAGAGGGCATCTTCTCAGTAGATCCTTGTATCTTTCCCATTGATAAACCATAATCTACACATATTTTAACCCCATGCTTGGCTTATTTTTGGATGAATTTTCATTAGATTTAATGAATTCGATGCTCTTAATCCTTTAATTTCATGTTTTACACTCAGGAGAGCTTAGGGAGTCGAAAAGAACGAGAAATGGACCAAAAAAGGACAAAATGGGCCCACCTCAAAAATCAACACGGCCTGGACCAACGTACACGGGCAGATCACACAGCTGTGTGTGACGAGCAGAATCGAGCACGGCTGAAGGCTTCTGCCACAGGCGTGTCACACGGGCGTGTCCTTGCCGAAACCAAGTTTAATTCTATTCGGAATAGGATACTTGTGGGCCAAGAAAGGCGTTCCAAAGCCTATATAAACACCCTAAGGGACAACCTAAAAGGGGACGTCGGGTAGACGCCGAGTAGGAGGCATAAAATACTCGAAGACAGCCATTGGGAGCAACTTAAGAGAAGGATCTCCATCAAGATTGAAGATGTCTTATCAATTTCTTTAGAAGTTTTTGGGTTTTCTTATGTTTTGTTGTTTTTCTTATTTTAAGATGTTTCCCTCTATTAGTATGAACTAAATCCCTTAAATTCCTAAAGGATGAAGCCTAAGACAGATCTTATTATTATTTGATTTATAAGATAAATACTTGTTCTTATTCTTAATTGTGAGTTTCTATTCTTGTTTTGATAATTCAGGTTATTGATTCAAGTCGAATCTGCTTATTCAGTGGAGTCAAAGTTCCTGTTTAAGAGTAGATCAACACAATTAAGTGGAGTTGATTGCAACCCTAGAAATAGGGTGACGAAAATCTGCCGGATTAGATTCAAATCTCATAAGGGGATCCATAGATTGAGTTAATGCGACAATAGGGTTTTAATTAGAAAGAGATTTCAATTAATCAACCTAGAGTCAGTTGTTTTTAGTCTCGAAAGAGATATTAACATAAATCAGGGATTTCTACGGATTAAGTCAAGTGAATAAATCATATGAATCAAAAGTAATAAGTGAAGTCTAGGTGGATTCTTCTTTAGGTATTGCCTTTATCATATAAGTTGTCTAAAAGTATTTTCCTAATTCTTTCATTGTCATGCTTAATTAGTTTAGTTTAAAACGAAATCACTCAAATTCTTAGGCTAAATAATAGAAAGATAGTAAATACTAGTACTCTTGGTCCTTGTGGATACGATATTACCGGTCTTACCATAACTATACTATTGAATGATAGGTGCGCTTGCCTTTATTGTGATCATAGTTAGTTTTAGACACATCACCCATGCATCGTAAAGTGTTTCTAAATCCATTTGCACAAAAGAAGAAATATCATTCCTCAACTTAGCTGTTTTAACCGGCGGAAAATATTTAAGTACAATTTTTTTAGTCATTTATTCCTATGTAGTGATTGATCCTCGTGGTAACGAGTTCAACCACTGTTTAGCTTTTTCCTCAACAAGAAGGGAAACAACCAAAGGCGAATGGCATCATCAGAAACGCCATTAATTTTGAAAGTATCGCAAAACTCTAAAAAGTTGGCTAAATGAGTATTTGGGTCCTCATCTTTCAAACCATTAAACTGAACAAACTGTCGAATCATTTGAATAATGTAGGTTTCAGTTCAAAATTATTTGTAGCAATAGCAGGTCTAACAATACTCGATTCAGCCCCAGTTAAATTAGGCTTAGCATAGTCGTACATAGTACGAGGAGCAGGATTTTTAGCAACCATCGAAGGTAGCAGATTATTATCAGCCATCTCCTCAGTAATATTGTTTTCATCCTCTTGCTCTTCTTCTATGTATTGTAGACTTTGCCTTATCTCCCTACGATTTCTGCGAGCGATACTTTCTATCTCATTGTCAAAAAGCAAGGGTCCTGACGGGTTTCTTCTAGTCATAAACTAAAATTACCTGCTAGAAGCAAATAAAAGAAAAATTAGCAAAATAAAATAAAATAAAATAAATTGCAAATAAAAATAAGAATGGCTAAAGTAATAAAAATTTAGTGTCCCTAATATCTTAGTCCCCGGCAACGGCACCAAAAACTTGATGTGTCTGTAACTAACTATGATTACAATAAAGGCAAGTGCACCTATCGCTTAATAGTATAGCTATGGTAAGACCGGAAATATCGTATCCACAATGACCAAGAGTACTAGTAATTACTATCTTCCTATTATCTAGCCTAAAAATTGGAGTGATTTCTTTTAAACTAAAACTAATTAAAAATATGAAAGAGAATGATTTGGGAAAATACTTTTTAGACAACTTTATAAGAGAGGCAATACCCAAGGAATAATCTACCTAGACTTCACTTATTACTCCTGATTCATACGATTTATTCACTTGACTTAATCCGTAGAAATTCCTGATTTATGCTAATGTCTCATACATTCTAGAAGTACCTATATAGTCATACTTCAACATTAGAATGTTTATTACATACTTAACTTGTCAGATTCTATATGAACTATACATGAAAAACTCATCAAACATTCATACAACAGAATAATCATCATGCCATACGTTCCTAGTTTTAGTTTCGTAATTCAAACACTATCTACAGAAACATCTCGAATGCACAGTATACATAAAAGAGTTGACTTAGAGACTCAACTGACAACCACGGATGGCAACTTGAACTCCAAATCTAACATTCTGTTAAGGATTGTAGCAACCATTGCCTTATAAAACAGAAGAACACCATTAAAACTCATTCAAATAAACTTTATAATCATCTCTAACCTAGATAACCCACATACAAATCCTTACTTCTTTATCTTATGGTCATGCACTCTTACAGGCCTAATCTTTCATAACACATAGAGTCATAAAACTTGCCTTAACATGGAGATTCATTGATGAAATCTAGGACTTCATCTTCAGCTTAAACAAATACCTTTTGCTCCTCAAGCTTCAGATAACAATATTCTAGAAGAAAGAAAAAGAGAACTCTTTCCTTATCCAAACTTGACGCTCCACACCTATGACATTCCATACCAGAATTTGACGAAAACCCTATGATGTGTCTCTAACTAACTACGATCACAATAAAAGCAAGCGCACCTATTGTTTAATAGTATAGTTATGGTAAGACCGAAAATATCGTATCCACAAGGACCAAGAGTACTAGTAATTACTATCTTCTTATTATCTAGCCCAAGAATTGGAGTGATTTCTTTTAAACTAAAATTAATTAAAAGCACGAAAGAGAATGAATTGGGAAAATACTTTTTAGACAACTTTATAAGAGAGGCAATACCCAAGGAAGAATCCACCTAGACTTCACTTATTACTTCTGATTCATACGATTTATTCACTTGACTTAATCCGTAGAAATCTCTAAATTATGTTAATATCTCTTTCGAGACTAAGAACAATTGACTCTAGGTTGATTAATTGAAATTTCTCTCTAATTAAAACCCCTATTACCGCATTAACTCGATCTATGGATTCCCTTATTAGATTTGACTCTAATCCGGTAGATTTATGTCGCCCTATTTCTAGGGTTGCAATCAACTCCACTTAATTATGTTGATCTACTCTTAAACAAGGACTTTTGCTCCTCTAAGTAAGCACATTCGACTTGAATCAATAACCTGAATTATCAAAACAAGAATAATAACTCACAATATAAATCAAATAGTAATAAGATCCGTCTTAAGGTTCATCCCCTTAGGTATTTAAGGGATTTAGTTTATACTGATAGAGGGAAACATCTTAAAATAAGGAAAACTACAAAACATAAGAAAACCCAAAAAATTCAAGAGAAATTGATAGGAGATCTTCAGTCTTGAAGGAGATCCTTCTACCAAGCTGCTCTCGATGGCTGTCTTCGATTATTTTCTACTTTCTACTCTGCGTGTCCCTTTAGGCTCTCTCCTTAGGTGTTTTTATAGGCTTTGGAGCGTCTTTCTTAGCCTACAAGTAACCTTTTTCGAATGAAATTAGACTTAGGTTCGGCAGGGACACGCCCGTGTGACACTCCCGTGTTCGATAACTTAGGCCGTGCTTGATTCTGCTTGCCACACGCGGCCATGTGGTCTATAACTTAGGCTGTGCTCGATTCTGCTCATCACACAAGGCCGTGTGATCTTCCCGTTTGCTATAGTCCAAGCCGTGTTAATTTCTGAGGTAGGCCCATTTTGTTCTTTTTTGGCCCGTTTATCGTTCTTTTCGACCCCCTAAGCTCTCCTGAGTGTAAAACAGTGAAATTAAAGTATTAGGAGCATCGAATTCATCAAATCTAATGAAAATTCATCCAAAAATAAGCCAAGCATGGGGTAAAAATATGTATAAATTATGGTTTATCACCCTAAACCTAATGTGAAAACCCTAAACTTATGACGCTCCATACCAGAATTCAACGATCGGGTCAGATGGGAAATCGAGATGCCTTAATTGAAATGAAAGGGCAATAGTTTGGCCATTACATGAGATTTGCCCTAACTTCATCTCATATACACTGTGATGAGTCGGTGAGACAAGAGGAAATGGTGAGGACAGCAGAGGTTGCACAACCAACATACCTTGCAGCTCTAGCTCTAACAGTAGAAGTGTCTAGAGGGGACCCAATGGAGACCATCCGTAAACGGGGTGCCGAATAGTTTCGAAACAATAAAGATGATGATTCTGGAACAGCCCAATTTTCAGTGGTGTCAAAAATAGTGATTTGAGATCACTAAATTTGACAAGTGAGTTCAAAAATTCTATTAATTATAATTTATGAGTTAAGCATTTTAAAATTAATGAATTTTGTGAATTAAAAGAATTTATTAGAAAAATTGGGTTGAAAACAAGGTATCAAGATCTCAAATTCATAAATCCAGCCATAAATATTTTTAGAAATATTTATGGAGTGTTATTGAGTTATTATTAAAGTTTCGTCAGAAAATTTTAACATTTTGGTAGTCAATTAATTAAAAAGGACTAAATTGAAAAAGGTACAAAACTTGCTAAAGTGATTAAATAGCCTAATGTAAATAAAGGAGGAATAAAAGGGAAAATGAACCATCTTAAACGGCTGAGGTGGCATAACGTGAAAAAAATAAAAGATATTTATGTGATTAGGGACAAAATTGGAATTAAAATAAAGTTTATATGGCCAAATGTCATTTTAATAGTTTCTAGACATTTTCTTCATCAATTTTCTGTCAAAAACAGCCATTGAAGATGGTTTGAGCTGGTCTTTCATATTTTAGCTTCAAGTAAGTTCAATTCTTGCTTTTTCCTTGATATTTTTATGTTTTTGGACTTTTACAATTAGGTCCAACTATTGAATTCATTTGTTTTTGATTCCATGAGTGATTTTGAAAGTTACCATGAATGAATTCTGGAATTTTATGATGAATTATCATGGATTTGAAGCTTTAATTTCACTATATGATGATTTTATTAAGTGATTTTAATAGAAATTGATTTTTATGACCTAATTGTGAAAAAGTTAAGAATTGGGGTTTTGTACTGAAATTCTGAATATCAAAGGCTGTATAATAACCTAAAATGATTAGATAAAGTGTTATTTGAGAAAAAAATAGTTCAATTGAGGTGTTAATTGAGTAGGGACTACATTGTAAAAACTAAAAAATTTGGGGAAATGTGTAATTTTAGAAATTGAAGAGTATAAATTGTAAAGTGAATTATAATTGAATTAGATGCTAATGAATGAGTAATTTTATATTATAGATCAAGAAACCGAAAATAAACGGGGAAAAGAGAAATTAACAGACTAGTCCCTGAATTTCCACAAATTCTACAAATAGGCCCAGGTAAGTTCGTATGATCTAACTTTGATATTAATATTGAATTTATGTATGAAATTAGGTATTTATTTATATTATATGTTAAAAAAAACATGGAAAATTTATAAATATGAAACTTAATTGATAATTATGTATATTCATGTTTATGAACGGTTATCGAAAGAAATACATACGAAATTCATGGAAATAACGGTACAGGGAATATTGATTGTTATTGAATTGAATGTATGTGGAAGTGTGATATTTGAATATTAGAATGATTGAAACGGATTAATTTAACAAGTGATGAATTTATTGAAATTATATTGATTGAGTTGATATATATATTGATTATATTGACTAACTGAATTGAAATAAATATTGATTGTTATTGAAAAGTGAATTGAATTGAATTGAATTGTATTGTATTGAATTATGAGTTTGTGAGATTATTTGAATTGTGAATTGATTGAGAATTGAAAAGTGAATTGAAAACCCTATTAGTTGTATCGGGCTGAGTCGGATATAGTTGGCATGCCATAGGGTTGAAAGTGTTCAGGGATACTTCGACCTTGAGTTGATGAGGCACTGTAAGTGTCGTATTGTTACTTCGGATAATTCTGATGAGGTACTGAGTACCGTACTGTTTTACTTCGGCATAGCCGATAAGGCACTAAGTGCCGTACTGGTGTGTTCTGGTTAGATCCGTGTATCCGTCTGAGTCCGTGTCGGGTTAATAGGGGTACATAATGAATTGGCAAAATTGATCGATACTAAACGATATTATTTGTGAATTTGAAGTTGAAATTGAATAGTGAAATGATTTATGTAAAAGATATATACGAACCATGGGTTCATGAATGGAAATTTTTATAGTTGAATGATGTGTGACTACAATGAAAAAAGCCACGAGACATTGGATTGAATTATATAAATGAGATACATGAATCATGGGTTCATGAAATGGATATTGATATTGTTAAATGATTGTATTAAATTGTAAAAAGTTATTTAAGATAGTAAATTGAAGGGGATTGGATGTGCTATGAATGCTATATATATATTGAAAAACTTATGGTTATTACCAGTATATATATATCTGAAATACTCGATAATGATATTTAATTGATATATATTGAAACGTGTTTTGGAAATAATAATTACTTGATATATATTGAAATGTGACATGGAAAATGGTATTTATTTAATATATTGAAAAAAATCGACATGTAAATATGTTGATACAAGGAAATTATGTATATGGTGATGAGTAATAAACCCAAGTGTAATATGTTGAGAAAATAAGTTTATCAATATTGAATTTATATGTAAGATGTGCAAGTTTGCTAACTATTGTTGTTGTTTGATGATTAGGCAAGTGCCAAGCTATTGATTGAATAGTAGTATGTTTATTTATTTGAAGCATTGAAATGGTAAGTATTTAAGTGAAAATAAGTTAGTGCTCATGAAAGAATGGTAAGGCTTAAATTACGAAATTTCTTATGAAATGACTATTATGTGTTCAATATGAAAAAAAGCTTTGGTTAAATGCATTAGCTTATGACCATAGCTAAATGACATGCATATGGAATAAGTGTGGAAGAGATAAAAAGTGTATAAATTTTTACTGAGCTTGGGGTAATAAGTATATGTGTGTGATACTATGGATTAATTCACCTTGTAAATTGATGAATATGGTGATACTATGGATTAATTCACCTTGTGACTTGATGAATATAGTTATATGAATATTAGAGAAATATAATATGAAAATATTTGGATATGTAAAATTTTATACTTGAAAAGAACTAATATGATTAAAGATTATACGAATTACTAGGCATTCATTGCTTACATGTTTGTTTTATTTATCTACCTTACAGATTATTGGAAGCTCAAACGGGTTGGAAGCTTATCAGAGCCATATCACACTATCCATTAGTTCTATCGGTAATTATGGATGAATTAATTCTAGTTATAATGGCATGTATAAGTTATTTTGACTGAATGATATACTATAGGTGTTTTGTTGAAAATAGTTATGTATTTGGCTTGTGTTTTGGAAATTATGGTATTTGCATAACTGCCTTATAGTGTTGTTGTGATTGAATGATGAGAGGTAAAATAATAGTTGAATATGTTATATTTAGGTTAATGAATGAATGATTTGAAATAGGCAAGTTTTGGGTTGAAATTGGCATAATTTGGAAGTTGGTTAAATGATGTGTTATTGGAAAGTATTGATAATATTTGTGGAATAACTATGAGAGTATTTTGGTTAGGCACTTAGAATGTCGATTTGGACATGTATTGAGTGAGTTTAATTGTGTTTTGAATTGGTTGAATAAATTTTTTTTTTTTGAGTTGCTTGTTGTATAAGATTGTAGGGAATGGTAAAACTTGTTGTTTAAGGTTCATTTTGAGTCCACACGGCCAAACGCACGGGTATGTGACTGGACCGTGTGAGACTTACGGTTAACACACGAGTGTATAGTTCAGCCGTGTGTCCCCTGCAACTTAAAAATTTTAAACAGATGGTCAGGTATTTCCACGCGGGCAGAGACACGGGTGTGTGTCTCAATCGTGTGAGGCACACGATCTAGCATACGGGTGTGTGGCTTGGCCGTGTGTTATAAGTCAGAGAGTTACACAGGGTAGGACACAGCTTGAAACACGGGCGTGTCATAGGGTCACACAGGCGTGTCCCTAGACCACACGGGCCTGTGTGCCCTGCACTTAGGGAAAAAAAATTTAAATTTTGCAAAAAAATTTCTGGGGCAATTTACCTGAAAATACCAATTTTTAAAAAAAATTATGGAAAAGGGCCGAAAATTTCATTATTTACGGAAAAGGGCCATTTCCCCACAAAACCCGTCCACGTCAGCGGGTCCTTGAGGGCGCGCTTTGCTGACATGGCAAAAACGCTCCCCTAAGGATGCGTTTTAGCTCGTGTTTTTTTTAAAAAAAAACTATTCTCGAATTTTTTAAAAATTTATGAAAATAAACCTTTATAAAGACTCAAAGTGACAACACCATCTTTTTTAAGGTGTCATCAATTAATAAGGAAATATAACTTACAAAGGAAATCTTTATATAGACCCAAAGTCTCATTTCCCTTGTTTTCTTGAGCAAAGTGGGATATGAGATATGTATATATAGACTCATGAATAGTTTTGCAGCTTGTTCCTAAACAATGTGGGATTCCTTCCTCTTTTAACTAACAACATGAGATGAAATGCTACACTATATTTGATATTTTTTACTTAGAGTTTAAATTTTTTTACAAAAAGTTAACATTTGTTACATTATAAATAAAACTTTTAAACTCTATAAGTAAAAAAAAAATATAAAATATAAAATGAGTATGGTAAAATATTAAAAAATAAATATTTAAAAAATTACTAATAATTGAGTGATCATTTTGTATGTAACACCCCAAACCCGGTCAAAACGCTACGACTGAAACTGGCATGTCACAGGGAAGAAAACGTTTTGGAAACCTATTTGTTGTCTCGAGTTGGAAAGAAAACCTTTATACTTTTAAAAGAATCGAGTTTGTACTGATTGAACTTGCTAAAAGCATTTTGAAACCTAGTTTTAAATAGTGTTGTCTTGTTGTCATTGCATGTTTGCTATTTACCCGATGGTAAAATTTTGGGAAATCCCAGAAATTTATTTAAGTTTTGAAAAACGTCCATTTAAAGTTTTTCTTTTTAGGCATGCTTTAGTGTTTAAACAAAATTCTAAGGAAAATTTAAACAGATGAATAATCCCAAAATAAAATCTAAGTGGCCTTATTACATAATTGAAAACCAATCTTAAAGTAAAGTAAATCCCAAATAACCATTAAAATAAAAACCGAACTATTGAGCATGGCCACCTCAAGTCCACCCCGACTCCATATCCGTGAGCTAGGAATTACCTGCAAAATGTAACGGAAGGGGTGAGTCATCGAGACTCAGTGCATAAATCCACATCCCGAAGATGTTAAGCTTTTACACAGATTTATATGCAAACATGTATGTAATGCAACCCATCCAACCTATCCATCTGAAACTCCCAATTCTACCCCTTGTGGCACCTAGCCACTAGTGGTACCTAACCACTGGTGGTTCCAAACCACTGGTGACCGAAGTCACAAATAATCGTATATGGGGCCAACCCACTTGTGGTACCTAACCACTGGTGACGATCCCGTATATTGATATGTGAGGCCTACTCTCTGTGGTACCAAACCACTGGGACGAGTCACAAATATAATCATATGTGGTACCTAACCACTGGTGGTTCCAAACCACTGAGACTTAGTCACAAAATATTAGTATGGAGGGCCAACCCACGTATGGTACCTAACCACTGGTGAGAGTATGATTATCATACCTTCCCCCTCCTCTCATCATACCCATTTTCATGAACATGCTTTCCAATACAATATAATCATGCTTAACACTTAGAAGTAATATAACATGGCATATACAGATTAAATAGAGGCAATTAACGTTAGCCACCATGATGGACTTACCCGGAGTCCTCGCTTTTACCCACAAGGGTAACTTATTGATTTCCACCAACATTCACCTTTTCACAACACACAAAACAATAAATTAACATATGAAGTGTGTAAAAGTTACACACTTGATTACTCATAATACCACGCTCTCTACGTCGACGCTATCACTAACCGACACCACTGCTATCTGTCTACTACTCTGCTCTGATGTCGGCCCACAACCTGGTGGCCAATCTCGAACCGCTGACACTGCCCGTTTCTTAAACTTAGGGATCAAACTTGAAGGTTGACTTCCCTCTCCTTCTTGTATATTTCTTGCATTTATTAAAAGCTTCGTCAAAACTCACTACGAGAGATGTGATTTCGGGATTTCCACCCCACTAGGTTAAAACAACAGATAACCAATAGATCGATTAATAAAACCTCTAAGAAGGGAGTTCCTACCTAAATTGATTAGATCCCAGAGTTAGTAGGTTCAGCCTAACACGTTGATCGCACCTACACAAGTACCTGATGAGATTCGGCAAAAGAAAATGGGGTAAGGAAGTGGCCTTTCGGCTGAACATATTACCATCATCCACATACCTTCGGCTTTCTTCAAGATTCGGCACAAGCAATCACAGCAAGGGAGATTCGGCTTCCAAGAAAAGAAAAAGAAACAACTCAACAGGGTTTTCAGGAAAGATTCGGCCAAAAGAGAAAAACAAAGAAAATAATGAAAGAAGAGAATCGATAAAATCTTACCAGAATATGAGTCGAGATTCGACTATGATGAAGTCTTCGGGAAAAAGAAGCACATAGAATGATTCTGAGATCTAAGAGATTTCAGCTAAGAGCAAAAGAAAGTGCAGTCTCCGGCTTTTTGTGAATGAAAGAAGAATAAACCAAAGTAATGAGAATCAAGGGGTTTCGGTTAGCAAGATGTTTCAAAAAAGAATAAACAAGATGGAAGAGTGGGAGAAGTGGTGATTCCGCTTTGGGAAAAAGATGGAGAAAAAGGGTAGAAGGGATTCGGCTATCACAAAAAGAAGAAGAGAAAAGAAAAACCAATAGAGGTTTCGGCTTTGAGAGTGAAGGAGAAGTGAAAGAAAGAGTTGTACCCCAAAGAGTCTCCTAGTTTCAGCTATGGTCAAAAGAGGAGAGGAGAGGAGAAGAGCTTAGGTGCTTTTCGGCAAAAGAGGGATTGAGAGAAAAAGAGAACTTGAATGAATAGTCAAACCCACCTAAATGCCGAAAATATTACTCATAAGCCAACACAATTTCGGCACCCTCACTTCTCAGAACCCGGAATTAGCACAAAAAAATGACACACCAAGACCCTATGACCAAGGTAAGTTTCGGCACACCTAGCCACCCCAAGAACCAATTCCCCTCTTCCTATACAGAGATCAAAATTCGGCCAACACTGAGCTCCCATGTCCATCCCTCTCTTCTCTCCACAAATTTCTCTTGACCACCCATTCAAACTTGTTTGAATATTTTAAACACCTAAATTTTCTCTCTTCCATTCATCCAAATCTGTTGACTCCTTCCACACTCATCCATCAGAGTTCAAACCGAATGCAACTCTCCCTTGTTCTGGCGTCAAAAAGAAATGCACAAAAGGGGATTCCCGCAGCTCGAACCAAGTCCCTATCAGCTTCCCTGAGGCATCACTCCCTTGTGCCTTAAGTGGCGCCTCCTTGCCACTTTACCAAGGCACTTCTTGTGTCAAAACACACCACCAACCACCCTTAACTCCTATCCCATTCAGCTCCCCCTTCTTAGTGCCAAAAAGCAAATTTTTGATAGGGCCCTGGCCTACCCCTAGCTCATGCCTGGACCCTAAAATACCCTAAACTAGCATGACAACCATACTATCTACATGCAATCACATAAAATGCAAAGGCCCCGATTTAGGATGTTACATTGTAAGTTTTTATAATTCGATAGCTAAAAAATATAGTTAAGTGACTACTAATGTAATTTAATCTAGTTATAAAATATGAAAAATAATTATTATATTTTATGTATATTATATATTTCTATAAAAAAACTTATTTAACATAATTATATACTATGTTTAAATAGATTATCTATCTAGTCAAAATATATCTGAAATAAATTTATCGGCATTCATTAGGTGATGAAAATTAAATTAAATTAGAATTTAAAAAAATTAATTAGTATAGTAAAATATTAAAAATAAATAAATATTTAAAAAGATATATCAATTTTTTAAAATTACAAAAAAATACTATTTGAGTACCAAATACTCACCATTTATTTATTAATCAAACATTCATAATATAAAATAAAATAAATAATAAAAAAATTAAAAGTATAACTTCTAAATTTAAATAATGGAAAATTATTTTAAAAATTAGAATTGCATTGATATTAATTTCAAACATTTAAAATTGAATAGAATATTATTGCATGTACAAGTTTCATATGTGCAATTTGTTCTCTTTTTTTTAATAGTTTTTTGTATATGTTAACAATTCTAAAATGCAACAAGATTAAAGATCTCAAAAGATAATTTTATAATATAAGAAAATGTTAACAAAATATATAAAAAAATTGTTTTGTAAATAAAATATCAAATATAGTGTAGCCTTTAATCTCATGTTGTTAGTTAAAAGAGGAAGGAATCCCACATTGTTTAGGAACAAGCTGCAAAACTATTCATGAGTCTATATATACACATATCTCATATCTCACTTTGCTCAAGAAAACAAGGGAAATGAGACTTTTGGCCTATATAAAGATTTCCTTTGTAAGGTATATTTCCTTATTAATTGATGACACCTTAAAAAAAATAATGTTATCACTTTGAGCCTTTATAAAGGTTTATTCTCATAAATTTTTAAAAAATTCGAGAATAGTTTTTTTTAAAAAAACACGAGCTAAAAAGCGTCCTTGGGGGAGCGTTTTTGCCACGTCAGCAAAACACGCCCTCAAGGACGCGTTTTTGGCTGATGTGGCATTTTATCCCCACAAAACGTGCTGACGTGGACGCGTTTTGTGGGGAAATGGCCCTTTTCCGTAAATAATGAAATTTTCGGCCCTTTTCTGTAAAAAATTTTAAAAATTGGTATTTTCTGGTAAATTGCCCAAATTTCTGAGCTTTCGATTAAGTCCCGATTTGTTTTTAATATGTGTTTTGGGCCTCGAAGGCCCGTACATGGGACAATACGATTAATTTCTGATTTGTATGCTAATTTTTTCTGTAACACTTGTATTTGGACTGTAATGATCGGTAATACTCCCTAACCCTATTCTGACAACGAATAAGGGTTAGGAGTGTTACAGATTCAGTTGCAGCAAAAAACTGGCTTTCTCGAGTTTGTCGGGTAGTTGAAAAGTTGCAGTGTTCCCTAGCAGAGAGTTTAATATGCGTCATCACTCTGTTGGAGGATGAGGCATATTAGTGGTGGACCACATTATCTAGCATGGTCCCAAGAGATTAGGTGAATTGAGACTTTTCCTAAATAAGTTTAAGAAAAAAGTTCATTAACAGACTCTTTGTTGAACAAATGAAAAATGATTTTTTGGAACTCAAACATGGGAAATGACAATGTTTGAGTATGAGAATGAGTTTATTAGACTAAGCAAGTACGTTAAGGATTTGGCGTCAGATGAGGAAGGTATGTGCATTAGGTTTGAAGAAGGATTGAATGAGGAATTGAGGGTACTACTGTCTACCCTCTATACCATAAACTTTGTAGTCTTGCCTGTTAAGGCCCAAAGAATGGAATTAGCCATTCAAGAAAGAAATAAGGTCAATGATAGGGAAAGGAGCAAGCGCGTAACTTCCGGCGTGGTGTTTAATGCTGGGTTCAAAAGATCCAGATATGTTAGAGGGTATTATGTTGCCCCAGTTAAAAAATCACAAATTGTGGTTTTCCAACGAGAAAAGAGTGTGCACCAAGCGACGTCTATGGCCGGCACAGGAGGGTCCTAGAGAGAAGCTTTCCATCTGTAACAGTTGCGGAAAGAACCATATTAGCGTATGCTGGAGGGTCGTTGGGGGATGTTTTAATTTTGAAGCCTAGGAGCATTTCAAGAGGGATTTCTTTGTAAGAGTAGAAGGAAATGTGTAGCAATCTGTGCAGGTGGTTAGAGAGCCCCAATTGGAAGTGAAATCAGGGACGGTGGTTAAATCATGGTCAATCTAGGAAACTCCAAGAACAAATACAACCAAACCCAACCCGAAAGCTTCAGCCAAAGTGTATGTCATGTAGGCAAAAGAGGATGCCAAAGATCCCGACGTTATTACAAACAACTTTTCTTTCTTTGACGCATGCATACATGTATTGGTAGACCCTGGGTCTACCCATTCTTATATTTGTGATAAGTTTGTGAGTGGGCAAAGTCTTAGAGTTGTCCCTACAGAGGTTAGTATGTTAATCAGCAACCTCTTAGGTTAGAGCATTGTAGTAAATAAAGTGGTAAAAGACTGTTCGCTGAGCTATGGCAGACATGTATTTCTGTTGAATTTGATGTTTTTGGTTTTCGGGAGTTCGACACCATATTAGGACTGGATTGGCTGACTAGGCATAGCGCTGTGGCAGAGTGCAAGTCCCGAGGGGTATTGTTAATATCTGCATATTTTCATAGGTACGAAATTCCACGGACGAAATTTATTTCTGGGGTAGGGGAGTTGTTATACCCTGGTTTGGTGAATGAGATCAGTTCAAGTGACTACATAGGCAAAGACTGCCTAAGTTGCGAGACTTAGGCTGTATAAAGTTGGTAGCTTCGTGGCGGAGTGCTACAAAGAACTTTGCCAATACTGCGGAGTATCAGTTCGAGTGATAGCAAGATTATAGTTAGGGCGAGGACCTTATTAGGTGGACTTTCCCACTAATAAGATCACCACCCATGTTTTAGTGTCGTTACTTAAGTAAGTACGATGACTTGTTATAAAAAAATTTTAATTTTTCGTTGTGCAACAAAATCAATTTCTAAACCAAAATTTTCTAACATATTGTTTTTGCTTATTTGGTTGAATTTTCTTATAGATGATACTATAGGTTAGGTCATTTGAAATATAGAAAATTAAATGAAATGCATAAGCTAGATTTAATTTCTATTTTTAATAATTATATGGATAAATGCAATACATGCATGGGACTAAAATTATCTAAAATCCTTTCCTTATGGTTAAAACTAAAACAAAAATACTTGATTTGATATATAGCGATCTATGTGACATTCAAAGCACTCTTCTATTAGGAGGAAAGAAATATTTGGTCTTATTTATTGATGATTATTCTCGATATTACTATTGATATTTCTTACGTTCAAAGAATAAAGAGTTTGATAGATTTAAAAGTTACAAATATGAAATTGAGCTTCAATGTAAATCATTATAAAGTGTTTTAAATAAGATGGGGATAAGAATACTATAACCTAAGTTATTTTGCATCCACCAAATTTATCTCAAGTTTCAACTCCATACGCACCATAATAAAAGTATAACACCTTTATTGAAAAAAGTTCATCTCTTATGTAGAATGAAAGAAAAGAAAATCAAATCTTAATTCGTATGAAACCCTAGACCCGAATTCTAGTTCGAAGGAGAGAACTGAATTCTACGATGAAAGAATGGGAAGATATTTATAGCAAACCCTTAGAATTAAACTTGAAAAAAAAAAAAATAAAGGATAATAATTAGTAAATTAATTAAGAAATAAAATTATTAAAATAAGAAATAAATTAGGTTAGAAAAGAAGTGAAGAATTCTTGTAAAAGTAGGATTTGAGCAACGTTGCTTGAAACACAAGGGAGGGACGGTTCTTTTCAACGATGAAGCTTCAAATTTTCTGCTTTGCACAAGTAAGGAGCTGAGTTTGAGGGATCAAATTTCCAGAATTCTCAAGAACTAATTTTGATTCAGAGAACGCAAGATAACCTTTTGATTAAGAGTTCTTCCTCTAAGAAGAAATTCGACCGATTAGATAGGCTAATTAAGAGTCTTGGCCGAATGACCCTTAGAGTTCTTGTACAAGCCAACCAGCGAAATTAAAATAAGCACTAAGCAGGCAGCTGTTCATTGAGTGATTGTACTTAATCTGGAACTTACTAATATCCAAATATTATAGATTTTAGCTTTTTGAACATTGTATCACAGATTAGCCGCAAATTCATAAGAACTAATGAATAAATCCCTCCTTTAATGGTTCCGAGGAAATTAAGGAACGAGAGAGTATGACTCAGTCAGCTTGAAAAAAAAAAAAAAGGAAACTGATAGGAATCCAGGAGGATTTTATTTATAAAGATAAAGACAAACAACTGCATATGTCAACGTGCATGAAAATATAGACACAATTGAACAAATATCTCATTTCACGTGGGGACCCCTTAGATCCAATTGGTTACTCTACCATATTTTTAAAACTGAAATTAGTTTCTTGTCCTTTTGTTCTTTATACCACTTTCAATCTTACTACTATACTCTGTAGCTTAATCTTCAATGCTGTTTCTTGTTTGAATTTCATTGGAGATGAATAGAGCAAAATTAGAAGAAGGAGAACTTTCAAGTTCTTTGATACATACAGAGAAGCCTCGGGATGGAGTTGTACATGGTTTTTCGGGTGAAGAACAAGATGGAATTAAAACTACTTCTTCTGCAACAACCATGGTTTTTCTCAGCACCTTTGTTGCTGTTTGTGGATCTTATGTTTTTGGGACTGCTGTAAGTATTTTCTTTTCACCAATGAAACCTGCTAAGTAAAGGGTTTCCCTCTTCCTGCTTGGCCATGAATATTGATTACACAGTGCCTAGATTGTTGTTTATTCATCTGTTGAAAAGCAATGAGAAGAAAGTTGGGTTTTATTCAGATACACCTCTGGAAATAATTCTGTCATTTGTTTAACAAAAGATGAACTAATATACCATGATTGATTTTCCAGATTGGATATTCTTCTCCTGCTCAGACAGGAATCACAGATGACCTAGGTCTCTCTGTGGCTGAGGTAAAACTATTTCCTTTGTGTCAATTACTAACATATTCTTCCATATTTAACTGCTTGATTTTGTTTACACACAAGAGAGTATAATTTGTACAGTATTTATGGCCTTATAATTTTGTTTCAAATACCTTATGCCAGCTTAAGCAACTGAGCAGCAGGATCATCATGGCTTTCCTATTATTGCTTCTCTTTCTGAAACTTCCCTTTTTCCTGCTTTGGTCATTGCAGTATTCCTTTTTTGGTTCAATATTGACGATTGGAGCTATGATAGGTGCAGTAATGAGTGGGAGAATAGCAGATTACATTGGTCGAAAATGTGTAAGATTTTCTAGGACATATGATCATATCTTTAATCCTAATTCCAAACAGTTCTTCATGTCTTTGGCTTTCTTCAATGTTGGTTAATGTGTGATGCAGACGATGGGTTTCTCGGAGATATTCTGCATAATAGGATGGCTTCTGATACTATTCTCCAAGGTGTTTTCATGCCTAATTTTATTATACTCTGCCTTTTTTCATCCGTACCTTGTATGGTCTCAAATCATAGTGCTAAATGCTAACTGCTTGTGAAAAGGCTGCTTTGTGGCTTGACTTTGGACGAATGCTGGTAGGATGTGGTATGGGCCTCCTTTCCTATGTGGTAAGCTATGAACATATAACAATTGTACTTGACTAGCCATTCATATGTTTGAAGAAAAATATCTGATCTTGATCACCGTAGGTTCCTGTATATATTGCTGAAGTTACACCCAAGGATATTCGAGGAGGATTTACATCAGTCCATCAGGTAACTGCTATGCACCATTAAAGTAATTCAATATGCTCTTGTGCTTATGTACCTGATGACAATCAATTCTGCAGCTGATGATTTGTTGTGGCGTGTCGATAACTTACCTCATAGGCGCGTTTGCCACCTGGCGCACTTTGGCTCTAATAGGTAACTATCAGATTTTAGTGCTACATTGCAATTTAAAGGATTCTCTAATGGTTTCTTCCATGTGACATGATTTCAGGAACTATTCCATGTCTTATGCAGCTTCTGGGTCTATTCTTCATCCCTGAGTCACCAAGATGGCAGGTAATTTTAAGGTAGTAATCTAGATTCTATAAGTTACTTAAATTAGGAAAATAATACCAAAACTCAAAAATGTGGTGCATGCTACTAAATGATAACATTTCTTCTGAAATTATGCCCCAGAGTAAATCCAAGCATTTACAAACACATTGATATGGTGAATACAACTATTTGCAGGCAAAGATAGGTAAATGGAAAGAGTGTGAAGCTTCCCTGCAGTGCCTAAGGGGAAACAATGCTGATATTTCTAATGAAGCAAGTGAGATTAAAGTAAGTTATTAGCTTTCAGTGCATGCAAGTTTCGGTTTCATTCCTTTGGATTTGTATCACATGTGCCCCTATAACTGCATGTTTTGACTACACAAAACGGGAAAGAAACGGTTTATGCTTTTCTAATTTTTTCTTTTGCAGGATTACACAGAACAACTTCAACGGCTTTCGGAATCTAGCGTGTTCGATTTGTTCCAGAAGGAATATGCTTGGTCCCTCATTGTAAGAATTAAAGCCAATCATCCTAGGTGTGTCATTGTTTCTTGCTATGAGTTTTTCCTTATAACTAAACTGATTAAGGTAAACTGATTAAGGTCGGAGTTGGCCTAATGGTACTGCAACAATTCGGAGGAGTCAATGGCATTGCATTTTATGCTAGTTCTATTTTCATATCAGCTGGTATGTTAAGAATATTTTCATGTTCTGAAACAATAGAATAACTATATAGGAAGTTCATACTTGATAAAATCTTTATCTTTAATTCTTTGTGACAGGATTTTCTGGTAGTGTTGGAATGATAGCAATGGTTGTGGTTCAGGTCAGCTCTCATGGCTTGCACCATAAACAGATTTCATATCATTTGGATTAATGCTTTTCTTAATGATCAGAATAATCTTCTATAGGTTCCAATGACAACATTGGGAGTACTATTGCTCGATAAATCCGGACGAAGACCACTTCTATTGGTACAGAAGCCTAGAAATGTATCTTCTATATGAATTTCATCTATATGTAACATTAAGGAATTGTTCCTGCTGAAATATCTACAGGTGTCTGCAGCTGGAACATGCTTGGGTTGCTTCCTTGTTGGATTGTCATTTCTCTTGCAGGTTCAGCCAGATTTATTGATCTAAAATTTCAATCTATATTCTTTTCCAGAAAATATTAAGCTAGATCACACACAGGACCTTCAACAATGGAAGGAAGTCACTCCTATTTTATCACTTGTTGGTGTACTGGTAAATCCAATGAATCAGTTTTTTAGGCAGTACTTTTCATGAACTAAATCATCATCATGTTGATATGTTCGACTCACTGTAGGTATACACGGGCTCGTTTTCGCTAGGCATGGGAGGAATACCTTGGGTTATAATGTCTGAGGTAAGTTTACCCTGATTATCCAAATTCTGCAGCCTTCAGTGTTATTTTTAACTTTAAGCTTTACTGAGAAAAGGGTTCCAATTTCAGATATTTCCCATAAATATGAAAGGTTCAGCTGGAAGCCTTGTGACATTGGTTAGCTGGTTAGGCTCTTGGATTATTTCCTTTGCATTTAACTTCCTCATGAAATGGAGCTCAACAGGTACACCGTTGCATTTGACTTTATCATGTCCACCATATAATTTTCGCTACATATCAAATTTTAACCCTTTTTTTCCCTACGTTACACTGTCTTTCTTCATCCAGGAACATTCTTCATATTTGCTACCATATGTGGCTTAACTGTTCTATTTGTCGCTAAGCTGGTACCGGAGACCAAGGGACGGACGCTAGAAGAAATACAAGCATCGATGAATCCAGTTTCCTTGGAACGACGAGTACCATGTACTCCTTAACAATCAATAAATCTGTCATTGAGCAATTCATGTACAATATTCGAAGTCCTAACTTCAGTGTCATGTTAGAATTCATGAATTCGAAGTTACCAATGCTATACTTTGGTACATATGTTTCACCTGATTATTGGATCCAGTTCTTCTCCTGTAGTAGTCTCAATCCACTGAGTTATTGCTCGACCAGAACAGAGTTCTATTCCTTATAGTTCAACGAAATGGGGAAAGTTAAATATTTGAAACAACCACAATCGTTGAAGATAAGCGAGAGTCAATAACTAGGTTGGCAATGGTTGAACAGTCATTGAAGCACCTTTTTTATAACCATATACACTATGACCCATGTAACAGTCAGGGAATTAAACTTACCATCATCTAGCATGAATCTTCAAGTAGCCTATTAGATGATTACTTTTCTGTTGACTGAAAATAGAAATGATAATACAGTTGGTACAGGGTTGTTTGGTGGAGAGAAGAAACATTGTAAACCAATGAATGAGATGTACTAAAAAAAAGTAGAGAGGAATAATGGAGTAGATTCGGTAATACCGAGCACAGCGATAATGGTGGTTGATAACCCGGAGAAAGAGAAATGTGACTGATGATCAGGTTCAACAAATAAACATGTTGAGAGGATATTAAATAGAACTTTGAGAGTCCAAAATGCTAAAATAACAAAAGTCCCTCTCCCGCTAGTGAGTGAATGGTTCCTATTTGTAATGTCTCAAGAATGAGAGTTACTATTAAATTTTTTCTTTAAGAACGTTAGTTCATTGTTTTGAAATTCAATAAACTTTTTGGTAGTCAAAGCATATCCCTATTCTAAAGGGAATTGTTAATTAGTTTGCTAATGTTTAGGAAGCAATTACTATCTAAATTTAGCTTGTATTTATTTCAGCTATTTAAAGAGCTGAATATTGAATAAAGTTATATACTGATTCCAGCAATCTTTTCTCTCTAGAAAAATTATAACTTTCTTATCTCCAGTTCTATTTTTCCCTCATCTTCTTTGTTTAAACCTTCAATTGGTATAAGAGCCATTTTTTTCTTAAGGGATCTGTGAGTGTAATGGAGATTGAAACCAGTCTTTCTCAAATATCCCCTCCTATCTTTGATGGTAATGGAGACTTACCTTGAAGCTTTGGATCTTTGGGAGGCCGTGGAAGAGGATTATGAAGTTCCTCCGCTGCCAACTAATCCTACCATGGCCCAACTCAAAACTCACAAGGAAAAGAAAACCCGGAAGGCTAAGGCGAAAGCAACTCTGTTCGCTGCTGTTTCAACAACAATTTTCACGAAAATTATGTCTATCCGATCAGCAAAAGAAGTGTGGGAGTATCTCAAAGAAGAATACGAATGAGATGAAAGGATACGAGGCATGCAGATGCTGAATTTAATAAGAGAATTTGAGTTGCAGAGGATGAAAGAATCGGAGACAATCAAAGAATACTCAAACAAATTGTTTGAAATTGTCAACAAGGTAAGGTTACTTGGCACTAAATTTTTAGAGTCTAGAATTGTTGAAAATATTCTTGTAACAGTGCCTGAAAGATATGAAGCTTCAATAACCACCTTGGAAAACACAAAAGATTTGTCTAAAATTAGTTTGGCAGAATTGATAAATGCATTGCAAGCTCAAGAACAGCGAAGCCTCATGAGGCAAGAGCAAGTCGTTGAAGGAGCTTTGCCAGCCAAGCACCATGAAGTTGGAAAGCATAAGAAGAAGACTGACAGAAAAGCATAGGTGAGATCTGTAGCAAATTCTGCAAACTACTACACTCGAGGTAAGGGTAGAAATTCAAAGAAAAACTATCCACCTTGTCAGCACTGTGGTAAAATAGGTCATCCACCATTCAAATGTTGGAAGAGATCAAATGCAAAATGCAGTAAATGCAATCAACTTGGACATGAAGCTGTGATCTGCAGAAGGAACTTGCAAAAGCTTGAAGAAGTGCATATAGCTGATCAAGACGAGGAAGATCGGATGTTTGTAGCAGCATGTTTATCAACTAAAAGTTCTTCAGAAAGCTGGTTAATTGATAGAGGTTGTACAAACCACATGACTTCGGACAAAACTCTATTCAAGGATTTGAAGTCTTATAAAGTCACAAAAACAACCTCAGATATTCTTTATGTACCTGAAATTGATCAAAATTTATTAAGTGTTGGTCAGTTGTTAGAAAAGGGATTTAAAGTAATCTTTGAAGATTCCTATTGCCTCATTTATGATGCTACTAGAAAAGAGACTTTGCAAGCTAAAATGAGAGGCAAAAGTTTCTCATATGATCCAACGGAGGAGGAGCAAATAGCCTTATTCAACAAAGCTTTCACCATAGAAATTTGGCACAAAAGGCTTCGCCATTTAAATCTTCAAAGAATGCTGAAAATGAAGAAAACAAACATGATAAGAGGAATGCAAGAACTTGATGTTCATCTTCCAAATTGTGTTGCCTGTCACTTTGGTAAACAAAACAAACTGCCATTTCCAAATTCAACTCGGAGAGCTACTCAAAAATTGCATCTAATTCACACAGATGTAGCCGGACCTCAAAGAACACCGTCGTTACAAGGTAGCATTTATTTTATCATTTTCGTTGATGATTTTACAAGAGTGTGCTGGATTTATTTCTTGAAATTCAAGTCAGAAGTGGCTGGGGTGTTTTGGAAGTTCAAGAAAATGGTAGAAAATCAAAGTGGCTGCAAAATTCAAGTGTTGAGATCTGACAATGGAAAGGAGAACACTTCGAAAAATTTTGATTTATTTTGCGAAGAAGCTGGCATTGAACATCAGCTTACTGTTCCACATTCCAGAACAAAATGGGGATAGTGAGAGAAGAAACGGATCAGTAATGGATATGGCTAGATGTATGTTGCATGAAAAGGAGTTGCCTAAAACATTTTGAGCAGAGGCAGCAAACACAACAGTTTTCTTTCAAAATCGTCTTCCAACCAAGGCTTTGAAAGACAAGACTTCATTTGAAGCTTGGTATGAGTATAAACTTTCACTTAGATTTCTTAAAGTATTTGGTTGTGTATGTTTTACTCATGTTCCACAGGTTAAGTGTGACAAACTCGATAAGAAAGCAATTCCAGGTATCTTCGTGGGATATAGTTCAGTTTTTCAAAGCTTACAAGGTGTACCATCCTCAAACAGGAAAAAAGACAATTAGTAGAGATGTGCAATTCAACGAGGATGAGCAGTGGAACTAGATGATTCCGTAGAAAAAAGACATGCTGCAAAAACCAAAAGGTGATTTTTTTGAAACAACAGATGAATGGCTAAATGAGTTGGAAGATGATCCTTCAGTTATGTTGGAACATTTTCAAATATGTATAGTGTTCCAATAACTATAAATGAATGGGTGTAATTAATCAAAAGATTATATTTTTTGATTTTTTGAAAAAGAATTATAACTATTTAAATAATATTATTTAAATAGTTATAATTAAATGAATAATTATGTTTTTATTTTAAAAACATTATTATTCTTCAGAAAGGCACCTATTGATGAAATATGTCTCTATGAAGAGACATGAAAATTCCTATAAATAGGAATCAGATTTCATTTGGATATATACCAACAATTCTAATATTCTTTCTTTCTTCCTTCATTTTTTAATATTGTTCGATTGTTCTATAAAGTATTACTACAGAAATCCTTTATAGAAATTGAGTTTCTTGTCATACATTGCTCAGTGTTAGTGGGCTATTCTCGTCAGTGCAAAACGCAAATAGCCATTGGCTTCATTGTATCCTAAAGATAGGTGGGTACGAATATAATCTTAAAGATAGTGGTTTGATACACGCCTTGGAGCCTTGTCCTATTTCTTCTTCTGTTCGAGTTTCGTTCGTGTGTTCGAGATTTTTCTCACAGGAGATTTGTACTAACAATTTTAAGGTTATATTTCATGACGACTACCAGAACTCACGAAAGTGGAACACTAAGGGAGTTGGCTTCCAATTTTGTCAAACTTGATCGGTTTGATGGTGGCAATTTTTGACAATGGCAGAAAAAGATGCACTTTTTATTATCAACTTTGAATATTGCTTATGTTTTGGATACTCCAAGACCTGACGAGACTGAAAACGAATTTGTTACTGCAACCTGAGAAAGACAAAAATGGGACAATGCTGATTACATGTACATGGGCCACATATTAAATGGTTTATCTGATGGTTTGTTCGACACCTACCAAAATGAGGTCACCGCTAAAGAATTATGGGACAAATTGGAGACAAGATACATGACCGAAGATGTTACAAGTAAGAAATTTCTTGTCAGTCGTTTCAATAATTATCAAATGGTTGATGGTCGTTCTGTTATGGAACAATTCCGTGATATTGAAAAGATGTTGAATCAATTCAAGCAATATGATATGAAAATGGATGAAATGATTGTTGTATCCTCCATAATAGACAAACTTCTTCCATCTTGGAAAGACTTTAAAAGAAGTTTAAAACATAAGAAAGAGGAAATATCTCTTGAGGCTTTGGCAAATCATCTTCGTATCGAAGAAGAGTATCGAAAGCAATATCAGAATCTAAATTCTGAAAATGCCAAAGTGCATGTTACGGAGGAAGTACAGACTACTAAACCATTCAAGAGAAAGTTCAAACAGATTGATAGAGCACTTAAGTTTAAAAAGAAACAAAAGGGTTCATGCTATTATTATGGTAAGCCGGGACATTTCAAGAATGAATGTCAATTTTTTAAAGAAGAAATCATCTTCTAAGGCTGATAATAACAAAAAGTTCATTGCAATGATATCTGAAATTAATATGGCACAAGATGATAATACATGATGGATTGATACAGGAGCAACCAAACATGTGTGCAAAGACAAAAGCATGTTCACAAAGTTTACACAATGTGAAAATGACAATGTCTTGTACATGAGAAATTCTTCCACCGCATGACAATCAAAGGCAAAGTGCTGTTGAACTACAATTCATACGGAAAGATTTTAACCTTAAATGATGTATATTATGTATGTAGAAGTTAGAAAGAATTTAGTGTCCTGGAAGTTCATTAAATAAGTTTGGTTTCAAACTTGTTTTTTGAGGCGAATAAGTTTATTTTGTCTAAGGGAGGAATTTTTGTAGGAAAGGGTATATGTATGAGAGTATGTTCAAACTGAATATTATTAATAAGAATAAAAATACTATTTCTGCTTATATGGTTGAATCTTTTTGTTTATGGCATTATAGATTAGGTCATTTGAATTATAGAAAATTGAATGACATATATAAGTTAGATTTAATTCCTGTTTTTAATAATAATATTGAAAAATGCAATACATGTATGTTGACTAAAATTACAAGAAACCCTTTCCCTAAGGTTAAAAGAAAAACAAAATTGCTTGATTTGATACATAGTGATTTATGTGATATGCATAATACTCCTACATTAGGTGGAAAGAAATATTTTGTTACTTTTATTGATGATTGTTCTAGATATTGTTATGTATATTTATTGCATTCAAAAGATGAAGCGCTTGATAAATTTAAAGTTTATAAATCTGAAGTTGAACTTCAGTGTGAATCATTTATCAAGTGCTTAAGATCGGATAGAGGTGGAGAATACTATAATCCAAGTTATTTTGAATCTACTGGGATTGTCCATCAAGTTTTAGCCCCTTACACACCACAACAAAATGGTGTAGCTGAAAGGAAAAATAGAGTATTGATTGAAATGGTAAATTCAATGTTATCATATTCAGGTCTTGGACAAGGTTTTTGGGGAGAAGCTGTTCTAACAGCTTGTCATATATTGAATAGAGTTCCTAATAAAGAAACTAAAATAACCCCTTATGAACAATGGAAGAAAAGGAAACCAAACCTTAATTATTTGAAGGTTTGGGGTTGTAGAGCTATTGTCAAAGTTCCAACACCTAAACGTAAAAAGTTAGGTGAAAGAGGAATTGAATGCATATTTATAGGATATGCACACAATAGCAAGGCATATAGGTTCATGGTAATTGAACCAAATGATTCAATTTCAATTAATACTGTTATTGAATCAATAGATGCTATTTTTGATGAAAATAGATTTAATTCTATATCAAGACAATTATAGCCACAACAATTGATTCATTCTTCAAATGAGAATGAGATTCCATTGGAACAAATTGATAATAATGATGAATCTTGTCAAGAATTAAGAAGAAGTAAGAGGATTAAAAAGGTCAAAGATTTTGGACCAGATTTCATTATGTTTCTTGTAGAAGGAAAAGGTGAAAGTATATACAATAAGATACCTTATTGTTATAATACGAAATCTAATCCTATTACATTTGAAGAGGCAATGAAATCTCAAGACTCTGCTTTTTGGAAAGAAGCAATAAATGATGAGATAGATTCAATAATGGGAAATCAAACTTGGATCTTAGTTGATCTTCCACCAGGTTCCAAACCAATAGGTTGTAAATGGATCTTCAAAAAGAAAATGAAGGTCGATGGAACCATTGATAAGTTTAAAGCAAGGTTGGTAGCCAAAGGTTTTACACAAAAACAAGGTACTAATTAATTTGATACCTATGCTCCAGTAGCAAGAATTGCTACAATTAGACTCTTAATATCACTTACATCTATATATAATCTGGTTGTTCACCAAATGGATGTTAAAACTACATTTTTAAATGGTGAATTGGAAGAGGAAGTGTACATAGAACAACCGGAAGGATTTGTTGCTCCAGGACAAGAGCATAAGGTATGTGAGCTTGTTAAATCTTTATATGGACTTAAACAAGCACCAAAACAATGGCATCAAAAGTTTGACAATGTTGTTTTAGCTAATGGCTACAAAATAAATGAATCAGATAAGTGCATATATAGCAAATTTGAAAATGGAAAAGGTGTCATAATTTGCTTATATATAGATGACATGCTCATTTTTGGCACGAATTTGGAACAAATAGAAAACAAAAAGAAATTCTTGTCAAACAACTTTGCTATGAAGGATTTGGGTGCAGTAGATATTATTCTTGGGATTAAAATAACCCGAGATGAAAGCATTATAGCTTTATCACAATCATATTACATTGAAAATGTGCTTAAAAAGTTTGATCTTTTCAACTGTATACCAGCATCTACACCCATGGATCATCAAATAAAATTAGTATCTAATGCTAATAGGAAAATTGATCAATTGAAATATGCAAGTCCAATTGGTTGTCTTATGTACATAATGACTTGTACAAGACCAAATATTGCATATGTTGTTGGGAAATTGAGTAGGTACACAAGTAATCCAAGTAGTATGAATTGGCAAGCATTGAATAGAGTACTTAGGTACTTAAAAAAACTATTAACTATGGATTGTGTTATAATGGATATCCTCCAGTTTTAGAAGGGTATTCGGAGGCTAGTTGGATTACAAGTTTAGAAGATCATGCATCTACTAGTGGATGGATCTTCATTCTTGGTGGAGGAGCCATTTCTTGGGGTTCTAAGAAACAAACATGTTTTACTGATTCCACCATGGCAGCAGAATTTATTGCATTAGCCGCTGCATCTAAAGAAGCAGAATGGTTAAGAAATTTGCTTTATGATGTACTTTTATGGCCTAAGCCAATTTCACCTATTTCTATCTGTTGTGATAGTGAGGCTACTCTAGCAAAGGCATATAGCCAAGTATATAATGGAAAGTCTAAACACATTGGATTAAGACATAGTTATGTCCGACAATTAATCTCTAATGGAGTGATCACTATTAATTATGTGAGGTCAAGTGAAAATTTGGCAGATCCATTGACAAAAAGTCTTGCTAGGGATGCAATAAAAAGGACCTCAAAAGGGATGGGACTCAAGCCCATTAATTAGAGTCATCCATGATGGAAACTCAACTCAATGCTTGGTATAACATTAAGTCTTGAGTTCAATGAGACAAAGTACATCATTAGTATGTGACTGATAGCACTATAAATAAATCCATCCTAAGATTAAAGTGCTAGGTACCCGTAATGATAAGGGAAGGATGAGTAATGTACTCTTAATGGACTCATAACATAAATATGTTAGAGTGTTATAATTACGGGAGCACTCTTGATGGGATCTACCTATGTGAGTGGAAGTGTGGCCGCTTCTAGGAGCTCAAGGGCTTGGCTCTGATAGCACTCATGAAAAGAAGACACAGACACATGGCCATAATCGTGTCCCTAGATACTATGCATTGACCGATGTTGAAATCATTGTGTGAGATGCGTTCGGTTAATCAAATGAAATAGTTGGTTCAAAGCTTAGTCTACCATGCAATTTCGATTAACTTTAACATGTTTTCACTAAGTGAAGGTTCAATCGTAAAATAACTTTATTTATGCGAATTGATTTCCAAGAATATCAAAATCTAAAATATTTTGAAAATGGGGGGAGATTGTTGGAAAATTTTCAAATATTTATAGTGTTCCAATAACTATAAATGAATAGGTGTAATTAATCAAAAGATTATATTTTTTAATTTTTTGAAAAAGAATTATAACTATTTAAATAATATTATTTGAATAGTTATAATTAAATGAATAATTATGTTTTTATTTTAAAAACATTATTATTCTTCAGAAAGGACCTATTGATGAAATATGTCTCTATGAAGAGACATGAAAATTCTTATAAATAGGAATCAGATTTCATTTGGATATATACCAACAGTTCTAATATTATTTCTTTCTTCCTTCATTTTTAATATTGTTAGATTGTTCTATAAAGTATTACTGTAGAAATCCTTTATAGAAATTGAGTTTCTTGTCATACATTGCTCAGTGTGTAGTGGGCTATTCTCGTCAGTGCAAAATGCAAATAGCCATTGGCTTCATTGTATCCTCGAGGTTAATTTGCTTGGAACTTGTTTGCACACTAAAGATAGGTGGAGGCGAATATAACCTTAAAGATAGTGGTTTGATACATGCCTTGGAGCCTTGTCCTATTTCTTCTTCTATTCGAGTTTCGTTCGTGTGTTCGAGATTTTCCTCACTGGAGATTTGTACTAACAAGTTAGACGTACAAGGCTACTTTCAGATATCTATCAAAGATGTAATGTAGCGATATGCGAACCTACTAACCATGAAGAAGCATTAAAAGATCCAAAACGAAAGAAAGCAATGGAGGAGGAGATGCCAATGGTAAACAAGAATAAGACGTGGGAGTTGGTTGAAAAGCCTGAAGGAAGAAAAGCCTATTAGATGATTACTTTTCTGTTGACTGAAAATAGAAATGATAATACAGTTGGTACAGGGTTGTTTGGTGGAGAGAAGAAACATTGTAAACCAATGAATGAGATGTACTAAAAAAAGGTAGAGAGGAATAATGGAGTAGATTCGGTATCATGAGAGCAGCAATGATAACGGTGGTTGATAACCGGAGAAAGAGAAATGTGACTGATGATCAGGTTCTACAAATAAACATGTTGAGAGGATATTATATAGAACTTTGAGAGTCCAAAATGCTAAAATAACAAAAGTCCCTCTCCCGCTAGTGAGTGAATGGTTCCTATTTGTAATGACTCAAGAATGAGAGTTACTGTTAAATGTTTTTTTTTAAGGAACGTTAGTTCATTGTTTTGAAATTCAATAAATTTTTTGGTAGTCAAAGCATATCCCTATTCTAAAGGGAATTGTTAATTAGTTTGCTAATGTTTAGGAAGTAGCAACTATCTAAATTTAGCTTATATTTCAGCTATTTAAAGAGTCGAATATTGAATAAAGTTATATACTGATTCCTGCAATCTTTTTTCTCTAGAAAAATTATAACTTTCTTTTGGTATAAGAGCCATTTTTTTAAGGGATCTGTGAGTGTAATGGAGATTAAGACCAGTTTTTCTCAAATATCCCCAATGGAGACTTACCTTGAAGCTTTGGATCTTTGGGAGGCCGTGGCAGAGGATTATGAAGTTCCTCCGCTGCCAACTAATCCTACCATGGCCCAACTCAAAACTCACAAGGAAAAGAAAACCCGGAAGGCCAAGGCGAAAGCATCTCTGCTCGCTGCTGTTTCAACAACAATTTTCCCGAAAATTATGTCTATCCAATCAGCAAAAGAAGTGTGAGACTATCTCAAAGAAGAATACGAAGGAGATGAAAGGATACGAGGTATGCAGGTGCTGAATTTAATAAGAGAATTTGAGTTGCAGAGGATGAAAGAATCGGAGACAATCAAAGAATATTCAAACAGATTGTTTGAAATTGTCAACAAGGTAAGGTTACTTGGCACTAAATTTTTAGAGTCTAGAATTGTTGAAAATATTCTTGTAACAGTGCCTAAAAGATATGAAGCTTCAATAACCACCTTGGAAAACACAAAAGATTTGTCTAAAATTAGTTTGGCAGAATTGATAAATGCATTGCAAGTTCAAGAACAGCGAAGCCTCATGAGGCAAGAGCAAGGCGTTGAGGGAGCTTTGCCAGCCAAGCACCATGAAGTTGGAAAGCATCAGAAGAAGACTGACAGAAAAGCACAGGTGAGATCTGTAGCAAATTCTGTAAATTACCACACTCGAGGTAAGGGTAGAAATTCAACGAAAAACTATCCACCTTGTCAGCACTGTGGTAAAATATGTCATCCACCATTCAAATGTTGGAAGAGATCAAATGCAAAATACAGTAAATGCAATCAACTTGTACATGAAGCTGTGATCTGCAGAAGCAACTTGCAAAAGCTTGAAGAAGTCCATATAGCTGATCAAGACGAGGAAGATCGGATGTTTGTAGCAACATGTTTATCAACTAAAAGTTCTTCAGAAAGTTGGTTAATTGATAGTGGTTATACAAACCATATGACTTCGGACAAAACTCTATTCAAGGATTTGAAGTCTTATAAAGTCACAAAAACAACCTCAGATATTCTTTATGTACCTGAAATTGATCAAAATTTATTACGTGTTGGTCAGTTGTTAGCAAAGGGATTTAAAGTAACCTTTGAAGATTCATATTGCCTCATTTATGATGCTACTGGAAAAGAGACTTTGCAAGCTAAAATGAGAGGCAAAAGTTTCTCATATGATCCAACGGAGGAGGAGCAAATAGCCTTATTCAACAAAGCTTTCACCAAAGAAATTTGGCACAAAAGGCTTGGCCATTTAAATCTTCAAAGAATGCTGAAAATGAAGAAAACAAACATGATAAGAGGAATGCAAGAACTTGATGTTCATCTTCCAAATTGTGTTGCCTGTCACTTTGGTAAACAAAACAAACTGCCATTTCCAAATTCAACTCGGAGAGCTACTCAAAAATTGCATCTAATTCACACAGATGTAGCCGGACCTCAAAGAACACCGTCGTTACAAGGTAGCATTTATTATATCATTTTCGTTGATGATTTTACAAGAATGTGCTGGATTAGTTTCTTGAAATTCAAGTCAGAAGTGGCTGGGGTGTTTTGGAAGTTCAAGAAAATGGTAGAAAATCAAAGTGGCTGCAAAATTCAAGTGTTGAGATCTGATAATGGAAAGGAGAACACTTTGAAAAAATTTGATTTATTTTGCGAAGAAGCTGGCATTAAACATCAGCTTACTGTTCCACACACTCCAGAAGAAAATGGGGATAGTGAGAGAAGAAACAGATCAGTAATGGAGATGGCTAGATGTTTGTTGCATGAAAAGGAGTTGCCTAAAACATTTTGGGCAGAGGCAGCAAACACAACAGTTTTCTTTCAAAATCGTCTTCCAACCAAGGCTTTGAAAGACAAGACTTCATTTGAAGCTTGGTATGAGTATAAACCTTCACTTAGATTTCTTAAAGTATTTGGTTGTGTATGTTTTACTCATGTTCCACAGGTTAAGTATGACAAACTCAATAAGAAAGCAATTCCAGGTATCTTCATGGATATTGTTCAGTTTCCAAAGCTTACAAGGTGTACCATCCTCAAACAGGAAAAAAGACAATTAGTAGAGATGTGCAATTCAACGAGGATGAGCAGTGGAACTAGATGATTCCGTAGAAAAAAGACATGCCGCAAAAACCAAAAGGTGATTTTTTTGAAACAACAGATGAATGGCTAAATGAGTTGGAAGATGATCCTTCAGTTAGACTTACAAGGCTACTTTCAAATATCTATCAAAGATGTAATGTAGCGATATGCGAACCTACTAACCATGAAGAAGCATTAAAAGATCCAAAACGGAAGAAAGCAATGGAGGAGGAGATGCCAATAATAAACAAGAATAAGACGTGGGAGTTGGTTGAAAAGCCTGAAGGAAGAAAAGTCATTGGAGTCAAATGGGTGTTCAGGACAAAGCTTAATGCAGACAGTTCCATCAACAAATATAAGGCCAGACTTGTTGTTAAAGGGTATGCTCAAATTTATGGTGTTGATTATTTTGACACTTTTGCTCCTGTTGCAAGATTAGATACAATCAGATTGTTGCTCACAATATCGGCACAAAAAGGCTGGAAAGTGTTTCAATTAGATGTCAAATCAGCTTTTTAAATGCCGAATTGCAAGAGGAGATATATGTGGAGCAACCTAAGGGATTTGTGAAGCAAGGCGAAGAAGGAAAAGTCTACCTGCTCAAAAAGGCTCTCTATGGCCTAAAGCAAGCACCAAGAGCTTGGTACAGCAAGATAGATGCCCATTTGTTAAGCCTTGGATTTGTTAAAAGTCTTTCAAAATCCACTCATAAAAATAATGATACTTTCATTGTGTCACTCTATGTTGATGATCTCTTGGTGACAGGAAATAATACAAGGCTGGTTGAAGAATTTAAACAAGAAATGATGCAAGTCTTTGAAATGATAGATCTTGGTCTTATGACTTTTTTTCTGGGAATAGAGATCAAGCAAAGCAAGAACAAGGTGCTCATCTACCAGAAGAAATATGCAAAGGAGATATTGAAGAAATTTCAGATGGACGAATGTAAAGCGAAGAGCATACCCATGAATCAAAAGGAGAAGTTGAGTAAAGAACATGGAGCTGATAAAGTTGACGAGGTTTATTATAGAAGCTTGATTGGGTGTTTAATGTACCTTACTGCAACAAGGCCTAACATCATGTTTGCTGTAAGTCTTTTATCTCGATTTATGCACTGTGCTAGTGAAATGCATTTAAAAGGGACAAAAAGAATATTAAGTACATCAAAGGTACTGTTGATTACGGTGTCAAGTTTGAGATATGCCAAAACTTAAGGTTGTATGGTCTTTCGGTAATGTTGATTACGATGTCAAGTTTGAGATATGCCAAAACTTAAGGTTGTACGATTTTTTGGATAGTGACTGGGCTAGGTCTATTGATGATATGAAAAGTACGTCAGGATATTGTTTCAGCTTAGGCTCGGGAATCTTCTCATGGTCCTCTAAGAAGCAGGAGATTGTAGCATAATCCACTGTAGAAGCAGAGTTCATAGCAGCAACTGCAGCAACAAATCAAACCTTATGGCTGAAAAAGATGATGCGTGATTTACATATTGAGCAGGAAAATAGCACTAAGATTTTTGTTAACAATCGGGCAGCTATTGTAATCTCAAACAACCCAGTGTTTCATGGGAAGACTAAACATTTCAACATTAAGCTCTACTTCTTAAGGGAAGTACAACAGCAAGGAGAAGTCACTTTAGTTTACTGCAGGTCTGAACAACAAGTTGCAGATTTATTTACAAAACCACTTCTAGTTAGTAAGTTTGAGATTCCAAGGCAAAGAAATTGGAGTTTGCAGTTCCTTAAGCAAGGAGGAGTGTTAAATGTTTGCTTTAAGGAACGTTAGTTCATTATTTTGAAATTCAATAAATTTTTGGTAGTCAAAGCATATCCCTATTCTAAAGGGAATTGTTAATTAGTTTTGCTAATATTTAGGAAGCAGTTACTATCTAAATTTAGCTTGTATTTCAGCTATTTAAAGAGTTGAATATTGAATAAAGTTATATACTGATTCCTGCAATCTCTTCTCTCTAGAAAAATTATAACTTTCTTATCTCCAGTAATTCTATTTTTCCCTCATCTTCTTTGTTTAAACCTTCAGTTACAAAGGTGACAATTAATAGAAGTAATGAAATTAATTTTCAGTTACAATGACATTAATGGTTAAAAGGGGATGGTGAAGGTTTTGTTGGTGGTCGTGATGATGAATTGGGAAGAAGCGTATTATGTTTCTGAAAGAATAAGGAAACATTCAACATATCTGATCCATCAAGCCAAACTATCCAGAACATCCCAAGAGTGAAGATAACTTAAGAACTCTGTCATATTTCAGCATTACTTCCACTTCTTCTATTGTGGCAAAGTAGTATCATGTGAAACATCTTTCGCAAGACAATGGTTGTTCCTGCACATGTGTCATTTTGACTTATTCCAAATGTGAGTTCTCAATATGGTTGTCCCCAATGTAGATGATGTTTCCATACAAGAGTTGTTTTGTGGTGATATTTTTCTTTAAGAGCTCGTTCTATATAATGGTTCTTCCGATAAAACACAATCGTTCTAAATAGAAATTGTTTTAGACAACTGTTGTTCTAAATAAAACTGTTCTTAAAATGTCATTATTCTAAACAACTATTTTGAATAATTATTATTCTTCTGGAAGAAATAATAAGTGAAACAACGTTGCAACTTCTTCCAAGCTTGGTAACTCAATTTATTGAAACAGTAGCCAAAACTAGATATCTACGAATTGCCCCTACATGAGAATTCTTATTAGTTCTTATGCAAGAATAATGTAGTAAAAAGAATGATAAAACAACTATATACTCATAATGGAAAATCATTCGTATTGTATAAGAAGGAAAAAAAATGTGTTTCCCATTTTGTTGCACCTTGTATGATGTTTTTTTGTTGGGAGAAAAAAAAACGTGCATAAAATTAAATATAGGTTTGAATAGCATGACAATGCTTTCTCCTTTTAAAAAATTTGAGAATAGCGTGCTAAAATGTTTCTATAAAAAGTTTAGAATAACAAGCCATTGCTTCTTTTTTTTTTTTTTTTTTTTTGTAAAATAATTCAAAATGGCAAGCTATTAAAAAAAAAAAAAAGAAGAGCAAGAGTTTGTCCCTAAAAAAATTTGGGAAGAGTAAATATAGTATTTAAGAAGAACATGTGTTGATTTTCTCTGAACATTTGGGAATGATAAGTTAGTACTCGTCCAGAAAACTTGAGAATAATATGACATTACCTTTTTCTCAAAAATAAATTAAAATTTTGAGAAGAGCATATGGTAATCTTTCCTTAAAAAATTTGAAAATAATACTTCTTTTTTAAAAAAAAAGAACAACTTAATATTGTACTTCTAAAACAACTTATTATTGCATTTTCGAAAAAAGTGGGAACATCCAAGTATAATGCTTATGGAACAATCTTTTTTAAAATAACCTATTATAATGTTTTCCTAAAAAAATAGTAGCTTACCATATCTATTCCTAAAAATTATAAGGAAAATATAAGTCCCACTTTCTTTAAAAAAGTTATCTTTAAAATATATATTAATAGAATTTTAAAAATTTTAAAAAATAAAAAAATCGTAAATGTTGACTCTGGCAACTAATAGAATAGGGTATTGCTATAATAAAGTTTATATAATTAAAGTAATAAAATAAGTAATTATTGGACATAAATATTTTTGGCTTAAAAATTTGGGAATAACAAGCCATTACTCTTCTCTTAAATTTTGGGAATTGAAGGTTATGGTGTTTCTTTAAAAAAAGTTACAAAGAATATGGCATTGCTTTTTCCTAAAAATTTGAGAATAGCAAGCCATTGATTTTCTCTAAAAATTTAAGAATAGTTGGCTGTGTTTCCTTAAAAAAATTCGAGAAGAGTATGTCATTGTGTTTCTTTTAAACAACAAAAAGAAAGAGAAGAGTAGTCATTGTTTTTCTCTTAAAATTCGAGATGAGCAAGCTATTGCTTTTCCTAAAAACGTGAGAAGAGAATGCTATTGTATTTCCCCAAAATTGGAAAACATTCTATTGCCATAAACTCTTTTGAGTTATTATTCCTAGACGTGCTGGACTGATGTAGTAAAACTAAGCAAAGAGGAATGATGTAGTAATGTTACACCGCCAAGCAATTTTTTATTGAAAATACAAAAAAGAATTATATATTTTTATATGTAGAACAAACATTTATCTAATTTGATGTGATTTTCTTTGTATGTACCCATTTTGCATCATAAATGAGATCAACAATAATGGATGTTATTGTATTGCTCAGCTCCTTAGATCAATTAGGGAAGAAACATTGTTTTCTCCAAAACTAAGTTGTTCTAATTCTTCTTCCCTGCACGATTTTGGTGTAACTCTTCAAATAGAGTTTTATTAAGAAAGAAACACAAGAGACTGGCTTTTCTCTTATAAGAACTTATATAATGAGTGACCATGTTGGTACTTAAGATTATAATTTTTAACTTCTTTATTAGAAGAGCTATTATGTGGGAGTGGCAAAATTAGTGTAAGAGATTGGAAAGATTGACTACTCCACAAGAAGAGTTTGTATATATGATGGTAATTGTAACAACTCAATTTTGCCTAGCCCAAATTACAAACAAATAAATAAGTAAATAATGGCCCAAATACAAAAAAAATCCCAAGGCCCAAAATATATAACTTAACCCAAAACTCTCAAATCTAATCACCTAGGCCCAAACTACCAATCTAAGCCCACAACCTAAATTTTTCAAAAAACTAAAAAAAACCCTAGCCTCCAACGCTACTCTCTCACAGGCATGCCACCCGAGGCCCTTCGTCCCGAGGTCTGCCTTCTTTGTTGCCATTTCACCAAAATGGCAAAAGCATACTTCTCCTATTGTCGTTGACCCTCCACTGCCGCCTGCAAAAAGAAAACACAAAGACAGAAGTGCAACACGTAAAAAAACAGCAGAAAAGAAAAGGAAAAATAATAGTCCAATGTAAGACATTCGACTGTAAAAGCCATAAACACCATGTAATCTTTTTATAAAGCAATCAGATACAAAAAAATAGAGAAATATACAAAAAAAATAGCATCGAGTTTTAACAAAGGTATTTTTATTTTATTTCTTTGTGCGAAAGAGAAATAAATTTATTTCTTACCTGCATCGTACCTTTTTTTTTTCATGCGAGGCCGAGGCTGCTGTCTACGATGAAAGACAATATCATCGGGGCTTCGTCGGACAAAAGAAACCGAAAGGTTTCTAAACATCATCGTCGGCTTTTCGACGTTTTATTTCAAATCAGGACTAAAAGGGAGAAAAGGGGCCAAGAGAGGTAAAAAAGGACTAAAAAATTGCTAATCATTTTTACTTCGGTCACCGGAGGTGGCGGTTACAATCGCCAATGACCGGTGGCTACAGCAGCCCCATGGCCGGCCTAAGGAGGCTTTTAGAGAAAAAAAAAAAAAAGTTTTTTTTTTTTGAAGCTGTAATGGAATGATTTTTTAAACATTTTTTTTTTACTTATATAACGCTATAAAACAAAGTCGTTTGGGGTATAATTTTCAGATTCCAAAACGATGTCGTTTCAAGGGGATATTTTTTCAAGGGGAGGGGATATTTTCAGCTTTGGCCCTTCCACTTTTTTCATCTTTTTATTTTAGTCCTATTCATTTTTATTTGTTTTAATTCTCACTCCATAATTTAAATTCTTGTGCAATTTAGTCCCCTGACTCACTATGAATCCTCCCTGGGAGCGACATTTGTCAATGTAATGGGGATAATTGCCATTTGACCCTTAAAGTTTTCTATCTTATTTAGATTTAATCCTTTATATTTTGTTTCTTTGTAATTTAGGTGCTAAATTTTGCTATATTTTCAATTTAGTCTTTTATTTCCCTTTTTCTTATTTATTTCGCAATCTATGCTTTATGTCTCAAACTCCAATTCAATCCTTCGTTTACTTATTTGCATCCTTTTACGAATTATTTTTATTTATTTATTTATTTATTTACCTCTGTTAACATTTAAAATTCATATTATTTATATTTCTTTTATTGTGCATTTTTACCCTCTAAATTAAACAAATTCTACTTTATCCTTACTACTATCATTTTGTTTTATTATTAAATATGACATTAATTAAATCATTATCGTCATTATTATTATCATAATCAATTTATATTAAAGTTGTTTCATCACCATTTAATAATGGTATCTACTATTGTTTTGTTCTTATATTATTATTTTATGATAGTCATTTCAAACTTTATCTATATTTTATTCATTTTTTATGTAGTTATTTTATTTTATTATTATTTTGTTCTTATTATTATTCTAACCATTATGATTAGATATATTTATTTATTCCCGCATTATCCTCAATCGCATATCATATCAAGTGATGCATTTGTTTTTACACAACTCGTAAGAAGAAATTAAAACCAATGTGATATTCTTTATTTTGAAGATTCGATAAATTGTCTGTAACACCCTTAACCCGTATCCGTCGCCGAAATAGGGCTACGGAGCGTTATCGAAACTTTTCAGAACATTTTCAGATAAATCATGTCAATTACCATTTATTAAACGAGATCATTCGTAACGTCCCTTAGATGGACCCTCGAGGTCCAATACGAGCATTAGAATCGAGTCAGGACTTAATCGAAAACTCTAAGAATTTTTCGTGACATTTTAAAAATTTTCCAAGGTGCAGGGCTCACATGCCTGTGTGGTCCAAGGGACACACCCGTGTGACTCTTAGACATGCCTATGCATCAGGCAGTGTTTGATTTAGGTTGCTCTTTGCCTTGCGCCACACGCCTGTGTGCTAGGCCGTGTGGTTAATTAATTTAATTCGAATTAGATGCAGGTTTCACACAACCATGACACATGCCCGTGTTCAAGGCCCTGTCACCCACACGGCTGAGACACACACCCTTGTCTCTGCCCGTGTGCTCAATTCTGAGCATTATATTTCTAAATTTTAGGATGCAGGGGACACACGGCCAAACCACACACCCATGTGCTAGGCTGTGTGGACAAAATAAGGCTATTTTCCAAGCCTTATTCCTCACCCTTTTTGCCTTATACATACACCAAAACTTAAACACATTCTCATGGCCATATAAACATTCAACCAATATGCCTTTATGCACCATAATTTATTTCCATATCAATCTTGTACTCGTATTTACCTATATACAATGGTCACATTTATGCATTTTGTATCAATTATACTAATTTAATTCATTCATCCATTTGTCAATGTGATTTCTATCAATTAACCGTTTTAAACATATACTATGATAGCTTTCATACATAAACGCCAAAGCATGTTCATAACTAGCCATTCCAATGGCTAGTAATTATCAAATATTTATATATCATTCCTTGACCAATTTAACCTATACATGCCATTATAACCCTAATTTTTTTACCTTATATACTGAAATGAACTGTTGGATAGTGTGAGTAATCTTCACCAAGCTTCCAATCCAATGAGCATTCCAATTTACTATAAGACAGGGAAAAATAAAACGGAGTAAGCATATAATGCTTAGTAAGCCCGTATAACTTGGTAAATAACTTACCAACCATTCACATTTAAGTTAAACATTGCAAGGTATAACCAAACCATTTGGTCACAAGCCCTAACACATATTCTCAATACCCATGATAAACACATATTTCATATAAACATCAAGAAACACATATATGAGTCCAACAATATTCAGATTCTCATACACATATGTTTTTCCACAACATGTATTCACATAACATATATAAAAATTATTTCCATGTATCTCAAATTTATTTCATATTAATTCATCTCGAGTTTCTGTATATATTTCATGTCGGACTTTACTCAACAATCGATTGCGATGTATTGATAATCACTCGGATAGTACACTCAAGGTGTACAAATCTATTCTCATAGATGAACACATTCATCAAACCATTTCATGTAACATCATTTCATATTATTCAAGTAAATACATGTAAAAATCCCTTTTTCTTTTCGTATTAGTATTTTACCCGTTGAATTATTGAAAACATCGATGGATACATAGGTAGTACACTTGAGGTGTACAATTCCATAGTCTGTCAATTCATATTCAGTAGTACCTTTTAAGTACACTCCCGAGCCACATATCATACAGCTGAATTATCAGTCCAGGCTAAATTCTAGTTGTAACATATACGGATTACTAATCCAGACAAAATCCTTTATATGACAAAAAATTCCCTATAAAGTCCATTCTGGATTACCAGTCTAGGCTAAATCTTAATTAAAACATATGCTAGAGAGGCTTATTTCAGGATTACCTGTCCGGGCTAAATCCATTCTGCAACACATGCAGTTTTATTAGGAAAAACACATTTATCCATCGACTTCCATTTATTCAAACAAGATTTAACATTTATCAGGCAATTGTTGGGTATATGTTCAATCTCATAAATTTATGCATTTATGTAATTCACATTTTCACATTCAACTCAAGCACAAAAATAACATTTTCATCATTTATCACTTATCAGGTATTATCATTTATCGGGCTTTATTAGATATGCAATCATTTCACTTATATATTTATACAATCACATACATAATTCAATTTAAGTATAAAAACATACATAGCTAAGTTATACGAACTTACCTTGATAAATGTTCGTATAAATAAAGTCTATTAATCTGACATTTTCTCCTTTCTCGTTCTAACTCCATATTCAATTTATCCGGATCTATACGAGTAAATTTAACATCAATTTAATGCAATTCATACTCAAATTAGTCCAATTTACATCTTAGGCAAAATTACCATTTTGCCTCTAAATTTTTAATAAATGGCGATTTCGTCCCTAAACTCGAAAAATGAATTTCATGCAATTTACTCCTTATTCCAAGCCTAATCAAAATTTCAATATAAAATTTTCAGCACATGTATTCTATAAAATTCATAATTTGTCCATGGATTTCACATTTTTACAATTTAATCCCTGAATCAAGTTTTCATCAAGATTCACTTTGTAAAAGTTATTTATCTATCAACAACCTTCCATTTTCTACCATAAATTTCATAATTTCAGCATATTCATCTATGGTAAAAATTCTATACTTTGATATCCTTTCAAATTAATCCCCCAAATAGACAAATTAAGCTTTCCCGATCTCAAAAATATAAAAATTACTAAAAACGGGACATGAAAACTTACCAATATGACCAAGAAAGCTTGCTTTCTCTTTCTTAGGGTTTCCATGGAATATTTTGAGAATAAGATGATATAAACTAATTTTTATATCTATTTAATTATTTATCATCTTTTAATTGTATCATTTTCCAATTTAGTCCTTAGCCTTTTTCTAATTTTCCATGGATGAATCATCCAAAAATATCTATTAAATTTTAATTAATGGTCTAATTACCATATAAGGTCCTCAAGTTTTGAATTTCATAGCTATTTGATCCTTCTAGCTACTAGAATCCAACTTTCACATTTTATACGATTTAGTCCTTCTAGTAATTAAGCACATGATCGGTAAAATTTTCTTATAAAAATTCTCACATGATATTTATATCATATTATGGACCATAAAATAAAATAAGAATAAATTTTATTATCATCTCGAATTTGTGGTCCTGAAACCACTGTTCCGATTTCACCGAAAAATGGTCTATTACATTGTCCCACTAACTTATCGGGTACGATTTTTCCTTGAACTAAAATAATTGAATATCCCTCCCATTTTTTTTAAAATAATAATAATAAATAAATAAGATTGTAAGATTTGGGCTATAATTAAACGGAGAGCGTCCTTATTTTCGAGAATTCGAGATTTTATGCCCCAACTTACGGGACATGATTTTTCATCTTGATCAACTCAAAATGAGAACGCATTCTCATTAAAAATTCAATTTAGATCGGATTTCTTTCAATACCATCAAGTAACACGATGCAAAAAGGGATCGTATTTTAAATTCCCTTTGAATTTTCAATTTTCGACATCAAAACATCAAGTAATCAACTAGGTACCAATTTTGGGCATTATGAGGGTGTTAGTCCTTCTTCACACATAACCAACTCCCGAACCTATTTTCTTAGATTTTGTAGGCCAAAAATCATTGTTTCGGTAAACCTAACCTTTTATATTTAAATTTTGAGGTGATCCAATCACACCTAAATAAAAAGGATTGGTGGCGATTCCATTTTTATTTTTCAAAATAAAGTCGATTCCAAAAAGGTTTCGACAGTAACGAAAGTGGTTTGTTTGTGAATCAAAGAAAATATCTCTTTGGAGAAAGTGATTTGTTTGTTTCTTATTACCCATGATAGTATTATTGGTTCTTTTTACAACCTCCACTAGAGTAGACAATGAAGGGAGCAATAAGTTTTGTAGATAAAGTTGAAATTCTTCCAACATTTCTCAGAAGCACACTTTGATCAACTCTTTCTCATAATGATCTTTTTGTATATTTAAAACCATTTTTTCTAAAACATTGAATGTATTTCATCACGTCTTATTTTGGCTTTTGATACTCTCTCCTTAAATCAATGAAAGTAACCTTCTCTGGAGTAGAGAAGAATTTCTCTCTAAACATACAACACATTTGACTCCACGACTCAATAGAACCAGGAGTAAGGTTGACATACTAGGTGTATAAAATTCTTTCAACTTCAGGTTATCATCCAACCTAGGTACTTTAAGTATTTGCAAAAATTTCATCACATGTTCACGGGCATCACTTGTTTTCCTATTGAATTTCTTGAACTTTGGACTAGTGTAGTCCTTAGGATATGGCTATGCAGCTACTCTAGTTGGGTATGGTAGCTTGAGATCAAACTCATAAAAGCTCAAGCTCTTATTCTTCTCCTTAAGTAACTTTTAAAGCTCCTCTTTAATGACATAACCCTAAGAAGTAGTCTCAAAAGCAACTATGGTAGAGGCACCAACAACACCAGTAGAAGCACTAGGAGTAGTGAGAGTAGCTTGAGCAATAATGACAAAAGGATTAGCAATGATGGTAATTCTAGATGATTAAGGATTAATAGGAGTGTTGCCTCCATTGTTGGTATTCATGTCTAGAAGAGTTGTTCCATCAAAAGTATTTCCGCATCCATTTATAGGTTGAACTTGTTATGTTGAAAAAGAAACTAGCTTAGAAATAGTTTTCATCATTTGCTTATTTTTTTCCTCTAAAGTTTGCATTCTCTCTTGAGAAGCTTGAGTCATGTTCACTAGTTCTTGGGTGTAGGTAGGAACAAGAATGTCTTGATTTTTAGAATAGTTATCCATGTTTTCAAGTAAAAGATGTGGAGAAAATTTTCACCTAATGCAGCCACTCCTCTTTAGTGAAGTCGCCAAAATGTAGAGAGCTCTTTGGTGGAAAGAGGAAGTGTTACAAATAAGTGAACGAGATGTACGAGAAAAAAACGAATAGATAAAATGGAGTAGATTTGGTAACACTGAGCACAATGATAGATGGTGGTTGGAAAAACAGAGAAAAGGAAATGTGGCTGAAGATCAAGCTCAACAAAGAAATAAGTTGAGAGGATTTTAAAGAGAGCTTGGAGAGTTCAAGCTGCTAAAATGCCAATAGTCTCCCTACTAGTTTTGGAGGGATCCGATTTATATTCTTAAGAATGGGAGTTACAAAGCTGACAGTTATTAGAAGTAATGAAATTAAGTTTGAGTTACAATGACATTAATAGTTAAAAGGGGATAGTGAAGGGTTTTGTTGTGATGGTGATGAAGAATAGTTTAATATGTTTATGAAAAAAAAGGAGAAACACTTAATGTTACAAGAAAATGTTAAGAGGAAACCTCCTAACTACTTTCATATCTCATCCACCAAGCCAAGCTCTCCAGAACATCTGAAAAGTTAAGATAACTCAAGAATCCTATCATATCTCGGGGTTACTTTCACTTCTACTTTAGTGAAATAGTATCATGTGAAACATCTTTCGCAAGATAAACGTTGTTCTTGAACATGTGTTATTTTGATTTGTTCAAAACATGGGTTGTTCTAAATATAATTGCTCCTAATGTAAAGATTGTTCTGAATAAAAGTTGTTATGTGGTGATACTTTCTCGGAAGAGCTTGTTCTAGTTTATGGCTTTTGGGGAAAAAAATTGTTCTAAATAAAAGTTGTTTTGAACCATATTTGTTCTTGAAACGCCATTATTCTAAATAAGAGTTATTCTCAAATGACAGCTACTGGATGTCAATTATTCTAGATTGAAGTCTTGTTCTGAATAGAGTTAATCTAGAATTATTCTCAAACAACATTTGTTACGAACAACTATTTTAAATAATTATTGTTGTTTTGGAAGATATAATAAGTGAAACAACCTTATTTATTATTCCAAACTTGATAACACGATTTGATGGAACGGAAACTAAAACCAACTATCTACACTTTTATCAACTGGTGGACGCAATTAATTTAACTTTAGAAGATGAAAATATTCTACCTTTCATTAAAACCAGTAAACTTGTGGATATGCACATCAAGGAAGACTCACAAGTGAAATCTGATCCATCACACTTCCCTTCCGTTAAAATGAACGGAAGCACAGAAAATAACGTGTTTTTCAATGATTCTCTCAAGTAGTATTAAATGACTAAAGAGTAAGCAAATTTTAGATGTCCTTTGATGTTTCATATGGAAAATAAAGGAATAAATCCAGCCAAACCAAACTCTGTAGTACTCTTCACACTTCACGGGCCTAGTTCCTATAAATACTTGGATGATTATAGCCCCAAAACAAGCCTAAACAAAACCATCAATATTGTCTTAATCTCTGCAATCTGCATGACAACCTCCAAAGGTGCTCTTTCACACTATGCCCCCAAGGGGGCAGCCAACCAATCAAACCTGCTTCCAACAGACACAGTCTTCGCCTTCCAAGCCATTATACCTTCATTCTCCAACAATGGAAAATGCGAAACGACTCACAAATACATGACCTTAGGTGTCATTGTACTATGTTCACTTGCTTGCTTCTTCTCATCTTTCACTGACAGCTTTGTCGGCAAGGATGGCAAGCTTTACTATGGTATTGCCACAATCAATGGACTTGGATTTTCAACGATGAGGATAATGATGATCTCGACTTGAGAAAAACCAGGAAGAAGCTGAGAAGATGCTAAATAAGTATAGACTCACTGCCATGGATTTTATACATGCCTGTTTCTCCTCAACTTTGTTTTTAGTGCTTGCTTGTAGCAGCTTTAATGTTCAAGGTTGTTTCTTTCCTGAATAGGGGCCTAATGGTAATGCATCGATGAAAAATTTGCCATTAGCAGGTAGGATTTTGGCCAGTGGGTTGTTCATGCTTTTCCCAACTAAACGAAGAGGATTTGGTATGCTAACAAGCCCGATCATGGCAATAGAAACGAAGAGAAACAAAGCCAGGAAATAGCTAACAAGGAGCCCCTGCCAAAACCTAAATGAGCTATTCACAAGGAAGAGATCTAAGACTAAGGCAGATTGGAAATAAATTATCGTAATTATAATTACAAAGTCTCTTATCTTTAATTATCAGTTAGTACATCATGGTTTAATGGATATTAAGTTAAACTTATTGCATGTATCTATTTATATTAATAACATATTCTTGCATAAACGGTAAACCATTTGTTCTACTTTTGACTCATAGTGAATAACTAAAAGTTGCGAAGGAAATGGTTATTCGGTGCCTTGCATAAAACATACAGAAAATAAAGAGAAATTTACTTGAATAAGCTGGTAAAATGATAAAATATATTACATTCTTAAAAATAGGATTTAAATTTAAATCTAAGAGATAAAATTGTTAAGAGAAATAGTTACGAATTCCAAAATAAATTAATCTCCATCGATTGTAAAATGAACATAGAAAAAATAAAGGGTAAATTATATCAATAGTAACTTAACTTTGGGTAGCTAACAAAACAGTCACTCAGGTTTCAATTCAGTCACTCAATTTTTGAAAAATAACAAAACAATCATTTTAACCATTTTTCGTTATAGACGTAATGAAAAAGTGACATGGGCATCCTACTGTGTAAACGGCCCCAATTTAAAACCCTAGCTGGGCTGGGCAAAAAAAGAAAAAAAAAAGGAAGCATACGAGAAGAAGAAGAGGAAGAGAAGAAGAAGAAGAAAAAATTTCCAAAGCTCCACTAATCACTAATGGTGTATCACCATTACCTTCAAAGCTCCTTAAACCCACTTTCAAATCCCTAGAATCCATCAATCTAAAATCTCATTCGGGTTTCTCAAATTTTGTTTTCATCTATAGAGGAGAAGAAAGCCCCACAGATGAGAAGTGGTGGCCAAATTTTCATTTATATCTGACAGTGGAGATGGTAGATAGAGGTATTTTGATTTCTCAAATTTTCGACATGTTTTTTGTTTTCTCAAATTTTGCAGCAATGGCTTTGCTTTCGGATTCTTCCAAACAATCCCTTCTCCCAACCTTCATTTACTCTTCCCCTAACTCTTTCTCTCTTAATCGATTCCACGATGCCAACAACTCTGCCTTCGCTGCTTTGCACGAATCTTTTGATGCCAACAACTTACTCAATCTTGAGTTCCCTTTCAGCAAGTTCAACCTAGTTGAATTTCTCCATCACTTCCCATGCTTCAGTTCTTCTTTTCTCTGGCAGGAACCATTTTTTCTTCAAGGCTTGAACAAGGTGAGCTCTTTTTAGGTGCTTTCTAAACTTCTTTTGATCTAGATTGTTGATTGTTGAATGGATGACTGGGTGATTGAGATAAGGTGATGGTGATGCCAAAGATGGTTATGGCGGAGGCATTGACGACAAGATTCTTAAGATGGAGAAGAAGAAGTATAAACATATTGGGCCATTTATGTAAAAAGTAAAAAAAATATTGGGCCATATATTAAAAAACAAAAAAAGAAAGACGAAAAAAAATAGTCATTGACTTTGCCTTGTCCAACGTGGCAAGTTAACTAGCCACGTCACTTGTCCTGTTAGGTCTGTAAAGGAAAATGTCAATGAGCGTCTGATTTCACGTTTTGATAACGTTAGTGATTGTTTTGTTATTTTTGAAAAGTTGAGTGATTGAATTGAAACCTAAGTGATTGTTTTGTTAGTTACCCCAAAGTTGAGTGACTGTTGGTGCAATTTACTCAAAATAAAATGTTTTCTATTATGTGATTATTATATAATTAGTGATATTTTCTTTTGTATTTTATAGTTGAAATGTTTAATTATTATATTCTAAATTTCTAAATTAAAAAATAAAAATAAAAATAGCTTGAAATTGAGTTTTAGCAGGTAATCCGAAAAGGATTTGGAGTGTAAAGAAAGCATTAAAAAAAAATTTATAACTAAGGTTTCTTCCATAGTTGCTTTATGGTTCATGAAGAGTAATTTTTTGGGGATTTATGACTGCCCTTCTAACAATGTCGTCTTCAATATTTGAATTTATATTTTTCAAAATTATAATATATCTTATTACTGCACCCAACACAAATTAATAAGAAAGCATTTTGCTTAAAACATGAGCATGCTCCATTAACTATTATGCGTTACACAAAAAGTGACCTGAAGTTAGAGTGTGAACCGTGAACATATCTTATCAATTTTTAATTGAGATTTATGGAGAGATAAAGTTAAATACAAGAGTTGAATTTTTCCTTTTTACCCTTGTTTTGATTTTCTTATATAAATTTCCATTTGATTATTTTTATTTTATTTTATTTTTAAAGAGATAATATTTATCTCTATTTTATTTATCTTAACTTTAGAAATCAATTTGCTATATAAAAGAAAAAAATTTAGGTGGAAGAGGAATCAAAATATTTAAGAGTTACAGTTATATTTACTTGTTATGATTGTAGTTGAAAGAAAATTAAAATTTTGATAATTTGGAGTAATTAAAATTTTCACTCATAAGTAGCAAAGCAAGTATCTAGTTGTGTAAAATGCCAAATATTGATGATGCATATGTGTGAGTTACACAGTTGGTCACAATAGCAATTAACTTCACTCATAATCATTGTACTTAGTGGAGTAATTAAAATAGTTCATTTCTTTTTCCAATGGTCAGACCGAATCACCTTTATCATCCTAATCAACAAGCATATATATATCAAAGCAAGTTCTGAAAATATAAAGATGTGCGTGATTGTCACTTAATCAAAGAGATAAAACATAAATGTTGATTTTGTTGTGCATTAAATCCTTAACATTCTTAATTCTAATAAATTATCATGTGGTAAATGAGAATTCAACTATCCATCCAAATATTTTAGGTTTAATATATCATTCGATACTTAAATTTGATATTTATCTTAATTTGGTATTTAATTTTTTTTGTCTAGTTTGGTACTTGAACTTGACTCATTTTCTTAATTCGGTACCTAATTTTATTATTATTATTTGATTTAGTACTTTGAACTTGTCAAATGTTACAAATTACTTCAATAAACTAACAATATTTTTTATAAGGTAGCAAAAATAATCAATGTATGACTGACATGTCACAAATGATATGATTTTTTTTGGTATTTTATATGTTCAATTATTTTTAATTTTATTTATTTAATTATTTTATTAATTGAAAATAATGAATTTTTTTTTAAATTTGGATTTTTAAAACTCTATTTTTCTTATTTAATATTAATTCGTTAAGCATAGCTCAATACCTATTTTTTAACATGGATTTCCTCTAATACTAACCGTATTTTTGTAGCATAACAAAAAAAAATAACACCGTTAGTGTTTTACGTAATTTGTATAGGCACCGAATTGAACCTAAAAAAAAAGCTTAGGTATCAAATTAGAAAAAATGTCAAGTTCATGTACTAAATTGGGCCCAAAAAAATTTAGGTACTAAATTAGGAAAAAGTGTCAAGTTTATATATCAAAATGGGTAAAAAAATGTTTAAATATCAAATTAAAAAATACAAAATTTAGGTGCCAAATCAATATTTTATTCATTAAATTGTTTTTGTTTTAGGAGAAGTATAAAAAGAAACCAGAAGTGAAAAAGAAAAAGCTACAAACAAAACTATAACACACTGGATTTTGAAAATTAATTCAATTTCCTGACACCCTGGTCATAAGTTTCACTCAAGGTTTAGAAAAGGAATTTTTTTTTTTTTTTTTTTTACAAAATGACATAAATCATAAATTAATTAAAATCTAAAAAAAAATTAATGCTAAAAGAAATTAAAATTAAAATTTTGGGTTGCCAAAAAAAAAAAAAAAAAAGAAACACTTCATTAACGTCTTTGGCTAGAGATGGTTGCTCTGTGTGTTTCATTTATGTTATAGTCTTACAAAAGGGTTTCTCTTTCTCCTATAAATGTGTATTTCATACTAACGGGTAAGGGTTTAATTTCATTCACGGTGCCTGCAAATTTTGTAGTCCTTCAAAAGTGAGATTTGTTTTTTTAATAATCTCATAATAGATTTTGATTTTGACGCAATACGTAGAACTACCCATAGCCTCTCCCCAACCTATAAATAGTGAGTATAATAAATTTCAACTCACTCAAACCCAAATTTTCTTACATTGACAACAGTACTTATACCAATCGAACTGAGACTAAATCAGCAAAAGTGAAATTTATATAAAGTGTTACTTTCAACTCATCATCGAATGCTTTTCTAGTTAGAAGAGTTAATAACAGCCACAACAAAAATATAAGATTCATCACTAAAATATCTTATAGCAACATAAATATTGAATTGAATTATCTTATCTCAAATTTCATAATAAATGTACTGTCATACCTATCCATTTTTGCTCTACATACTCTAAGAAAATGTTTTCCTAATAATTTTTTTCTTGAATTAGGATAATAATTATTTTTATATCAAGTACAAAAATAAATAAAAAAGACCATACCATTTTTTTTGGTAGACAAAGGGTAGCTAGAAGTAAACTAGCCAGAAAGAAAACCAATTATTGCAGCATACTATCGCTGTCTATAGCCTCAACTGCAATTGTATCTTCAGCAGACTCAGCGAATCCTGTCGTTTGTTGAAAAAATAAATATAGTGATAAAATAAGATAATTTGTGGGAACAAAAGACCGAGGGCTGTGTAGAACTATATAGCACAAGTTGAATCCGTATATATAGAATTATTCTTCATCTATTTGACTTTGATTAGAACAGAGTTTTTCAACCCTTAAATAGATATAGTCGAAACTCTTCTTGTATCATTCATTTTTCAACATTAGTAAATTTCTCCTCCTCTACTCCTGATTTTTTTTCCAAAAGAATTTTCACGCAAAATTTATATGTTTTTATTTTCTTATTACTTTACGATTATTCTACCACCATTATCGACATTTATTATAACATAAAGAAATTTATGGCTATGAGAGAGGAGGAATATAAAACAAAGTGTCTTTTTGGTACATAATCAAGTGGTTTATTGAGAAATACTTAATGCTTATCTTTACAAAATAAAATCCAGTCCACTGCCAACTTTTTCCTCAACATGCATGAAAAAGACAGTATTGTAAACCCGAAGACAAAATGGAAGTATATATATGATAAAGAATAATACAATAAATATATACACCTGATAAGAAGATTATGTCTTTTATTGAAAAGGACTTGATCGATTGCAAGAAGGAGAAAGCCAAATTATTCCGAATGTGTCTTGGCTTTTGCCATGTGCTTGACTAGTCTTTGTTGCGAAAGTAATTAAGATTCAACCCACATAATATAAATTCCAAATATTCATCAATTTGAATGTAAAAGAGGTGAATTATTATATTATATTATATTACATAATAGAATTAGTGTTGTTTTCTGTTGATGCGCAAGTTAATTGTATATAATAAAAAAATAAAAAAATAAAATATAATTATTTAAAATATTTGTATTTAGATATCATTACAAATAAACTTCGATTTAACAATTAAAAATAAATGTTTGATAAATAAATTTAATTATTAATAATTTTATGCAATACAAAAATAAAATTAAAAAATTGCGAAGAAATTTTGAACTCAAAATTAAATTGAAAAAACAAAAAAATCATTTTAAAATTGTTTTAAACTGTTTTAATTGATATACTTTTTTTAATAGAATAATTTGTATTGTTTTGAATTTTAATCGACATAGGAGTGAAGTTTTTCTCAGCTTTGTTGCCCCGATGGGTGGTATAGGATTTTTATATCAACTTACCAATCATTATGTGATTGAACTACTTTAAATATGAATCTATTACATGTTATTGAAATTTAATCAATAAAATAAATATTTTTATATTTCCCTATGGATTTACTACAAATTTCAATTGATTCATTTCCCTATGGGTTTACTCCAAATTTCAATTGATTGATTAGTATGCATACCAATCTCTTAAATATAAATTAAAAGGAATATAATAAATTTGAATATTATTATATTTCTTTGTCATTCAGACACATGTTAGCACCCGACAAAACGTTGATTTTTGCGTTGACTCCTTCTGAAGCAGTGCTTTCGCAAGTCACCCATCATCAACCACTCGCTCAACTTAGAAGAAAGCACTCCACTTGTATCTAAGTGCGAACACTCTCTAGTGTGAATGTACTTCCAAGACAAAGAGGAGTCTATTTAGGCATACAACCTCATACTAATAGAGACCCATGACATACGCTCATGATTATCTTTTATGCATTTAGCGGGACTGAATGTATATCCTACCACGTCATACTAACAGACAAGAGAACCTTTCCTATAAATACTCTGGAGATAGATGAAGAAGGGATCGATCTTCTAGCACCCTAAAGTTACTCTGAGCAAGTGTTTTTTTAATTAGCCTATTCTCTTGTCCTTGCTCAGGCTCTTGGCCGCTTTAGGTGAATCAACCTCCTTTACACCATCGTGATCTCCTCTTTGTCATCCTCTCTTGTTGTATCCTATATCAACAATTAGTGTGGTGAGCATGGAAGAAAATGTCTCAAAATCAGAATGATGCTACCAATAACCCCATAAACAAAATTAATGACCCCAATGAAAGGCAATGACACCGCCAACTATTAGTACGAATCTTCGGTGAGGAAAATCTTGAACACACGAACGGAACTCGAATAGAAAATGAATAAATAGGATAAGCCTCCAAGGAGTGTATCAAGCCACTATCTTTAAGGTTATATTCACCCCCACCTATATTCGGTGTGCAAAAGAGTTTCAAGCAAATTAACCTCGAGGATACAAGGAAGCCAATGACTATTTGCGTTTTGTACTGACAAGAATAGTCCATTGAGCAATTAATAACAAAAAACTCAATTTCTACAAAGAATTTCTATAGTAACTCTTTATAGAACAATCTAATAATATTAGAAAATGCTGAATGATAGAAAGAACTTTTAGAACTTGTTGGTGTGATTTCCAAATGAAATCTCATTCCTATTTATAGGAATTTTCATATCTCTTTATAGAGACATCTTTCAACAGGTGTCTTTCTGAATAATAATGTCTTTAAAAAAACATATAATTATTCATTTAATATTATAACTATTCAAATAATATTGTTTGAATAGTTATAATTCTTTTTAAAAAATTAAATGATATAACTTTTGACCAATGACCAAAAAATTTATCTTTTAATTAATTACACCCATTCATTTATAGTTATTGAAATACTATAAATATTTGAAAATGTTCTAACACCAACACTAAACTTCCCTCAACCCAAACCACGACATCAACTCACCCAACCATGTCCACCATGGAAGCCTTGACCTAGCTCTTGAATGTCCTCAACACTCTCTCGACTAACCCAGCTATTGTGCCTTCCCCTTCAATTCCCAATACCCCATCATCTCTTACTACCTCACAATATCCTAAAGATGACCTTATAAAGCAAATTCTCTCTTGCTTTGCTTCCCAACCTCAACCCACTGTTGTGATTGTTCCTCCAGTTCAAGTTTCCTAGCAACAACAACTCTTTGGTTCTCAACACCATGTTACTAAGATGCAAGAAAAAATGTGTCTGATGGAGTTATGCTAAAGGCTAAAGGTTCTAAGTTTGATGAAGTTTCTTGAAGCTATGCTAATGAACCTTTAGCCCCTTCCGTGTTGACTCATAGCCTTTTCCACTTATTTTGAAGTTCCCTAACATTTCTTGTACTGGTGCAAGTGACCCAAAGGACCACTTAGCTCACTACAACAACCACATGAATATTCTTCGGGCCTTTGATGTTGTGAAAAATGGGGCTTTCTCTATGACCCTTTTAGCACCGCTTGGTAATGGTACTTATCGCTTCCCTCGAGGTCCATCAACAACTTTGATCAGTTAGTCGGGTTACTCATGAGCATATTTTTAGCAAAAAAAACCCCCACAGTAATCTCAGCATATCTTATGTCCACATGGCAGAAGGAGAATGAATCCCTCTGTGATTTCATAAAGAGAATTAATGTTTCTACCATGATAACAAAGGGTGTTTCTAATGCTCTAGCCATTCAAGCCTTTTTAGTCGGAACTACTCATAAGTTTTTCTTATTCCACCTCATTGGTTACCTTCCAGAGCAGTTATCTCAATTACACAAAATGGTTCACCGTTTCACTGAGGGTGATCAAATAGACATAGGTCAAGTCAAATCATTGACGCAAGAAACCCAAAGGTCCTACTTTCACAAACGATGTTCACCTCCACATCACTATCAGGCTCTAGCACACCAGTACCAACCTTAATAGAGGACTCGCTCCCCAGTAGGTGACGGGCAGTTCCGACAATATAACCCTCTGTAACTAGGGATAAGCAGATGGTTAATACTATCGGGCCACCTTGTCACTCAAGACCTATGAAGGACAATCATTCTAACCAATATCAGCGAGAACAGGTTTTGTATATAATCGTCATCATACATACTATCAACTTACTTGTTTCCTTGCCATCGTATTTGACCAAGATGAGTATCGAGGAATCTTACCAAACCTTCCCACTATACCCTTCAACCTGTGCCGAGGTGACTCACCCTTTCATTATTGTTATCATAATGCTAAAGGCTATACTACGAATCGATGTGTCCAACTTAAAGATGCCATTCAGGATGCTATCTAAAAAGACCAATTGCAACAATATGTGGTTCGAGATGCCTACCCGCTAAATGGGGCAAACAATAAAGAAGTGGAATTATAGATGTCTTGATCGATTGCAAGAAAGAATGGGCCACCTCGAGCTCCAAATAGAAGGCTCACCAACAGAGCATTATATCTGTCTCTACATCAATCAAAAAGCCTAGATCTTTTCCTTGGAGTTTGAGATTTTCAGAGGTAGATGAATAAGAAGTTCTAGATGCAGAAGGAGATGATCCTTTTTATCGTCTTAGCCACTTTTTCATCCTTCCAGGTTAATAGAATCCTGATAGACAGGGGAAGTTCAGTGGACATTCTAATGGCTAAGACATTTAACAAGATAAGTCTCAAGGACACAATATTAATAAAAGCCAGTCCAGTATACGACTTCGCCAATCAACCAATCATGGTTAAGGGATCCATCACCTTCCTGATGGTTTTAGGCGACAAAGAGCATACAATCACACAGATGGTTGACTTTTTAGTGGTGGACCAAACTATAGCATATAATGCAATATGTGGAAGGTTGATAATGCGGACGGCCAAGATGGTCGTGGCCACTTTCTGTATTGAGCCAAATCATACTATCAGTGAAGTTTTTAATTACCAATGCATTGGGATAGCTTTTAGGGGTGAGCAAAACTCGATTCGACTCGAAATAATCGAAAAAAATTTGAATTTCGAGTTAAACGAATCGAGTTATTCGAGTTAATCGAGTTATTTGAGTCAACTCGATTTTTTTTCGAATTTCGAGTTCGAATCGAGTTGAGTTTTCGAATTCGAATAACTCGAATAATTCGAATATCAAACTATAATATTTTACATTTTTACCCCAAACTCCCAAACCTTTTTACTTTTCCCTCAAAACTTTTACTCCTTCTCACTTCCTCCCAAAACTTTTACTCCCTCCCATCCCAGCCCCCCAATCTACCCAAAATCCATTTCCCACCAAAATCTTACTCTCTCATTTACTTTTTCTCAAAATTTTACTCCCCAAAACCCTCAAAACTTTTTATTTTCCACCAAAATTTTTACTCTCTCCCACTTTTCCCCTAAAACTTTTACTCCCTTCCCATCTCACCTCCCATCTACCCCAAACCCATCCCACCTCCAATTTTTTTTAATATTTTCCCTTCAAAATTTTACTCCCCTATTTATTTTCCCTCAAACTTTTATTCTCCAAAACTTTTTATTTCCCCCCTAAACTTTTACTTCTCACCCTTTACTCTCAAATAAAAAATCAAAATTATCCCAAAAAAAATCACTAAACATAAATAGTAATAATTTTATTTATATCTACTATTTATATTATTAAATTAAATTTCACATTTTATATTATTTATATTATTGAATTGTTTAGTCATATTGAATATTTATATTAAAATTGAGTTATTAATTATGCCATAAAATATTCGTGTTAAAATTTTATGTTGGTATCAAATTCACATTTTATCTTTAAAATAACTTTTATTAAAAAATCACATTTTTACGTTTAATATATTTTTTAATTCCAAAATACATAGTGACAAGAATCGAAGATAATTGAAAGAACTAAACAAGCAAAAGAAGCTAACCCAGTATATAAAAGATTAATAAATAAATTATTTGGTGTGAAAGTTAATAAAAAATTTTGGTTAAGGTGGACAAATTTTATTACGATAGGTGACAATGGTTACAAGGACCCAAAATTATTTTTTAAAATTTAACTCGAACAAATATATTCGATTTGATTCGAATTCCATCTCGCTCGACTCGATTCGAGAAAATTTCAAATCAAATTAGGATGATAAAATATGATTCGTCAACTCGATTAACTCGAAATTTTTTCATTCGATTCGATCGAACGCTCACCCCTAATAGCTTTAATATATAGTTATAGATGAATCTTTCTAAAATATAATTTAAAAGAAAAAATTTTAAAAAAATAAAACTAAATATTTGTAGTGCATTTAGTATTCTTAATATGATGTATTTTTGTGTTTAAATTTTATTTTACATATAACTTAATCTATTTTTCATTTTAATATCATAGATATTTTATATGTTATTATTAGTTAGTTTCATATCATATATTTTTTTGAATATTAATCTCATTATAGGTTTTTATCATCTGCTCGTTTTGATATAATGTTTAAAACTACTCATATCCCCTCCCCAAACCTTAAATAGGAGGATAACGCGCTTCAACGCACTCGAACTCGCTTTCTCTTGCACTGGCAATAATGTCGATGTCAATCGAATTAAGACTCAATATAATATCGTATTTTATTTTTAAATATATATTTATATTTTAAATGTATAATTTTTACCTGTAAACGTATATAATAAAATTTCTAATACATATACGTCTATTAGTCTGTTAAAGTCAACTGGCAGCCTTCTAAGAAAACGATTGAGTAAATGTTAAATAACACTAATTCGATTTTTTTGGGGGGAGGGTGAGAATAAGAATGAAAGATAAGCTTTTTCATGACATGGCAAAATTAGATGCACATAAATAAAGTGATATGGAAAAACTAGAAGCACATATAAAACTTAACAATTAGACCACATTCACTAAAAAAAAATCTATTAGACCCCACATATATATATAATTATTTTCTTTCATATCTAGCATAAAATTCAAGTAATTTCCAAAAAGAAAACAAGCAAAATTCCAATTAGCTTGAACCTACTTCAAAAACTTTAGCCAACAAGCATTCACTTTTCTCAACTTGGTCAATTTCCGCCAATTTGTTATATTAGACAATAGTAAATGTGCTTATACTTGAAAATATCGTTGTCAATTGAAGGGTTTTGTTTTTTTTTTTTTTCTGAACTTTTGGATATGAATACATATAATAATAAGAAAAAGGTGGTCACAGAGTTTCTGGGCTTTGTTTAATATATATTTCATATAGAGATGAAATTACTATTTTTGGTGGCACATAGGAGACCATACAATGGTTTAGAAGATATTTATGTGCACAACAGCACAAAAATTTTAGGATAAGAATCTGGCAAAAATGTGGTTTTTTTCTGAAGTAACATTAGATGAAAGCATTGTCTTTATGTTCAATTTATCCAATGTACCATTTGGCTGCTTTTGGTTACGGAAAGAAATAATCACTACGGAATATTGGAATATCCTTTATATATATATATATTGAAGGAACGATTTCAAGAAAGAAATCTTCGAAGTATCATTTATTGGGTAGTCCAATTGATTTTTCACACGGTTAGTATTGTTCTTGGACTGTATTGGAGTTTTATCTCTCACCCCGTTGAGAGTCAACGTATCATGAGTGATTTGGTTCCTTGAGGGGGGAGCGCCTAAAGAAAATGGGCCATACGTGGGCACACGACCAACAACCAAGGGCAAGATATGGTCACACTCAGTGTACCAAGCTGCTCATGATATGTTGGCTCTTGCAAGAGACAACCTCGACACGACTCGAGGACAATATCGATCAATATTGAGAGACCAATCAACTACCAAACAAATGACACTTTAAAGAATTTTTTCTTCATACATTAAGTTGCTCAATAATATTATCAATTTTTTTATTTAACTATAAAAAAGAGATTTTAAAAATGTTAAGAATTTAAGTCTCAGTGGGTTTAATCTAACTTTTTATTATACAATATTTGTAATTATTTGCAAGCAATAATAAACAAAATCTACAAGATGAACAAATTCACCCAAACAAAGAAATTTTAAGTTAATTATAACTCTGTAAGTAATTATGTGTCAAAGTAAAATTTCTCATGTCACAAAGAAAATAATAATTTTGCATGCCATGTGATTAGTTTTTTTAATTAAATTAAATTAATTAAAAAATAATTAAACACTTTCAGAATTCTTTTACAAAGAGATTTTATGCTATAAGAATTGTAATATTTTAGATAAATTAATTATGTGATAATAAATCATATTATTTTATTCCTAATTAATTTAAATTTATTGTAAGATAAATAATAAATAAAAGAGATAAATCATTTTACATAGAACTTTCTTGTGAGGAAATTATATTCTATAAGATAGCCATTCAAGAATGTTGCCTTAACATTCATTTGTTAGATCTCGTAACAAGAAGCAATTCTAATGAATAAGAGTATGTGAATAAACTTGAGTATTGATACCAATGAGAATGTTTCTTCATAATCTACGCTTTCTTTCTACGTGACCCTTAACTACAAGTCTAGGTTTAAAGGTTTCAACCATTCCCTCTGCATTTTTCTATCTCTTATACATTCATTTACACCTTATGAGTTTTTAAATTGTATTCGATTTAATTGAATCCATTGGGACATTCATGTCCTTCTTCCAAAGCTTGGAATCAACATCTTGCATAACATCTTTTAAAATGAGTGGATTGTCCTCTTCATGTTCAATGATTTCTATTTAGTAAACCTGACCATCATACATGAAAATTTTGGTCTCCTAGAAACTCTCCCACTACGTCAAGGCTCTTTATGTTTTTTTGTAGGTCTTTCATTTGTATTGGGATCTAAGATCGAAACTTGAGAGCTTATTTTATTTCCCAACAGCTCCTTGAATACCAATTTACTTTGAGATTTAAGTTCATTCGTATAACTTTCCTCAAGAAATTTTGCATGAGTGTTATGGTCCTTCAAGTTATAGATTAATCCTGTCACAGCCAAAAAAGTCAAAACTTAAGTTGTAATAGTGGCCTTGCGGACTAAATTGAAAAGTTTTCTATCTAGGCTGCTCTAACATAAATAAAAGCAATTGGCGGACTGAATAATAAAATATTGGATTTCAACCTTTAGTTTTATTGCGTTTGAACTAGAAATCTACTAGTGGGAGACAGGATGATTAGGGATACCTACACTTGGTTGTTGAATTGATATTGGTGAAAGAAGTGCTGGAGAATTATATAAGGGAGAGACGTTATTCTCTAGTGTTTTTCTTTCCTTTTTTTTGTTCTTTCTTCATCTTCTTCGCTGCTCTGGTTGTAAGAGGGAAAGATTAAAAAGCGGTCTGCATGGAGGAAAGAAGTTAAAGTTTATGCATAAGTAACTGAAAAATTTTGTAGCTGGTAAGCTTCTTGACCTCTCTGTATTAGCCGATTTAAAAAAAAAGGAAGACAAGGATTTCAGTTAATCCATTGATTCTATTTTGTATTGGGTAAAGTTGTGGATAATCGTTAAATTGCCTTTACATGCAAACAAAGTATGGTTCTTATGATTATAAATTATCTTTGTGGGATTTATGAAATGGTTGTTGTGTTTAGTTGAGTAAGGAGGCTCAAGTAGCAAAGGAAATGCTAAGTAGATGGATTTGGCATCAACTTCCAAGTGAGTTCCAGAACTCAGGTCTTAAATAGATATTTACTTTTCTAGTATCGTGTTTATGTTAACTTTTTTCTACAAATAATGAATTATTCTACAATTGAATGATGATATACCGTGATGCATGTTGTGTGTAGATATGAAAACGCAATAACAGGTCATAAGGTTAACCACACTGAATAGATTAAATGTTTGGCATAATGTGTGTCGTGCCTGGACAGTAGTATTGGTTGACTGCTTGTGTATGAAATGCATGTGTATGAATGATATGTGGAGTTGTGGAGATCCGTCGAAGTGTGGTTATGATGGGAGGAGTAGCGGAGAATGAGAATATGATGTTACAAGTTTTTCCTTCGGTATGGCATGTGAATGCAAACCGAGATTGGCGAATGACCTCGTCCTTGTGGGGGAACACGTATGTGTTCAAATTAACAAGGATGATTTGCGAAGGTTTAGGCGGATTGTACTAAGAAAGGTGCACACTAGTATATGAAAGCCCTTTATAGGTAGTATGAAAACCCCTTACAGGTCGTATGAGACTCTGCGAAGTCTAAGGCTTTAAGTCGTATATGTGAAATGCAAGTCCATGGCCATGGCATAATCTAGGGAGGTCCATCAGATTCACCTATATGAAATAACCCAGTGGACGTCCGCGAGATAACGGGCATATATAAATTTGCAGCTTCTGTGAATCTGTGTATATGTTCACATCTATGTTTCCCTATATATTGGATTCACTTTTATAAGTTCGCCAAGAATGAGTTCATTTACTTGTAGTCTATTACTATGTGCGAATCCAAAGGTACGAGCTATCTATGTATGCGAGTCATATGAAAGATATGACAGCCTGTTAGGACCATTTTACAAATGGACAATTTTGCAAGTGAGAGTCTGTTAGGACTATCTTACAAGTATGAATCTGCAAATATGATTTCACAAATAAAGAATCCGCTCTTATGAATCTGCCAACATGTAATCTGTTTCTAAGAGTAGGCCACTATGTATGGGTTATCTGTTAGTGTGAGACAGATGCAAATTAAGACGGTCCACTAGATTTTTCTTTAAGCTTAATGTCGAAGCTAGACATCGAATTCCATCTTATGAATGTTCGCGAAACCACTTGCTCCTTAGAATCCATTTCTGTACGAAGATCTTTTCTTATAAATCTGTATCTACATATATGAATCCATAAGTCAGTATTCGTATATATATTGCCTTTTGAGAAGGATGGTCTATCTTTCAAGTGGAAGCCGCAAAAACTATCCATCAAAAAAGAGCCCGCAAACCATCATGCGCTGATTCACTATGTAGTGGTTAGCGAAGGTTTTTCGTGGTGGTACCAATGACGAGCCAGTAATACAACATCAGTATCCGATCTCTGAAAATGGACAAATGAAAATAATCTCCAAGGGGTTCTAGAATGAGAAACGAGGAAGAGGAAGTTTGTGTCATAAAAGATAATATGTCAACTTACAAGATCATTTGATATGTGTGGTGACAAGTCTGCGCCAGTGATATTGGTAAACTTTCCTAGTACGGATGAAGTCAACATGAACTTAGAACCATGAAGTCTATGCAGATAAAGTTTTGTGAGGATATGAGGTATGGATAACTCAATAAGTTTAATTTGAACTTGAGTATGTGTTATTATGCATTACAGGTAAAAAGGAAATTTGAGGATATGAAGAAGGATCAGGCTAGAATCTGCGGTTGTCGGACGGACATGCTTCTTAGTTGTAATATGAATATAGTGGGGCAACCTAGAGGCGGAGCCTCGAGGTCATAGTCGAATTTATATTTAAGTATGGTCAGAATATTATTTTCAAGACTAAGTAAATATTTCTCTATAGTAAAGCTACCTTTGTAAACTTTTATACCTTAAATTAAAAGTATATAATTGAAATAAATTCATGTATGTGGCATAGTCAATTAGCTAACCATGTTTAAATATTATTTGTATGAAAATGGAGAATATGAATTGCATAATATTAAGGAATGTGTTAGTTAAATTCGGATATAGAGTGTAGCACCCTGTAGTCTGGATCCAGCGATCGGGTCGAGTATGGGGTGATACAAATCCACCATTTGTCCCTTTCATCTTTTCATATATATTACAAACATGCACAATTTTGTCCATGAATTTCACTTCTTAATATACTTAAAAAATACATATACAAGGCATCATTATATCGTATGGTTTAGGTTAGGCTTCTAGGCATTTCACATTCCATATGAAGTCTTAAGCACCATCTTATTCAATATATCAATCAAAATATAGCAAGTTGTTTGTAACACATTTGCACAAACGGATGTTGGCAATTGTGAATAACTTAACATTGAATGAACCATGTCTAAACAATTTATATTTTTTATATGAACTACATCATTCTATTGTGAAGTTCCATGGATAGTTGATTGGGATAGAATCTCATTCTCAATGAGGCATACTAAGAACTCATTAAAAAATATTTGACACCTCGACTAGATCGAAGTATCTTAATGGATAACCATAATTAATTTTCCACTTCTACACGAAACTCTTGAAATTTATCAAAAGTTTCATCCTTGCAGTGCATCAAGTAAAAATATCCATATCGCATAATTTTCTATAAAGGTTATAATAACCATACCCTCATGCTCTAATGTTGAGTAGGTTTCATACATCTGTGTACACAAGTTCTATGAGTTTTTTAGCCCTCATGCTTTTTGCACCTAAAAAGACTCTTAGCCATTTTACCTTCTAATTAAGATCAACAATCCACATTGTGAAAGACTCACCACCTCCTTAAGTGAACTTAAAGAACCATCTTTCACAAGTTTAGTGATTTTTTTTTCTTAGTTAATAGAACCAATCATTAAATGCTAAAGATAAGCTTCATTTGAGTGAAAAGTTTTAAGTTTCTTATTCATGATTTCTATTTCAAGAAGTGAGTACATCTTTCTTTTGAAAAAAATAGAGATTATTATCCATCATCCATTACAAATAAAAGACTTTTTTTCCAAATAGTAACTCTTTTATTAAATGTCATGGAATAAAAATAATTAAATAAACATGTTATAGAAATGAAATTTCTAATAAAATCAGGAACATAAAAAAAAATATTGTAACATAATTCACTTAAAATTGCCAATATAGAGATGTACTTGTCCCACTACTTCTACTATCACAATGCTCTCATCTTCGGATAATAACAAGAGGTTCTTATCATGTAGACTTTTTATTTTCTTGAACCCTTGTAAAGAAACATGCATATTAATAGTGGCTCTAGAATCAATGATGCAATAATGATTTGAGTCCTCCACTAAATAAGTTTCAACAATAAAGTGTTCCCATTTCCTCACCTTGAAGACGAGGTAACCCTCGTACTTTTTACAATCTACTTTGAAATCCACATTCTTGCTACAAAAGAAGCATTTGGACTTTAATATGTATTTGAGCTTCTAACATTATTCTTCCTATTAACTTTAGGAAGAACTGAAGATTTGACAACTCTCTTTGCATTAGCTCGCTTCTTTTTTACCTTAAAGTAAAGATGATGTCGTTGTTAAGTTAGCTTTTTGCTTTGCTTGTTCAAAGTGCCCATCATTTAAGATAAACTCATAAGATTGGAGTTTTTTCATGAGTTGAGTAAAGATTTGGTTGCCTATTTCCTAAGTTATAAACAGCTCTAAAGCCAGTAAAGTTCTTAAGCAAGGTCTTAAAGACCATTTTGATATGGGTATTTTAGTTTAGTTCATCCTTATTGCCTTTCACTTCATCAAAGAATCTCATAAGCCATAAGCATATAATCTTTCACTAGGGTTCTAGACTTTTACTTAGAGTTCATCTAACTAGTTATAATATACTATCGAGCCAAAATAGCTTGGCATTCTAACATGTCTTCCAAATCATCCATGATTTCTTTTCAGTTTTGTAGCTCTTGTGTTGCTTTTGCAAAGTACTACTAATACTTGTAAGAATATAGCAATGAGCTATTTGTTAGCTTATTTCCATGAGCTTGTGCCTCATAACATGATTCTGATGCGTATGATTCATCAAATAGAAACTTAATTTTCTCACAGCTCAAAAGAATGTGCAAGTTTGTTTCCAATTTATTTTTAATTAATTTGTTTTCAGTGAGAATATTGACTATATAGGTGTTGGTTCAATTTCAATTTGAAAAATAAAATAAGCACAAATAAATTTTCTATGTAATAAGAAAATATCCTTTAATTCTTTAGCAAATTTTAAACATGTATATGACGCATGTTATTACATTAAAACCTTTAAAAATATGTTACCATTTCTATGATAATTTTCACAGCTATTGCTTTATGTCATTGTGGGCAATCACAAAACAAATACTAAGAACATGAAAGTCCATCCAATTAATATGTGAATCCACAATTACATAGAATATCTCATATATTAATAATAGTTTAATTCTATTAGGATTTGTGCCTTGAGTTTAGTTAATTTCATCATT